>CM038638.1:35591106-35608606 GCA_021554675.1 Leuciscus idus | reverse complement strand
GATTTTTTTAGAGTGAAGCTTACTTGCACGTCGCAAATTAAGGCGGAAAAATGGGTGTAAACATAGGACGGCTGTGAGAGCACTAGTCAGAGAAAGAGAGAGACAGAGAGAGAGAGAGAGAGAGAGAGAGAGAGAGAGAGCGAGAGAGCGAGAGAGAGAGAGCTTTAATGATGACCTCGTCCCTCTCATGCACCTCCGCTGTTTTTATCAGCCTGAAACAATTTCAATTACAGCGTGCTCGGTGAACTCCAGTCCCTGTAAACGGGTTTATTGCATCTCTCAGTCCGGGTCGATCCACTAAAGCGGCGGCTCTCGGGTGAGACGCTCTCGTTCCTGAGGATAATAACTGTAATGCTGAAGAGAGAATCACTGAGGAGATCCGGCCCGGTGATCCGTGTCGGTCTCATCCGTCAATCCAATCCTGCTGCAGATCCACATGTGAAGAGCCGAAGAGAAAAGCCCTGGAGGATCTGCAGCACTTGAGGCGTATGACGACCAATCTAGACGTGATGAACACCTAAAATCATCTCAAAGAGCGAATTATTTGCAAATATTATGCATGCAAAACATTCTATGAAAATCCTGAAATCAACACTGAAATCGTTCAGGGAATGCATGAATTAATTGAAATAAACGCGAAAATGCATAAACATACATTAAATATTTGTACTATTAAAAATGTACAGTATTTATCAATCTGCAAGATCATTTAAAATGACGCACACACACTCACTCTCACTCACTCACTCACTCACTCATTCACACTTAGACACACACACACACACACACACACACACACACACACACACACACACACACACACTCACTTACTCACTCACACTTAGACACACTCACACACTCAAACACACACACACACACACACACTTAGACACACTCAAACACACACACACACACACACTCACAATGCAATGTTGCTCTGGATTAAAGCGTCTGCCAAATGCATAAACATACATGAAATATTTGTACTATTAAAAATGTATTTATCAATCTGCAATATCATTTAAATTGACACACTCACTCACACACACACACACACACAACTGTTGAAAAGTTTTACTTTCAAAATTGTATTGAAATCTGATGCTCGCTCTTATTATAATCGACGAAGCGTCAACAGTGAGATTGTGTGACAGCCGCTCGTGAGAAAGAAACAGATGCATGTATGAACATTCATATTTGAAATGTTTTAAGATTCATGGAGAAAATAGAAAACCACGGTTTACTGACCAAATGTGCATCTGATCTGAGTTAGCCCGCCATCTGTGGTGAACCGAGGGTCATTACGACTCGTAACCATCAGTTCCCCAGAAACACAAGAAGAAGAAACCTTTCAAGTGCTCCAGAAAACACTGTTAGTTTGTGGGTTGTTTTACGATGATCTTACTAACTATCTCTGAGCAACACATCAGCATTACCCTCGGGAAACCAACCAGAAGAACGAGAGAGCGTTTCAAAGAGGAGAGAGAGAACGAACTGAGAGATGAAACTGATCACGGATGAAAATTCATGAAATGGAAACATTTATGTTACAAAATGTATGTTAAAAGGATAGAAAGCGTAAAAAAGATAAAAACAACATACAGATTAATGAATAAAGAGAGAGAGAGAGAGAGAGAGAGAGAGAGACATTTGGCAGAACACTTTAAACCATATTTCAAAAACAATTGAAGTAATTATAAAATACTATCAAATGTTTTTTGACCTACTGAAGTGGCTCCAAAGTTTAACTAATTGCATTTAATATAAATTTAAACTATAATACATTTTCATTTAATTGTAAATAACATGCAGTTAAAGGTTTACACAGCAACGATAAAAAGCATTTTTTTGCGGAGAGACGACAAAGTTGTGAAAACGATCCCCGTTCACACGGATCCATGCAAACGATTAAAACACTGTATTACTCATGCCAGGCCAGTAGATGGCGATGTCACTTTGTAAAGAAAAACTACACGCCGATAGAGCTATATATGTGTTTTTGTAGTTTACACGATTAGTCGATAATGAAACCCTAAACCACTTTGAAACCCGTTTCCAAAAGTTTGCGTTTTCATGCCCCCAAAAGGCATGAAATGCATGCATGGTAGTGTAAATGAACGGCCAGAACGCATAAAAAGTTTTCCGTTTTCAGATGAAAAATGTCTAAATGCCCTCAAAAACACGATATACTTCAAGCGAAATCGAAGAACGAACGGGTGTGACGTCATTTCGAACAAAATCCGAGATCATTTCGGAATCGGGAGTTTGAAACAGCTTGCTAAAGTGAACTTTCCAAAAACGTTCGCTCCGGCTGGTAAACACCTTCGAACTGCCATTGGTCCAGGGTGATGATGTAATAAGTGGGTGTGGCTCTGAGGCTCCGCCCTCTTTGACGTGGAAATCTTCTCTGGTTCATTTCCTCTGTTCATTCCGTCGAGTGGAAACACACACTGAAGAGTTGCTTTATAGTAGAAATTGAAGTGTAATTCTAATTAAAAGAGACACTGACACTGCTGTTTTCTCACCGCTGTCATATTTGTTGTGTTTATTTTGTTATTTAGAAAGCGCTGCACATATTTACATATTCATCTAAATAACAGTAACAGTAAATCGTATTTCAATCGAGTCAATAAAAGCAGAAAACGCTTCTGTAATTGTATCTGTTGCATGCATGGAAACCTTATCTGTATATTTTAAAGAATGCACTTTAAAAACAACTTTAAATAGTTCTGAAGATGTAAGTCTGCGGGATTTCTTCAGTTGTTTTATCAATTCTGAGTAATTAGCACAAGTAAAACTCAACTAGTAAAAGACTCAAACACCACAGATAAGCTCTATTCAGAGTATCTTTTCATAAATCTACCAAAACAAATAAAGTATAATTGAAAGACCCTGAACACTGGTCACGGAACAGATCAATTGCATTTGCATTCAAAATGAGCTAATTATCATAAATTACTTTAGCAGTGAGGATCGTCTTTATTGTCTGACAATAATTGGGACAATTAGACGATTACAATGATGATTACAGCAGCTCTCAGTTCAGCTGCCAATCAAATGATTTAATTTCATTTTAATTTCCCATCAACCTCAGTGTCACCAGCTGCCTGTCAGCAAAAGAGAAATAAAAGAGTGATGGAAACACACCTGGATATCAGGAAAGAGACAAAGAAAATGAGAATATGTGCAGAAAGACTGAGGCAAAACTCTGAAGCACCAAAGACACTCTTGACTTCACCAGAGAAAGACAAACATCCAAAGCTTCAGTTTCTCAGCGAGATTGTTTTGCGACTTTTGAAATAAAGCCTCTTGTGCTTTACAACAATATAAAGTAAAATCACATGAAACACACGTTTGAGTGACTTGCTGTCAACAGCAATATAAAAGACATCAATATTAAATAAATACTTACAATAATAATCACAATTGCCATATTTGAAAAAAAAGATCATATATGGTAAATGGACTGCATTTATATAGCGCTTTCATAGACCTATGGCCACCAAAGCGCTTTACATAGCCTCACATTCACCCATCCACTCACTCATTCACACACCGGCGGCGGTGTCAGCCATGCAAGGCGCCATCCAGCTCGTCGGGAGCAGCTGGGGTTAGGTTTCTTGCTCATGGACACCTCGACACTTGGTCAGGTGGAACCGGGGATTGAACCACCAACCTTTCGGTTTGTAGACAACCTACATGAACCACTGAGCCACTGCCGCCCGACATATAGATAAATTTAGTTAGAAATTTCACTTTTCTTGGTCCAAAATGCATACTATTTTCTTACGTTATAGCGCCCCCTATTGCTGTAAATGAACGAGATTTGGCATGTGTACTCAGACTGTCCTGATGTCCGCTTGCACCAATTTTTGTGAAATTTGGACTTTCCATTAACATTATACAGATCAATTAGTCATTATGGGTCACATTTAAAACTGGTTGGCTCGAACCTGTCAAGCGATGACATAATAATAAATAATTAACATCCAATAATAAATTAGAATCATCTCTTGATATTACATGGTATACTAAATGCACATTGATGGACCAATGGCTAAACAGGTTTGATAACGTAGTTTCTGTGAAAACTCAAAGTGACAGAAAAATGTCATTGGGAAAATGTAAAGATGTCCCAATTTAGACTTGGAGGATTCTGCGGTTCTTGAGACTCAATCTAAATCTGCTATATTTACACTTAAAATGCATTTATCGAATTCAAACCAGACCCTAGGAAAATATAAAAAATTCAGTCCAAATGCAAACATGGAGGATTCAGAAGTGTGGATTTAGACTGAGGCTCTTGAGATTAAGTATTTTTCTCTTCTGTAGAGCTGCTTCACAGTTCAAATTAAATAATTCATAATTAATTAATTTTACAACATTAACCTCTTTATACTGTGAAGCTGCTTTGAAACAATCAGTATTGTATTAGGAGCTAGAAATGTGACTTGACTTGAGACCGATTGGCTACTGGCATCTATTATTGTCGTTTTGATCTGATCAAAATCTGCTTTATTTGTTTTTAAATACATAAATCATAAGTGCAATCTCCACGAGAAAAGAAACAAATGCAGTCCGTAGATGGATCAGTTAATTAAGTTACACTAACCTCCTGATGTGTAGATGTTTGATACAGTGTGTGTGTGTGTGTGTGTGTGTGTGTTTCAGTGTCTCTTCAGGACATCACGATGAGGAAGGCTTTCCGCAGCTCCACGATCCAGGACCAGCAGCTGTTTGAGCGTCAGTCTCTGCCGGTCCCGATGCAGGAGACGTACGAACTGTGCGAACAACCTCCACCGCTGAACATCCTCACGCCCTACAGGTCAGAAACACACTCGACTCATACACTCCAAAACAGTGATGTTACATGACACTGCACAGATAAAACGGTGACGTGCCTACGCAGAATCAATAAATAATTCTGTATATACATTTTGAAGGCCAGACAAGTAATTTGTTGGGGTCAATTTGTAAAGAAAGACTACACGCCTGCGCACATATATAATCAAACGCGCATATCTATAGTCTAAACACGTAATGCGCATGTGCGTGCCGTCAGCGTTTCCACAGGTTTGCGTTTTTGAGGTTTGCGCAGAGATAGCTTAACCTTTTTTCAAAGTTTTACAATTAGTTAATAACTAATGATCTTCGCAACGGAAGTGAATCAATCAAAACTAACTTTATCTGGACAATAACTTTATTCTAGATCTGCTGTAAAGCCTAAACAACCTCTGTTACTGTAATCTCCTATTATCACTGTAAAGCTGCTTTGAAACAGTCTATATTGTTAAAGCACTGTATCGAGTTCGCAGCGTAATTTCTCCTGAATCTCTGTGCCGGAGTGCGTATTATTTTCAGAGAAACACGTGATCAATGAAAAACGAAGCCTCACTTTCTTTCCAGTCACGTGAATGCCTCACTTTGCGTGTCGGAGTGTTTGAACCCAGACCACTACTCTACAGGTTTTAGGAATTTTAAGTCCATTTACTCTTTTTTTTATAAATAAGCCTATATCCAATGTTACATGATCATATATTCTGCCATATAAACTGCATAGAAACCATAAAATAATTAGACCACCATTTGCTTGCATTAAGCAACTCTGTTGGTATTTTTATAATTAGTATTAATATAATTGCTACATTTAATTTATTGCCACACTTTAATATGTGAGTTATATTATCAGAAAACTGAACATTAAGCGTTGTCAGGCTTTTATTTGTGCTTAACAGATGCAACGGCGCTGCGCACTCAGGTTTATAACTGCTATAAATTTGACCTGCCACAAGATGGCGCTGTTTTCAACACTCATGATGCTTCGAATCTTTTCGAACGGTCAGGGGAAAGCGTCAGTGCTTCACGAGGCTTCATTTGCCCATCCCTACTCTAAAAAATGCAGGGTTGTTTTAACCCAAATTTGGGTCAAATATGCACGAACCGAACCGTTGTTACGTGAGGTGGTGCAGAGAAGTGCTCACAACGAGGAATAACTGGAGGAGGAAGACTTTAATTATCAAACATTACCAAGACACAGCTGAACTAAATGAACTAATGAGGATGGTGATCATAGGAACAAGGAGTGGTGAGAAACTGAGTACTACGGAGCCCGGGAAGTCACCTGTGGGGAAAAACAAAACAATCCGTGGCGACGGTTTTGCAATCCGTCCGCTCAGTTTATAAACCGTAGTCACGAATTCTCAAACTGTTCCCTCGGTTTAACAAACCGTACCCACGAGTTTCTAATCCGCGCTCTCAGATTTGTAAACCGTGCCTTCAGTTCAATCTGTACCCACAAATTCATAAACCGTGCCCACGCTTTCGCAATCCGTTCCCACGGGTTTGTAATCTGTACTCACGGATTTGTGGCTCACTCTCATTTTAGAAGAACACGTTGTTAACGAATCTTATTGTATATTGTTTTATTGAATATTAAATGGCAAACATCAAATTGTCTTAACTGCGTCTGTATGCTTAAAGTGATTCTCAATTGTAGCGGGTATGGGTGGAATATACGATTTAATATGAATGACGTGCATCAAAATATTTTGTTTATTTGTGATAATCTTAGCACTTTATTATTATTTTCTAACCTGTATTATGGCTGATATTTGACGAATTGCTTTGTTCATTTTTTTGTACGTTTTGGACAAAAGCGTCTTCTAAATATGTAGCCTAAAATGTAATAATAATTATAATTATAATAATAATAATTATAATTATTATTATTAGTAGTAGTAGTAGTAGTATTTGAGTTAATAACTATAAATGAGTTCACTTAAGACAGTAATATGTTTATCATAAAATAATTTATGAATGCTTTATTTTTAAGCAAAAATTATGCAAAAAATGTAGGCCTATTTTATCCAAAACTGTAAAAGGTTATAGCCTATAATAATAAAGCATTGATAAATTATTTGATGACAAACATATTACTGTATTACTAAGTGAACTTGTTTATAGTTCATTTATAACTCAAATAATAATAATAATAATAATTATTATTATTATTATTATTATTACCTTTTAGGCTACATATTTAGAAGACGCTTTTGTCCAAAACGTACAAAAAATGAACAAAGCAATTCGTCAAATATCAGTCATGATACAGGTTAGAAAATAATAATAAAGTGCTAAGATTATCACAAATAAACAAAATATTTTGATGCACGTCATTCATATTAAATCGTATATTCCACCCATACCCGCTACAATTGAGAATCACTTTAAGCATGCAGACGCAGTTAAGACAATTTCCATTTAATATTCAATAAAACAATATACAATAAGATTCGTTAACAACGTGTTCTTCTAAAATGAGAGTGAGCCACAAATCCGTGAGTACAGTTTACAAACCCGTGGGAACGGATTGTGAAAGCGTGGGCACGGTTTATGAATTTGTGGGTACAGATTGCAAAAACTGAAGGCACGGTTTACAAATCTGAGAGCGCGGATTAGAAACTCGTGGGTACGGTTTATTAATCTGTGGGCACGATTTGTTAAACCGAGGGAACAGTTTGAGAATTCGTGAGTACGGTTTATAAACTGAGTGGACGGATTGCAAAACCGTCGCCACGGATTTTTTTAATTATTTTTTTTTTTCACAGGTGACTTCCCGGGCTCCGAAGTCCAGAAACAGACAGACTGTAACAAAATTTTAATTAACGGCTGGGTTTATCCTTATTTGACCCAAATTTTGGTTGAAACAACATTTAATTAATCCACCTGAGATGGGCCAGTTATTAGACTTACATTCTATACACTGTAATGGGGATATTTTGGGGATATTTAATTTAATTTTATCAATCAATAAATTCCTCTTGAAAAAAACTTTGTTGTATTATTTTAATTTAATACTGTGAAGCTGCTTTGATACAATCTGTATTGTGAAAAGCGCTATACAAATAAACTTGACTTGACTTGACTTGACTGTAAGAAATGTACATAAACGTTAAATATTATGAATATAGTTAGGTCTTTTTGCTTTGGATAAAAACATCTGCGTTTCGGACATTTCTCAAGACCACGGAAGCACTGACTTGTGTTTTGTTACGCACTTCATTCCACCAAGCGTTGTTTGTTTTCTTCTTATTTATTTAAATCCAGTTAATTGATTAACAAAACATTGATTGAAATTAAGGTACAAATTATAAAAAACTAAAAAACTCCAAACAAACTTATGAAGAGGTAAAAAATCGTCTCCGCCTCACTCCATATATCCCGACGTATTGTATTCCACGCCCTTTATGACGTATCCCATTTTCGATATTTTCTTTCTTAATTAACAGATTTGTCATGATAGAATAAACAGGAAGCAATCGCAGATACTCAAAGTGATATTTATTATCCAAAGTACACACAACAGACAGAACAGGAAGGCGGCGATTCAGACTCAGGCAGGGACTTGATGGTCTGTGGTGCGCTGGTGCGGTGATAGTGGTGAATCCCAATCCCGGTGCTGGAGTGCGGTGAACCCAAGGACGATGAACACAACGGCAGGAAGACAAGGCAAGGCGAACACAGACACGGCAACTCCACGGGGAAACAGACACGGCAAGTCACAGGACATCAACAAACAATCCGACACTGGAACAGAGAATGGTGTGAGTATATATAGGAACGGAAATGAATCGCAGCTGTGAACAGTGATTGATGATGATGATGATCAGCTGGAGCGCTGACGGACACGTGAGCGGGACAACGCCCACTCACACATAAACAACAATGACACGAGACAAGAAGAAAACAATGCATTCAACAACCGTGACAGTACCCCCTCCTCTAGGAACGCCTCACGGCGTTCCCAGACTCCCTTACCTGTCGATTGTAATCATCGATAAGAGAGTGATCCAGGATGTCACGAGCCGGAACCCAACTTCTCTCCTCCGGACCGTAACCCTCCCAGTCCACCAGGTACTGGAATCCGCGTCCCCTCCGCCTAGAGTCCAGGATGCGACGTACCGAATAGGTTGGTTCCCCGTCTACGAGACGCGGCGGTGGGGGAACCGGGGCCGGCGGATTAATACGGGAAAAAAAAACGGGTTTGATTTTGGACACATGGAATACCGGATGAATTCTCCTGTACACTGGAGGGAGTTTGAGGCGGACTGCCACCGGACTTACAATTTTGGTGACAGAAAACGGGCCAATGAATTTAGGAGCCAATTTATTGGATACGGAGCGGAGCGGAATGTTCTTAGTAGAAAGCCACACTTTGGAACCGACGACGTATACGGGAGGCCTAGACCGGTGGCGATCGGCTTTGGCCTTGGTGCGCGCCCGCACACGGAGGAGAGTCTCACGGGCTCTTGTCCATGTGTGGTGACACCTCTGGACGAAGGCGTGAGCAGAGGGGACCGCGACTTCGGATTCCAGACTGGGAAAAACTGGTGGCTGGTATCCTATACTACACTCAAAAGGAGATAGGCCCGTAGCAGACACTGGCAACGAATTGTGGGCGTACTCCACCATAGGCAGTTGTTGACTCCAGGAGGAAGGATTCCTGGCAGCCGTACATCGCAAAGTTCTCTCCAGGTCTTGGTTGGCTCTCTCAGTTTGGCCATTGCTCTGGGGGTGAAACCCAGAAGACAGACTGACCGTCGCCCCCAGCAACCTACAAAACTCTCGCCAAAATTTGGACACAAATTGGGGACCCCTGTCGGAAACCACGTCTGTCGGGAGGCCATGTAACCGAAAGACGTGATTAACGACTACAACCGCTGTCTCCTTGGCTGAAGGTAATTTGGGCAAGGGAACAAAGTGGGCTGCCTTCGAGAATCGGTCCACCACGGTTAAAACTACCGTGTTACCCTGGGAGGGTGGGAGGGCGGTAACAAAATCTAGTGCGATATGGGACCAGGGTCTCGAAGGCACCGACAGCGGTTGGAGTAACCCATCTGGGGGTCGATTGGACGACTTGCCAATAGCACAAACTGAGCAAGCCAAAACAAAATCGTGAACATCGCGAGCCATAAGCGGCCACCAGAATCGTTGTTTGACCAAATAAAGGGTGCGACTAACTCCTGGATGACAGGCTAGACTAGAACAATGACCCCACCGAATAACGTCTGGACGTAGTTCCTCCGGCACAAATAAGCGGTTCGATGGGCACCGGATCGGAGGCGTTACCCCTTCTAGAGCCTTCTTGACTCTCGCTTCGACCTCCCAAGTGAGCGTAGAGATAATTAGGGTCTCAGGAAAAATACGCTCGGGAGTAGGTGCGTGTTCGGATCTATCAAAAATACGCGATAAAGAATCGGGTTTGACGTTTTTGGAACCCGGGCGATACGAGAGGGTAAAATCAAAACGGCCGAAAAAAAGTGCCCACCGAGCCTGCCTGGAGTTCAACCTCTTGGCGGATCTAATGTACTCCAGATTCTTATGATCCGTCCAGACGATAAAGGGTACCCCGGACCCCTCTAACCAATGACGCCATTCTTCCAAGGCTAGCTTGACCGCCAACAACTCCCTGTTGCCAATGTCGTAATTTTGTTCAGCAGGTGATAAACGATGAGATAAAAACGCGCATGGATGCATCTTGTTGTCTGAAGGTGAGCGTTGAGAAAGAACTGCGCCTACCCCCACCTCTGACGCGTCGACCTCCACCACAAACTGACGTGAGGAATCAGGGGCGATTAAGATGGGAGCCGAAACAAAGCGGCTCTTGAGGTTGGAAAAAGCAGTCTCGGCTGCTTCCGACCACCTGAACGCAGTTCTGGGGGAGGTCAAGGCAGTCAGAGGTGCGGCTAGTTGGCTAAAGTTGCGAATAAAACGCCGGTAGAAATTGGCGAACCCCAGAAACCTCTGTAGGGCCTTACGGGAATCTGGGTTTGGCCACTCTACCACAGCCTTAACTTTGTCAGGATCCATACGCATACCCTCAGCCGACACGATGTGTCCTAAGAAAGGAACCGACTGTGCATGAAAAGCGCATTTCTCCGCCTTGACAAAAAGCCCATTCTCTAGCAACCTTTGGAGTACCCGTCGGACGTGCTGCACGTGTTCCTGGAGAGACGAGGAAAAGATCAGAATGTCATCCAGGTAAACATAAATAAACTGATCGATCATGTCTCGCAGCACGTCATTGACGAGTGCTTGGAAGACTGCGGGACTGTTGGACAAACCGAAAGGCATGACCAAGTATTCAAAGTGCCCCCTAGGGGTGTTGAAGGCAGTCTTCCATTCATCCCCCTTCCTGATACGGACCAAATGATAAGCATTACGTAAGTCCAGTTTTGTGAAGATGGATGCTCCCTGCAATCTCTCGAAGGCTGAAGACATCAACGGCAAAGGATAAGTATTCTTTACCGTGATGTTGTTCAGCCCCCGGTAATCAATACAAGGTCGCAGCGATCCATCCTTCTTCCCCACAAAAAAGAACCCCGCCCCCGCTGGAGATGAGGAAGGTTGGATGAACCCGGATGCTAGAGAATCAGAAATATATTTCTCCATAGCCTCCCTCTCCGGAACCGAGAGTGAATAAATCTTGCCTTTAGGCGGAGACTTACCTGACAATAAATCTATAGCACAGTCGTAGGGACGGTGCGGAGGAAGAGAAGCAGCCCTTGACTTACTGAACACTTCCCTCAGGTCACTGTACTCCACGGGCACGTTTGATAAATCCACTGCTTCCTCCTGCAACACAGGAACAGAGACAACAGAACAGGCAGACACAAGACAAGACTTATGACACTCAGCGCTCCAGGCTGATATGGATCTTTGTTTCCAGTCAATGCGGGGGTTGTGTTGGTTGAGCCAGGGGTGACCCAGGACAATGGGTGTGTGATGTGAGTCCGTGATGAAAAATGATATCGTCTCTGCATGATTCCCTGAGGTGATGAGCGTGATGTTCTCGGTGGCCTGGGAGATGGTAGGTAGTGACTGTCCATTGAGTGCATGTACGGTGATTCTCTGGGGAAGTGTTCTGAGTGGGACTTGAAACTGCAGTGCAAAGGTGCGATCCATGAAATTACCTTCAGCCCCAGAGTCTACCAGTGCGGTGCAGTGATGATCGTGACCAGACCATCTAAGTCTTCCCGGGAGGATGGTGGACGTAGATGAGGACTTTTCGGCGGAGATCCCACCCGATAGTAGCCTCATGCTTACTATCGGGCTTGGCCTTTTACCGGGCAGTTGTTAGCGAAATGTCCCGCACCCCCACAGTACAGGCAAAGGCCAAGGGATCTCCGCCTCTCCCTCTCCTCCCGGGAAAGCCGAGCTCGACCCACCTGCATGGGCTCGGGATCGGAGGGACCGGCCGCGTCCATGCCGCTGGACCATAGATGTTCCACCCCCCCACGAGGCAGGCTGGGTGGAGCGCGTGGTCCGACCCGGGCTAATCGGGCGTCCACCCTCAGAGCCAGGTCGATAAGTCCGTTCAGTGAGGGGGGCAGGTCCAGGGCGTAGATCTCCCTCTGGACGCGGTCGGCCAGCCCATGCAGGAACCTATCCCACTGCGCTTCCTCGTTCCAGCGACACTCGGCCGCCAGGGTCTTGAACTCGATGGCATAATCCGAAACAGATCGTTCCCGCTGACGTAGTTCAGACAAGACCCTGGCAGCCTCTCTCCCCGCAACCGCGCGGTCGAAAACTCTTCTCATCTCCAGAGAGAGCTCCTGGAACGAGGAACAGCATGGTTCTTTGTTCTCCCACACCGCCGTCCCCCATAGTGCCGCTCTCCCAGTCAGCAACGTGAGGACAAACGCCACTTTAGATTCCTCTTTCTCAAAGGTTCTGGGCTGGAGAGCAAAATGCATGCTGCATCGAGTCAAAAACGGCCGGCAAAAGTTAGGCTCACCAGAGTATGGCTCAGGAGTCGGGAGGCGTGGCTCGGACTGGGAGGCGGGCATCGGTGGTGTGGGAGGGACGGGCGGTGCGGCTGGCGCAGCGGGAGGTTGCAGCTGTTGAAAACGCTGGGTCAGCTCGGACACCTGCGTGACGAGAGCCTGAATCGCGCGCGCCGCTTCTCCTTGCTGGCGGTCCTGAGCGTCCATCCTTTGAATACTTGCACGAACAAAGTCGTCCATCGTTGCTGCGGCGCCACCTGCTGCTTCCATGGAATGGTCGGATTGTTCTGTCATGATAGAATAAACAGGAAGCAATCGCAGATACTCAAAGTGATATTTATTATCCAAAGTACACACAACAGACAGAACAGGAAGGCGGCGATTCAGACTCAGGCAGGGACTTGATGGTCTGTGGTGCGCTGGTGCGGTGATAGTGGTGAATCCCAATCCCGGTGCTGGAGTGCGGTGAACCCAAGGACGATGAACACAACGGCAGGAAGACAAGGCAAGGCGAACACAGACACGGCAACTCCACGGGGAAACAGACACGGCAAGTCACAGGACATCAACAAACAATCCGACACTGGAACAGAGAATGGTGTGAGTATATATAGGAACGGAAATGAATCGCAGCTGTGAACAGTGATTGATGATGATGATGATCAGCTGGAGCGCTGACGGACACGTGAGCGGGACAACGCCCACTCACACATAAACAACAATGACACGAGACAAGAAGAAAACAATGCATTCAACAACCGTGACAAGATTAAATTAAAACAAAACATAATATCATAAAATTGTAACAGAAACATGAAACCAAATAAATGTACTACATGGCTACAACACGCTTAAATATAAGACAAAGATTATTGAAGTACGTTTACAAGAAACTATTTTCTTACGTTATAGCGCCCCCTATCGCTGTAAACGAATGAGATTTGGCATGTTTACTCAGACTGTCCTGATGTCCATTTGCACCATTTTTTGTGAAGTTCGGACATTACATTAACAATTTACAGGTCCGTTAGTCATTATGGGCCACATTCAAAACATGTTGGCTTGAATCTGCCAAGCGATGAGATAAATCTAAATTCTTCGATTTCAATAGTAAACAAATTTTTATCAGGACCAATATCTCAATGCTACATACTAAACTTCATGCACATCAGACCAACGGCCTTTGGATAAACAAGATTTACAAGAAAATATTAGTTCAGATTCAAGATTTCATGTTTAATTCAATTGCCGGTTCTTTAATTATTTGTGAAATGTTCTAGAAATTTCTGAGTCTATATTTTTCGAAGTAAATCCTACACCAAATATTTTTTTATTTTTAAAACCGCATTGAGACAGAAGTGAAATTAAATGGACATCATCAAATACCTGGCAGATGTTCCTCACAGGTGGAGATCTTAAAGTCTTAAACTTCTTGAGACACCAAAGTAAAAAAAAAGTTAAAAAAAAAAGTTTTTAAAAAAGTCAAAAGTCTCCGTACGAACTCAAACATTTTCCATCAAATGATGTGAGCTGCTTGAGCTCTGTTCTCTTACTGAACGATGAGGACTAGTGACTCATTTGTTTCTCCTGAGGACTTTTAGTTGATATTTACAGCTGAAACTCTATTCTCGAGTCCCTTGAGCAACGAAAGAGCGTTAACGTCTCCGTCTTTGCTTTCGTTCATGCAGTTTCTGCCACTGTTTGCACATGTGCGTCACATACACACACACACACACACACACACACACACACACACACACACACACACACACATTGTGTTTCTGGGATTAATGCTCATTACTGGAGGCTGGAACATTTATTTTGAGAGCTGTGTAATATGCAGGAGTTTCTCTCCGTCTCTTCACGGTTTTGCTCATTACTGTTTTATTATTTCATTAGACATCAGCACAGATGTTTCCTCTCCTGTTAAACCATTGTCTTCTTCTCTTACACTCCTGCTAAAGATGACATCTGTTAAAGAAAGAATCGCTCCTTTTCCTCAACTGTAGTTTCATGTCTGTATTCAATCCTCAGGTTATATTTAACAGAAGCAAATGCACTATTACAAAGCCGTTTTAAAATATCAGTCATACATTTGCATGAAGAGAATATACACAATAGTTACATGTGTACTGCCATTCAATAGTTGGTTAATGTTTTTAAAAGCTGCATTTTATTTGATCAAAAATACAGTAAAATTGTGAAATATTATTCTAATGTAAATCAGCTGTTTTCTATGTGAATATATTAGTAAAGTGTAATTTATTCCTGTGATCAAAGCTGAATTTTCAGCATCATTACTCCAGTCTTCAGTGTCACATGATCCTTCACAAATCATTCTAATATGATGATTTGCAGCTCAAAAAACATTTATGATTATTATCAGTGTTGAAAACAGTCATTTTTGTGATATATTTGCTTTTCAGGATTCTTTGATGATTAGAAAGTTCAAAAGAACAGATTTATTTGAAATAGAATCTTTTGTAACATTATAAAAGTGTCACTTTTGATCAGTTTAATGCGTCCTTGCGGAATAAAATTATTAAATTCTTTCCAAAAACAAAACAAAACATGCTGACCCAAAATGTTTCAAATTTCAAATCAGCTGCTAGAATCCAGGACTAAAGCATCTTTATGACTAGTTTATGAAACTGTACTTTCCTAAGTTTGCACTTCTATGTAAGACTATAAACCGCCGCATGTTTTCCTTCACGCGGAGACGAGACTCTCTGGAAGTGGATCCTCAGTGTTGATTGTCCTGTCATGAGAGTCTGGAGGTGTTGATTGCTTCGTTTGTGCTGTACTGTTCTCTTTCTTCTTTTTGTCTTTGCTCATTTGGCATTTTAACCAGCGAGCTCAAATTAAAGGAGCGAAAACGAGAAAGAAAGTGTGAGAAACAGAGGAGGTGTAATATCATCCGTTCACATGTTTCACAGCTCTCGGTGTTCACACTCAAAATCCTGATCAAATCATCACTATAAGGGGGTGGAATACTGCGAACTGGAGATGTTTTATACATATATCTTAACTCATATTTCACAATATTATTAATTAATCAAATTAAAATCAATGTTTTTCTGTCTTTTGGCAGTGTTCAGTATTTATGTATTTATTCTGAAATGACTTACACAATAAAAAAACAACAACAACATTGACACCAAAAATGTGTCAAGCAAGAAATGAAATGAAATAAAATAAAATAAAGGGGAAAAAATTGAACTATGTTGCATGTTTGACTAAATGAGTGACATTCAATTATCATCCTGAAAAAAATAGTAATATTGTATATAATTATTTCTATGTTGCATACATAAATCAGTGAGTGATGTCCAGTTGTCATCATAAAAAAAGAATATTATACAATATAAAAATACATAATATATATAAATATTTCTGTTGCAAGATTAAATCAGCGAGTGACGCTGAATTATAATCATGAAAAAATTTAATATTATATATTAATATTATACAATAATATCATACATAATTATTTCTATGTTGCATCAGGTTTAAATCACAGAGTGACGTTGAAATATAATTATGGAAAAATTATATTATACTATATTAATATTATACATACTTTTTTCTATGTTGCATGTTTAAATTAGCGAGTGGTGTCATAATAAAATATATGAAGAGTTCAGATGCAAAAGCCTCTAAATGCCATCTGAAATTTTCTTATAGAATGTTCCTTTTTATCAAGCTCGTATATTTAAATTCAATAATTTCACTTAAATGGCAATGAAGATTACCTATTAATTGTCATTTAAGTGAAATTACTGAACTTAAATACACAAGCTTGATAAAAATGATCATTCTATAGGAAAATTTCAGATGGCATTTAGAGGTTTTTGCATCTGAACTCTTCATATATATACTGTGTGTGTGTGTATAATATATATATATATATATATATATATATATATATATATATATATATATACTGTATATATATGTGTGTGTGTGTATGTATATGTATATATGTATATACACAGTGTATATATAGATAGATAGATAGATAGATAGATAGATAGATAGATAGATAGATAGATAGATAGATAGATAGATAGATAGATAGATAGATAGATTGGAGATATTTAAAATTGTCTGAAATTATGGTTTAATTTATTACATTGAAAGTGGAAAGTGAAGTCAAGTGCATTGCATTGTGGGATACAGCACTCCATTAGTATTCTCTTCACTGCACACTTCTGGTCATCTGTGTATTTCTACACACTGTGTACCTGACCTGTGTGACCTGTGTCTGCCTCTAGGGATGATGGGAAGGAGGGTCTGAAGTTCTACACCAACCCGTCGTACTTCTTCGACCTGTGGAGAGAGAAAATGCTTCAGGACACAGAAGACAAGAGGAAAGAGAGGCGGAAACAGAAGGTGAAAGGGGTGGGGCCACGTGAGAGGGGTGTGGTCTATATGCAAATGAGGCCATCAGAAGGGGTGTGGTGTTTGACCACTGAAATACAACAACATACTTTACACAATCATTTTTCACTCACTCACACACACTCACAAACACACTCCCACTCCCACATACACACACTCACAAACACACTCACTCTCACACTGACACACACACACACACAAACCCACTCCCACATACACACACTCACAAACACACTCCCACTCCCACATACACACACTCACAAACACACACACTCACAAACACACTCACTCTCACACACACACACACACACACA
>CM038638.1:35576106-35583606 GCA_021554675.1 Leuciscus idus | reverse complement strand
CACACACACACACACACACACCTCCACCCACATACACACCTGACCTCAAACCAGCCTCTGTTATCAGGTACACACACACACACACACACACACCTCCGCCCACATACACACCTGACCTCAAACCAGCCTCTGTTATCAGGTACACACACACGCAAGCACGCGCACACACACACACACACACACTCACACAAACTCACACACACTCACACACTCACTCACACACACACGCACGCACACACACACACACACACTCACACAAACTCACACACACTCACCCTAACCCTAAACCAGGACCTTGGTTTGAGCCCTCAGGTGTCGGCCAGCAAAGACTCTTGTCCTGAGTTTGGCATAGGCTCCGCTGGCACAGCTCAGGCAATGGTTAACTTCAGAGTCTATATCAGCTTTGGAAGAGAGAATGCTGCCAAGGTAGGGGAAGTGGTCCACGTTTTCCAGAGTGATGTTATCCACTTTGATGATGGGCTGGAGTGATGGCTGGTTGGGTGGTGGTTGATACAGAACCTGAGTTTTCTTGATGTTCAAGGCCAAACCCAGGGCTCTGTATGCCTTGGCAAAGGCATTTAGGATGCCCTGGAGGTCTTCAGGGGAGTGTGCTGCAATGGCATTGTCATCGGCGTATTGCAGCTCCATGATGGTGGTATTCCTGACTTTGCTCTTGGCTTTGAACCTGTTAAGGTTGAAGAGCCTGCCGTCAGTCCTATAAAGGATTGGGATCCCCTGTGGCAACTCTTGGCCAGTAAGGTGGAGTATGGCTGCAATGAAGATGGCAAATAGGGTGGGTGCAATGATACATCCCTGTTTGACCCCAGTTTCTACAGTAAATGGCTCAGATTCAGAGCCACTGTTGAGCACTGTGGTTGACATGCCATCATGCAGTAGCCTCAGTACACGTATGTATTTGGCATGATATCCATACTTTGATAGTATGCCCCACAGTGCCTGCCGATCCACGGAGTCAAAGGCCTTTGTCAAGTCTATAAGTCTATGTACAGAGGCAGTCCTTGTTCCCGACACTTTTCTTGAAGTTGGCGAGCAGAAAAGATCATGTCAGTTGTTCCCCTAGATGGACGGAAACCGCACTGTGATTCAGGGAGTATCTCCTTAGATAGTGGTAGCAGGCGGTTGGTGAGGACACGAGCAAGGACTTTGCCTGTTGTTGACAAGAGCGAGATGCCCCTGTAGTTTCCACATTCAGCCTTGTCCCCTTTCTTGAATATGGTAACAATTTGGGCATCCCGGAGCTCTGAGGGGAGCTCTTCCCTTTCCCAGACCTTGACGAGTAGATGGTGGATGTGGTGCCAGAGCCTTGGTCCTCCTTCCTTTAAGATCTCCGCGGGGATCCCATCAGGACCAGGGGCCTTGTTGTTCCTGAGATTCCTGATGGCATTGTGAACCTCAGTTAGGGTAGGAGGTTCCCCCATGTCTTCTCTGATGGGAGTCTGCGGGATATGGTCGGTGATGTCTGGTTCGGCTGAGCTGTCACGGTTCAGAATTTCTTGAAAGTGCTCCTTCCAACGTGCGTTGATGGAGTCATTGTCTTTTAAAAGAGTCTGTCATCTTTTGGGCGCAGGGGATTTAAGCCGCGGTGGCTAGGGCCATAGACAGCCTTAGTGGCACTAAAAAAGCCTCTGGTGTTACCTGAATCTGCCAGTCTCTGGAGTTTTAGAGACTTTTCTGTCTACCAGTTGTTCTTGAGCTCCCTCATCAATCTCTGAACATCAGCCTTGGCTCTGGCATGTGCTGCCCTTTTCTGGAGATAAGTTGTTCTATCTCTGTGTCATTTTCATCAAACCAGTCCTGATGTTTCCTGGACTGATACCCAAGGGTGGATTTGCATGAGTCATGGATGGTGGATTTGAGAAGGCCCCAGTGCTCTTCGATGTTATCAGGATATTCTTGCTGAAGACTTTTCTTCAGAGAGAGAGTCCTGAAGTAGCTGCTGGATGGCAGTTTCAGTCAGGCTGTCAAGGTTCAGTCTTCGCCGGGTCTGCTTCTTCTGAATCCTCCTCCTTTTTTTTAAGTTTGATGGACATTGTGGAACGGATGAGGCGGTGGTCTGTCCAGCAGTTGTCAGAGTCTATCATGGCCCTTGTGATGTTCACATCACAGCGGTCCCTGGCCCTTACAATGACATAATCAATGAGGTGCCATTGCTTGGAGCGAGGGTGTCTCCAAGATGCCTTGAATTTGTTTTTCTGTCGATAGAAAGTGTTGGTGATGACAAGGTTGTGCTGAGAGCACTTACTCAGAAGCAGCACTCCGTTGGAGTTGATGTTACTGATGCCCTCCTTACCAATAGTACCTTTCCAGAGGTGTTGGTCCCGGCCTACCCTAGTATTGAAGTCTCCAAGGAGGATGATCTTGTCCTCCCTGGGGATTTTTGACAGGGTTTCTTCCAGGCAGGCATAGAAGGCTTCTTTTTCTTCCACGTCGGAGTCTAGGGTAGGGGGATAGGCGCTCACTACTGTCGCTGTCTGGTTGTTGGCCAACACCAGACGGATTGTCATGAGGCGCTCGCAGGTCTGTCACTGGAGGTGCTGTCAATCAGAGTGCGCACATTCCAGGCTCCAAAATAAAATGTCTTTTGTTTCTGACCGCAAATGAGGTGTTCCCTCTGGACGCGGTAATCCAGTCGGGAGGTATGAGGCAGGCTATTTTTAGGGCACCTTTTCTAGCCCCTTCCCCATGTGGGGTAAGCAGAGCGGATCCTGAATAGGACTGCTTAGTCATGGGTGTAGCTGCCGAAGAGCTCTTCTGCCTCATTCCAAGATTCTGACACCCATCGCCTGATGTGCCAGCTCACGACTAGGGGCTTCCAGACTACACAAACCTGCCCCCGTCGCCACTTGCTGGTCGCCATAGGACTTTATCAGGGGTGGTAGGGTGGATTCTCTTTGTGGAGGACGCCTGTGCATGACGTTGTTTAACGTGTGGAGGCTGGTGCACAGACAACCACCACACGGTCCTTGGCAGGTCTGGGTCAGGATCCAGTGGCATGGAGTCCAAGACGACTGGGGACCCATCACTGCTGCAGCCTTCATCCGCCTTCCCAGCCATTGTGATGCTCCACTTAAGTCAGCCATCATCCTCCGCCTGTTCCGCCGTTGAGGTCTTTTGTCTTTCTTTTTCAGGGTGTGCTCCCTTAGCCTTTGCCTCTATAGGCTACCCCACAAGGCAGTGGGACTATTTACCCATAGCTGGGGCTGTGGTTGGCGGGTGCCAGGGCATGTCCACTGCTTGGTGGGCCTGCACACTGCGCCTCTGGGGCCCACTGCTGCTCCGAGATCCCCTACAGTTCAGCATGGGTCCGCTAGGGCCCAGTTACCGTGTGTGGCCACAAGGAGGCACTGTAGGAGTCTTGACGGTGGAGAGGCTGTGTACCGACAGGAGGAGACTTACGCACTCGGCTCCTCTTTTCGCTCTTGCATAAGGGCTAGTCGGTGGCAGTAGCTGTAAGCAGAAGTAGCATGCAGCATGCAATATCTACTAAACTACAGGCACTACTATCCCAGTACTACTGCACTGACACATCACACACACACACACTCACTCACTCACTCACTCACTCACACACACACACCTCCACCCACATACACACCCCACCTCAAACCAGCCTCTGTTATCAGGTACACAAACACACACACTCACACACACTCACACACACACTCACACTCACACACACACACACTCAGCTTCATATCCTGTGTTTACAGCACAACATTCAGCTCAGATCATTGTTCGGCCTTTATACTGTGAGCGTTCACCCACAATGCACTTCTCGCTGTGCGGGTTAGTGCCTCTATTCTCAGTGTGTGTGTGTGTGTGTGTGTGTGTGTGTGTGTGTGTGTGTGTGTGTGTGTGTGTGTGTGTGTGCATGTGTGCGTGCGTGCGTGCGTGTGTGCGTGTGTTTACAGTCTATATGACGGATGTGTTGTTGTAATTGCTCTGCTCTCTCACTGAGACTCTCTGTCTTCAGATTCACTCAATAATGTGATTGGGGCTTTTCTATCGAGACTCATAAACATGGTGTCGATGTCAGTGAGATGTGTAGAAATCTATAATGTAATCAAGGGCAACATGTGCAGTGTTTCAACACTAGTGCGCTCCTCGCTGTGCTCCCTATATAGACAGCTGCACACTAAGAGCAAAACCCCTTTCATTTTCTCCACACGGGAATCGATTTCTGGCCATAACTGTTATTCGATGTGTGTGCTTTAGTTGAAGCCGTCAGCCCGCATTCTTTCAACATAGCTTTTAAATGATTGTGTTTAACAACAGAATTCCTAAAAGAAAGAACTACTTTTCCCATGATTCCACAGAGAATTCTCCACCAATCACAGAAGCGAAACAAAGCAAATCTTGGCAAAAGAACTCTTTAGCTCCTCCCACTCCCATGAATTATGTAATTGAGTCAGTCTCATACAATCTCAAACTACTTATATATTATATATATATATTAGAAATTTCGATTTAACACATACATTTAATTAATTAGTAAGGGGGAAAATAACACTAAACTTAACGCTTAAATTTAAGATATCAGGGCAAAAATGCCCCTGTATGAGTTTAAATGTGATATTGATTTTATACAACAGTTCAATAAATTAGAAGTTAATATTGTGTTATATTTCACACACAATATTGGCTGTTTTGTTGTGCGTCTCAGAGTAACACAGCTGTGTTTCGTTTCTGAATGAATCAGCATTTTGAGCGAATCAATCGGCGGAAACAATGATTCAATGACTCATTCATAAAGAGAGCCATTTACTTAATTCCTGAGTGAATCAGCCGTTTGAACGAATCAATCAGGTTAACCGATGATTCAATGAGTCGTTCATAAAGAGAGCCATTTACTTCATTCCTGAATGAATCAGCCGTTTGAACGAATCGAATGAATGAATGAATGAATGAATGATTCAATGACTTACTAATTTAGACATTTAGCGCCCCCTACTGGCAGTTTTAGTTTCTTATTTAGAGTATCATTTCATAAAAAAAAAAAAAATAATAATAATTTTTCCATATGAATTAAAACCCCATTAAAGCCATAGTTTACCTAAAAAAAATCATATCATCATTTATTCGCCCTCATGGCCGTTGAAGCCTAAAAGTTTGTGTAATAAATTCTGTTGAATCAAAATAAATAAATTCTAAAGCTACTTTTTGTAACATCTATTCAATGCTTTTCTCATTTGACACAATAATGACTTTAAATGATCTTTTGGGGGTAATTTCTCAGCCAAATGCGATGTGTGATTAGTTTACGATTAATTAATTTCCACATTGTGTAATTAATTAGATTACACATGAATTTACACATGGTTTGTCTTAGTGTGTATTAAAAACACACTATTTGTTTAATACACAAATAGTGTGTATTAAAAAGTGTATTAAAAACACCACATAGACACATAAACAACATTAAAAGCTGGATTTCCACCACAGGGAGACTTTAAGACTTTTTAAAATCCCTATGGGAAAAATCCTCTTGGAACCAACGTCGCTGAAAAAGTGTGCAGCTGAACTCACAAATGATTCCAAGTTTCACATTATCATGTTATTAAGCTAACAATATTTACATTTACATTTACATTTACATTTATGCATTTGGCAGACGCTTTTATCCAAAGCGACTTACATTGCATTATCCTATACATTTATACATAGGTATGTATAAATGTATACGCTAAAAGCAAAGCAAGCATAAAAATAAGGGTTACACTTTATTTTAAGGTGTCATTGTTACAGTGTAATCATATATTTAAGTACTGAGTAATAATAATTAACTACATGTACTTACTATAGGGTTAGGGTAGGATTAGGGTTTGGTTGAGGGTTAATTGCATGTAATCATGTAGTTACGCATAATTTTATTGTAATTACTATGGTAAGTACATAAGCTAACAATATGCTACGCTAACAGCAAAGCTAGCATAAAAATACGTAACATTTGCATTGTGACATGATTTTTACTAAGTTTTGTGATCAGAACTCGCATCTCTATCTTTTTATCTTCCAGCTCCAGCTCAGGTTTCTCCGACAGCGTCACTCAGTCTCCGGCTCGCACGCCTGTCTTCCTCAACTCCAATGCCCCGCCCCCGGCCCCGCCCCCTTTACCACCTCCCCCACCTCCTCTGCCAGCCAGCCAATCAGGTTCAAGAATGCGGGGTTCAGCCCCGCCTCCAATCCCTCCCTTACCTTCCCAGCATCCCCCAGCCATCCCCCCTCCCCCCGCCCCCCTCCAGATCGCCCCGGGCGTCCTTCACCCCGCCGCCCCTCCGGTGGCTCCGCCCCTTCACTCATCCCCCGCCCGCGGACAGCAGGCTCCGCCCACATGTGGCGATGGGATGGTTTTGCCGCCGCCCCCCTCCTCCTCCTCCTCTTCCTCTGCTGGGAAACAGAAGCTCCTCCCCCTGCACATCATCAGCCCCGCCCTCCATGCCTTCCTTCCCATCAGGAGCGGTTTCGTCGCCGCCCACTCACTCGGGTCACGAGGTCAAGCGGAATCCCTCAAACCTGCCGCCAATCAGCGACGCCCGCAGCGTCCTATTGGAGGCCATCCGTAAAGGTAGGCGGAGTTACGCAGTAGAGAGCAACATCACATACATTTACTACATAGATATATACATGTTTCAAGACAAAACTACCATGAGCTCTGAGATTATGATGTGATTATGTGACAATTAAGAATAATTGACAATGATTGTAAATAAACAAAACAAAAAACTAATAAAAAACAATTAATAAATTAAAATAATTAAAAAGATATAATAAAATGCAAATATTAATGCAATAAAAATGCAAATAATAAATCAATATCATTAATTATATATAAAAATATAAATAAATGCAAGTAATAAATTCTTATATTTATAACACTTTTGAATATAATAAATAAATTAAACAATTAAATAGCATAATTCAAAATGTATAATTAATAAAATGTATAAATGCAATAAATAAATGCAATAAATAAATTAATATAATTTTTAATAAATAATTACATTTCTAATAAATTAAACAAAGAATTTATAAAAAATCAAAATGTATAATTAATTTAAAAAAGTAGATGAACTAGTAGCTGTGCTGAAGCTCTATATTGAAGCTCGGTGTGTGTGTGTGTGTGTGTGTCAGGGATCCAGCTGAGGAAGGTGGAGGAGCAGCGGGAACAGGAGGCCAAACACGAGCGCGTGGGGAACGACGTGGCCACTATCCTGTCCCGTCGCATCGCAGTGGAGTACAGCGACTCCGAGGATGAGTCCGAGTTCGATGAGGTCGACTGGATGGAGTGAGAGAGTGTGTGTGTGTGTGTGTGTGTGTGTGTGTGTGGCATCGCAGTGGAGTACAGCGACTCCGAGGATGAGTCCGAGTTCGATGAGGTCGACTGGATGGAGTGAGAGAGTGTGTGTGTGTGTGTGTGTGTGTGTGTGTGTGTGTGTGTGTGTGTGTGTCGCATCGCAGTGGAGTACAGCGACTCCGAGG
>CM038638.1:35478606-35571106 GCA_021554675.1 Leuciscus idus | reverse complement strand
CGATGACGTCATGCACGCCTGCTGAGGAAGCAAACCAAATGTTCACTGTGAATCCCGTGGACTGGAGAAAGAGATCATTTTGCATTTGTTTCATTTATTATAATTTTTTACTCTCCAAACTTTCTAAACATAGAAAGAATGTGGAAACCAATTTTTTCACATTATATAAATCTTCTGAAACAAACTTTAAAAAGCTCCAAAAACATGTAATGTTATAAAAGCAGTGAAATCAGTGTATATACTCTCACCGGCCACTTTACTAGGAACACTTGCTAGTACCGGGTCAAACCCCTTTCCCTTCTTTGATTGGCTGATTATTAGACAGTGTTTTATGCTCATCTGAGGCGATATTACAGTAACACTGATGCTTCTCTCCAAAGCGACTTTCATCACATGCATTTGCTGGGAATGAAACCCATGAGCTGGTGTTAGTAGTGCAGGAGCATGAGAAGAAACCTCTGTTACTCACACCAGCAGACGCTCTCTGTCCCACAGACTGATGAAGCTCTTCTGCTGCACACACACACACACACACACACACACACACACACACACACACACACACACACACACACACACACACACACACACACACACACACACACACACACTCTCTCTCTCTCTCTCTCTCACACACACACACACTCTCTCTCTCTCTCTCACACACACACACACACACCTCAGTCTGAACTCCAGTACAGGCTCTGCTTTGGTCTCAGAGTCTATTTCAGCCACAGATATTTATTTGTGATTTATTTTATTTGTAGTTTTGTTTCATTTTATTATTTCATTTTATATTTAATTTTTTATTTTAAGACTGAATGCACGGACCAAATATACTGACACACATCCGGTTTCTTTCTCAACTATTCACTTATGACATAATACTTGTTGAGAGGGTATTTTGACATCATTTTTTGTGTATGTGTTCGTTCAAGCGCATGAACCTTAAACAATTTAATAATCAATTCAAAAGGAATTTATACCTGAAGCATGGAGCGTTGAGCTGAAGGAGTTAATGAGATGTTTCAGAGTCCTGCGTCTGAACTAATGAATCTGTATGAGCGCAGAACAACTTCATCAGTGCTGAAGGAGGGAATATTCATAAAGCATCATTAATTATTAATCATTAAACACAACAGCTGCTGATAGTGACGACACAAACCAAGAGATATTCTGAGACTTCACAGTTTGGCCAGTTTAAACTGGTATTACAGATGGGACATTTTAGGACTCAAAAGCCACACATAATTAAAACTATAATAGGCCTGATTATAATACTTACCTGGGAGTGTCAGTATAGGTGAAGAAATTACCCACAATTTATTTCAAGAACTATGTTCTTCAATAAAAACTGTTATTGAGGGGGGAAAATATAATTTTAGTTTACATGTAACTTTGCAAAAACACTGCATGCATTTTGCGGATGAATATGATGAAATGCTTTACAGTGAACTCTGTCAGAGAGATATTTCTCAGTTCTCCTCATCTTCTAAAGCTGAGCTGATGTTGAGTCTTCTTTTATTATGAGCTCTGTCTCGTTCTCTTTTCTCCAGCACTCTCCTGTTCACACACACACACACACACACACACACACACACACACACACACACACACACACACACAAAACACACATACACACACGATCTGATGTTGAGTCTCGTTTTATTACGAGCTCTATCTCGTTCTCTTTTCTCTAGCAGACTCTCCTGTTCACACACTCTCTCTCTCACACACACACACACTCTTTTTCTCTCTCTCTCTCTCTCACACACACACACACACACACACACACACACACACACACTCTAATGTTGAGTCTTGTTTTATTACAAGTTCTGTCTTTTCTCTTTTCTCCAGCAGACTCTCCTGTTCACACACACACACACACACACACACACACACACACACACACACACACACACACAGGATCTCCTCTGTTCAGCGTTTGTTATAAACAGGTGATTCTCCGGAGGTTGGAGAATTAGCTGCGGTTTCTAGTGTCCTCGTTAGAGCGTCCGCATCCCACACCGGAGACCAGGGTTCGAATCCCACTCGGAGCGGGTCGAGTAACAGCAGTCACATCTGGTGCCATGACCTGGGTGCGAGTGAGCTTTAGTGTAATGTACACCAGTCAGAGCCGTGACCCGGGTGCGAGTGAGCTTTAGTGTAACGTACGCCAGTCAGAGCTGTGACATCTGGTGCCGTGACCCGGGTGCAAGTGAGCTTTAGTGTAACGTATGCCAGTCAGAGCTGTGACATCTGGTGCCGTGACCCAGGAGCGAGTGAGCTTTAGTGTAACGTACACCAGTAAGAGCTGTGACATCTGGTGCCGTGACCCAGGAGCGAGTGAGCTTTAGTGTAACGTACGCCAGTCAGAGCTGTGACATCTGGTGCCGTGACCCGGGTGCGAGTGAGCTTTAGTGTAACGTACACCAGTCAGAGCTGTGACATCTGGTGCTGTGACCCGGGAGCGAGTAAGCTTTAGTGTAACATACACCAGTCAGAGCTGTGACATCTGGTGCCGTGACCCAGGAGCGAGTGAGCTTTAGTGTAACGTACGCCAGTCAGAGCTGTGACATCTGGTGCCGTGACCCGGTTGCGAGTGAGCTTTAGTGTAACGTACGCCAGTAAGAGCTGTGACATCTGGTGCCGTGACTCGGGTGCGAGTGAGCTTTAGTGTACCGTACGCCAGTCAGAGCTGTGACATCTGGTGCAGTGACCCGGGAGCGAGTGAGCTTTAGTTTAACGTACGCCAGTCAGAGCTGTGACATCTGGTGCAGTGGCCCGGGTGCGAGTGAGCTTTAGTGTAACGTATGCCAGTAACAGCAGTCACATCTGGTGCCGTGACCCGGGTGCGAGTGAGCTTTAGTGTAACGTACGCCAGTCAGAGCCGTGACATCTGGTGCAGTGACCCAGGTGCGAGTGAGCTTTGGTGTAACGTACGCCAGTCAGAGCTGTGACATCTGGTGCCGTGACCCGGGTGCGAGTGCGCTTTAGTGTAACGTACGCCACTCAGAGCTGTGACATCTGGTGCCGTGACCCAGGTGCGAGTGAGCTTTAGTGTAACGTACGCCAGTAAGAGCTGTGACATCTAGTGCCGTGACCCGGGAGCAAGTGAGCTTTAGTGTAACGTGCGCCAGGAAGAGCTGTGACATCTGGTGCCGTGACCCGGGAGCGAGTGAGCTTTAGTGTAACGTACGCCAGTAAGAGCTGTGACATCTGGTGCCGTGACCCGGGTGCGAGTGAGCTTTAGTGTAACGTACGCCAGTCAGAGCTGTGACATCTGGTGCAGTGGCCCGGGTGCGAGTGAGCTTTAGTGTAACGTACGCCAGTAACAGCAGTCACATCTGGTGCCGTGACCCGGGTACGAGTGAGCTTTAGTGTAACGTATGCCAGACAGAGCTGTGACATCTGGTGCCGTGACCCAGGTGCGAGTGAGCTTTAGTATAACGTACGCCAGTCAGAGCTGTGACATCTGGTGCCGTGACCCGGGTGCGAGTGAGCTTTGGTGTAACGTACACCAGTCAGAGCCGTGACATCTGGTGCAGTGACCCGGGAGCGAGTGAGCTTTATTGTAACGTACGCCAGTTAGAGCTGTGACATCTGGTGCCGTGACCCGGGTGCGAGTGAGCTTTAGTGTAACGTACGCCACTCAGAGCTGTGACATCTGGTGCCGTGACCCGGGTGCGAGTGAGCTTTAGTGTAACGTACGCCAGTAAGAGCTGTGACATCTGGTGCAGTGGCCCGGGTGCGAGTGAGCTTTAGTGTAACGTACACCAGTAAGAGCTGTGACATCTGGTGCCGTGACCCAGGTGCGAGTGAGCTTTGGTGTAACGTACGCCAGTCAGAGCTTTGACATCTGGTGCCGTGACCCGGGTGCGAGTGAGCTTTAGTGTAACGTACACCACTCAGAGCTGTGACGTCTGGTGCCGTGACCCAGGTGCGAGTGAGCTTTAGTGTAACGTACGCCAGTCAGAGCTGTGACATCTAGTGCCGTGACCCGGGAGCAAGTGAGCTTTAGTGTAACGTACGCCAGTAAGAGCTGTGACATCTGGTGCCGTGACCCGGGTGCGAGTGAGCTTTAGTGTAACGTACGCCAGTCAGAGCTGTGACATCTGGTGCCGTGACCCGGGTGCGAGTGAGCTTTGGTGTAACGTACACCAGTCAGAGCCGTGACATCTGGTGCAGTGACCCGGGAGCGAGTGAGCTTTAGAGTAACGTACGCCAGTAAGAGCTGTGACATCTGGTGCCGTGACCCGGGTGCGAGTGAGCTTTGGTGTAACGTACACCAGTCAGAGCCGTGACATCTGGTGCAGTGACCCGGGAGCGAGTGAGCTTTAGAGTAACGTACGCCAGTAAGAGCTGTGACATCTGGTGCCGTGACCCGGGTGCGAGTGAGCTTTAGTGTAACATACGCCACTCAGAGCTGTGACATCTGGTGCCGTGACCCGGGTGCGAGTGAGCTTTAGTGTAACATACGCCAGTCAGAGCTGTGACATCTGGTGCCGTGACCCGGGTGCGAGTGAGCTTTGGTGTAACGTACACCAGTCAGAGTCGTGACATCTGGTGCAGTGACCCGGGAGCGAGTGAGCTTTATTGTAACGTACGCCAGTTAGAGCTGTAACATCTGGTGTCGTGACCCGGGTGCGAGTGAGCTTTAGAGTAACGTACGCCAGTAAGAGCTGTGACATCTGGTGCCGTGACCCGGGTGCGAGTGAGCTTAAGTGTAACGTACGTCACTCAGAGCTGTGACATCTGGTGCCATGACCCGGGTGCGAGTGAGCTTTAGTGTAACGTACACCAGTAAGAGCTGTGACATCTGGTGCAGTGGCCCGGGTGCGAGTGAGCTTTAGTGTAACGTACACCAGTAAGAGCTGTGACATCTGGTGCCGTGACCCAGGTGCGAGTGAGCTTTGGTGTAACGTACGCCAGTCAGAGCTGTGACATCTGGTGCCGTGACCCGGGTGCGAGTGAGCTTTAGTGTAACGTACGCCACTCAGAGCTGTGACATCTGGTGCCGTGACCCAGGTGCGAGTGAGCTTTAGTGTAACGTACACCAGTAAGAGCTGTGACATCTAGTGCCGTGACCCGGGAGCAAGTGAGCTTTAGTGTAACGTACGCCAGTAAGAGCTGTGACATCTGGTGCCGTGACCCGGGAGCAAGTGAGCTTTAGTGTAACGTACGCCAGTAAGAGCTGTGACATCTGGTGCCGTGACCCGGGTGCGAGTGAGCTTTAGTGTAACGTACGCCAGTCAGAGCTGTGACATCTGGTGCAGTGGCCCGGGTGCGAGTGAGCTTTAGTGTAACGTACGCCAGTAACAGCAGTCACATCTGGTGCCGTGACCCGGGTACGAGTGAGCTTTAGTGTAACGTATGCCAGTCAGCGCTGTGACATCTGGTGCCGTGACCCGGGTGCGAGTGAGCTTTAGTGTAACGTACACCAGTAAAAGCAGTCACATCTGGTGCCGTGACCTGGGTGCGAGTGAGCTTTAGTGTAACGTACGCCAGTCAGAGCTGTGACATCTGGTGCCGTGACCCGGGTGCGAGTGAGCTTTGGTGTAACGTACACCAGTCAGAGCCGTGACATCTGGTGCAGTGACCCGGGAGCGAGTGAGCTTTATTGTAACGTACGCCAGTTAGAGCTGTGACATCTGGTGCCATGACCCGGGTGCGAGTGAGCTTTAGAGTAACGTACGCCAGTAAGAGCTGTGACATCTGATGCCGTGACCCGGGTGCGAGTGAGCTTTAGTGTAACGTACGTCACTCAGAGCTGTGACATCTGGTGCCGTGACCCAGGTGCGAGTGAGCTTTAGTGTAACGTACGCCAGTCAGAGCTGTGACATCTGGTGCCGTGACCCAGGAGCGAGTGAGCTTTAGTGTAACGTACGCCAGTCAGAGCTGTGACATCTGGTGCCGTGACCCGGGTGCGTGTGAGCTTTAGAGTAACGTACGCCAGTCAGAGCTGTGACATCTGGTGCAGTGACCCGGGTGCGTGTGAGCTTTAGAGTAACGTACGCCAGTCAGAGCTGTGACATCTGGTGCCGTGACCCGGGTGCGAGTGAGCTTTAGTGTAACGTACGCCAGTAAGAGCTGTGACATCTGGTGCTGTGACCTAGGTGCGAGTGAGCTTTGGTGTAACGTACGCCAGTCAGAGCTGTGACATCTGGTGCCGTGACCCGGGTGCGAGTGAGCTTTAGTGTAACGTACGCCAGTAAGAGCTGTGACATCTGGTGCTGTGACCCGGGTGCGAGTGAGCTTTAGTGTAACGTACACCAGTAAAAGCAGTCACATCTGGTGCCGTGACCCGGGTGCGAGTGAGCTTTAGTGTAATGTACTCCAGTCAGAGCTGTGACATCTGGTGCCGTGACCCGGGTGCGAGTGAGCTTTATTGTAACGTACGCCAGTAAGAGCTGTGACATCTGGTGCAGTGACCCGGGTGCGAGTGAGCTTTAGTGTAACGTACGCCAGTCAGAGCTGTGACATCTGGTGCAGTGACCCGGGAGCGAGTGAGCTTTAGTGTAACGTACGCCACTCAGAGCTGTGACATCTGGTGCCGTGACTCGGGTGCGAGTGAGCTTTAGTGTAACGTACTCCAGTCAGAGCTGTGACATCTGGTGCTGTGACCCGGGAGCGAGTGAGCTTTAGTGTAACGTACGCCAGTCAGAGCTGTGACATCTGGTGCCGTGACCCGGGTGCGAGTGAGCTTTAGTGTAACGTACGCCAGTCAGAGCTGTGACATCTGGTGCCGTGACCCGGGTGCGAGTGAGCTTTAGTGTAACGTACGCCAGTCAGAGCTGTGACATCTGGTGCCGTGACCCGGGTGCGAGTGAGCTTTAGTGTAACGTACGCCAGTCAGAGCTGTGACATCTGGTGCCGTGACCCGGGTGCGAGTGAGCTTTAGTGTAACGTACGCCAGTCAGAGCTGTGACATCTGGTGCAGTGACCCGGGTGCGAGTGAGCTTTAGTGTGTAAGACTGAAAATACTGGTTGAGGCCTGATTTATGGGACAAAAGGGCCCGGCTGGCTAATTAACATTTGAACTAACACAAGCACATGAACTAACAACAAAGAACTCACACAAGAACATGGTTTAATGTGAATGTTTATCATTGACTGTTATGCTTTTGGTGTCATTTGAAATGTCTCAAAGTGAGTGGTACAGATATCTCATATCCAGATAGATAAAATAAAAGGAAATAAGGTTTATAGAAGTTCATAGAAAACTGGTTTAGAGATAAGGCCAGATAAGGCAACCCCCCTTCTGTGGCATAGAAGCCATTTGAGGGTGGTCTCACCCCATCCCCCATGTCACCTGGTCAGGAGAGAATAAAGGAAGGTGTTCTGGCCCTCTCTGGGGCTCTTCTTCTTGGCTGGACACGAATGGAATAGGGTCTCTGTCTCTTTCTCTCCCTCTCTTTCTCTCTCTTTCTCTTTCTTTCCCTTTCTCTCTCTCTATCTCAGGTACAAGCTGGGTAAGATTCTTTGGTGTAACCAATGTATAACCATGTTCTAGATATTTGAATTGATTGTGGAATTGATCTCTGATATCTGAAATATTAAATTGTAACATGATTATTTTAACTGATTTTGACATTGTTCCTTTAATGGTTAAAAGAAATAGTCAAACATTCGCTCACTTTTAGTGAGGCACCTTTCATTTATGGAGTCAGATGAATTAACGAGTAAATATATATGATTAATGTATTACAAATTTAACCAACCAATACTTTGCATGAGTGAGGACAGAACACGTGATAACCTTCCCCGTGTATTGGCGAACCGGAGATTGGACCAATATAGCGGGCCTTACAAGTGTAACGTACGCCAGTCAGAGCTGTGACATTTGGTGCCGTGACCCGGGTGCGAGTGAGCTTTAGTGTAACGTACGCCAGTCAGAGCTGTGACATCTGGTGCCGTGACCCGGGTGCGAGTGAGCTTTAGTGTAACGTACGCCAGTCAGAGCTGTGACATCTGGTGCCGTGACCCGGGTGCGAGTGAGCTTTAGTGTAACGTACGCCAGTCAGAGCTGTGACATACAGAACAACATTTTAACTCTCAAATTAAAGGGATAGTTCAGTTAAAGTCACCATTATGTCTTTATTTGCTCACTGTCATTGCAAAATTTTCTTTCTTTTGCAGAACTCAAAAGATGATGTTTTGAAGAACGTTGGGAACAAAACATTTCAGCCCATTGAAAAAACAGACATTTCTTCAAATATCTTGGGTTTGGAACGACACGAATGAGTACAGAATGATCATTTTTAGGTGGACTGTCCCTTGTATTATTAGTTCCTCACACACACACACTTTGAGCTTTTCATGTTTTATTTTGTGTTCACTGTTTTGTATAAAATGTACATTCATGGACAACTTTACAAAATAGAAAACCCACCACACAAGTGAAACACGTAGGCCTATGCAATACTGCTTTGGCATGTACATTTGTACAGTAAAGTGCAACATGTGGCTTATAAATAAATAAATAATATAAATATACATTCTTGATGCGTGTCGTTGCTCGTTCACAGCATGTCGAGACGTCCTGGTCTCAGTAAAGTGCAATTGAACAACAGACACTCTGAGCGCCATATTCACACGAATGAGTGTCTAACCCCATAAATCCTCCTGTATCATATTTGATACAAACATTTCTAAGGCCTCTAAATGATGCAAACGTTGCTGTTTCACTCACTCTCCTCAGTCCTTCTGTGTCTGATTGATATTTACACTCTTTTATCAAGTAAAAGTCTTTTAGTGTAATTGTACAAATGTCCTCCTTCAGCTCGTGTTTTTCTGCTGTCAAATCTGCATTTCTGTTTTCATTTTATCAAGTAAACTTAAGAATTATTTTTTATATTGTTAGTAATATTTCATCTGCTCTGAAGCAGCTTCGGTTTACTTGATTATCAGCCATTATTTAATAGAAAAATTATGAGTATCAAATATGATCATCAGGCTTTTGAGGAGGGTTTATTTGTTCATTTCTCAATCATCATTATATTGCGTCGCATTATATGTTTTGATCATAAAACTAAGCATTTAAACCAAGACATTATTGGGAGATATTTATATGCATTTTATGTGAATAGTCTGCAACACTGTAATAAAGATCTCATTGATTTACTTGACCTTCATTTTTGACCATATAAACTCAAGTTTGTGTCTCTGAATAAAACTGAGCTGTTCGTTTCTCACTATCTCAGACTATGAGAGCCATAAAAGCCTGATGCATCAAACATGATGCTCAACAAAAACACTCTTTTTGTATTTTGTCTAAAGGTTTGATAAACTGTCCAAACAGATTGAAAAGCATGATCTAGACCTCGCTGGGTGATCTGGAGCGATACGAGCCGTTGCTGTGAAAGCATCCGCAGAAGAGCATGTAAAGTGAGCGCTGGATCTCAGGGTTTCGGTAGGCGTAGATGATGGGGTTGATCATGGAGTTGTACGTTGCGGGGAGTAGCGTTGCGTACGTGTACACCGGCGGATACTCGCGCTCTCCCACTAAACAGTAAATGGCGAAGGGAAGCCAGCTGAACCCAAACGTGCCCAGGATGATGGCGAGCGTGGAGACACCCTTCTTAGTGGCCACGTAATGCGAGGTGGTGAAGAAGTGCTGCTGAAGAGCGATCTGGTGCGCGTGACGACACACGATCTTGCAGATCTTGAAGTACAGGCTGAGCATGAGGATGAAGATGACGAAGAACGACGCGGCTAGCAGAGCGAGGTTTGTGCGTTTGAGCGGGCGCACGATACTACAGGTGGACTCGTCCTCTAGACAGTTCCAGCCTAAAACAGGCATCAGTCCCAGTCCGAGAGACGCTCCCCACGTTCCCATCAGCATCAGATGCACATAATGAAGCGTCTTCTCGGAGAAGTACGTCAAAGCGTTGTAGAGCGACAGATACCGGTCGATCGTGATGGCCAACAGGCTGCTGATGGACGCCGTGAAGGAGGACACTAGGAATCCCACCGTAATGAGGCTTATAGTCTCGGATGACACCAGATACTGGAACGCGAAGTTCAGGATTAATCCCATTCCGGCCAGTAGGTCAGCGGTGGCGAGGCTGCCGATCAGCACGAACATGGGGTTGCGTAACGTCGGCGAGTAGAAGATGATGGCCACCACGATGGCGTTCTCACACGCGATCACCGTCCCCGACAGGCACAGCATGATGTCCCACGGGTTCACGTGGAAATCCAGGGCCGCCGATGACAGCGCCAGGCTCCGGTTCCCGTCCAACGCTTCGGCTTCAAGCCACGAGGAGGACGGCAAACCCACGGCGCTCTCGTTGAGCGCTCCGCTCTCGTTCATCTCTCAGCCTGGAGACCAAACAATGACGACAGGTCAGAAAAACGCATCTAATACATCTAGAAATGACATCACTATAGCATTTGCATGAAAATCAATTGCAGCTGAATCTAAGAATGAGCATTTTCCTCATGCACTAGGCAAAATAAATGGTTTTATTTGAGCATTTTAAACATTATAAGCTCTTATAGTTTGGGAAATGCATCAAATAAAACTATAAATGTCATTTGCATGAAAATCAATTGGAGCTGGATCTAAAAATAAACATTTTCCTCATGCACAAGGAAAAATTTATTATTTTATTCAAGCAGTTTAAACGTTATAAGCTCTTATAGTTTGGGAAATGCCTCAAGTAAATCTAAAACTGATATGTAGAGACATCACTGTATCATTTGCATGAAAATCAACTGGAGCTGAATCTAAAAATAAGCATTTTCCTCATGCACAAGGAAAAATTTATTATTTTATTCAAGCATAAACATTGCAAGCTCTTATAGTTTGGAAATTGCATCAAATAAATCTATAAATGACATGCAGAGACTTCACTATATCATTTACATGAAAATCAATGTGAGCTAAATCTCAAAATAAGCATTTTTTTCAAGCACAATGCAAAATAAATTATTTTATTCGAGCATTTTAAACATTATAAGCTCTTATAGTTTGGGAAATGCCTCAAGTAAATCTATAAATGACATGTAGAGACTTCACTATATCATCGTCATGAAGAAATCTCTGAAGCTCACAGGCGCTGTCCGCGGTGCTGAATCTCACAACGAGCATTCCCTTCACGCAAAAGCCCAAATAAAGCAGTTTATTTGAGCATAAACATATTTTAAAGCTCTTAGTTAAGGAAAATGCGTCAAATAAATGACATGCATTCGAAATAAGGTGTGAAACTCACACAATAATGACGTATGCAACACATTCTTACATGCCAAATACATTTAACATACAAACACTGCCTTTAACATTATTCACAACAACACATTACGAAGTTTCATAGTATCAGTTGCATGAAGAAATCTCTCTGACAGTTGGACATTGTAAAACAATTGGAGAAAAGGAGAAGGAGCGTTTTCCTCACGGCCGAGGCGAAATAAGGGGTTTTATTTGAGCGGAAACATCTTTTAAGTTATAAACTCTTAGTTCAGAACATAATCTGCTCGATCTTACTGAAAATCGCTCCAAATAGTAAATCCAAAAAACCCATTTTTACCCACGGAAAGAAAATCCCAAAACGTTCGTTTGTGCACGAAACGCGTGAAACGCATGTTGTCAGTGTAATCCTGCACAATCGACGATGTCTTTGAGTTCTGATGAAACAGAGAGAGTCACTCCATGACTGCATGTGGACCAAATCACACCCAGACTAAGACATATTAAGAAGTGAAATCTCATCATTTAGAAATTCAGAAAGGTTTGCAAGGAGAAATCAGCAGACATATGCGCTCGAGCCTCTCACTCTAGTGCGATTGAGAACTCTCTAAATGATTGGCTTTGTTTGTGCACAAACACTTAAGAGTTTAATCTCATCCGAGTTAATAATTGGGAAAATCAAGCATACCTTCTCCTTCACATGGGGGAAAACAGAGACTGAAAGGCTTTCTCCGGCTGACCGCTCGCGTGCTCTTCCTCAGGTGAATCCTTTACTCCTGTTGGGATTCCCAAACATGAGTCCTGGATCCATGCGGGAATGGAGAGGGACTGAACTGGCGCCCGCGAATCCGAGCGCGCGCTAATAAACCCTGGTGACGTCAGCGCGCGCCGCCGCTCATCTGCGCGAGACCGAACATCATTCAGTGAAGAACATCAGCGATGATCCACAGGTGAATGATCGCAAGTTCTGATGTGCATGAGATAAACTATCATATTTGATCCAATGCAACATCCTGGGCGCACGTGACACTAACTGCAATGACAAAATACTGTATTTTACACACAATCTGTTTGTGTTTCGCATTATTCACAGCAATGCTTGAATGCATACTGCACTATCCGATGCTTATTTGTTAGGGTTCTGTCAATTCTGTCTAGTTTATTTCTTGGTTGTGTGACAGAGCTCTGGCACTCCTGTTTTGTCATGTCTTTGAGTGGGCGCGCGCTTTGAGCGTTGTCGAGCCGTGCGCGCTCTCGTGAGTGTGTACATGTGTGGGGTGTGATGTTTGGATCCCGGCACATCTGTCGAGTTTGGTTTCGGCTCTGTGTCGGGATTCGTGTTGATATCGACCGCGTGCTTTCATGTCATGTTTTGTCTTGTTGTGTGTAGTGTAGCACAGATTGTGTTTTACACTAGTGCTGTGCTTTCATGTTGTCATGTTGTGTGTGATCACGTGGCTTATGAGTTCTCATTAGCTGTGTTCATGTCTCATTAAGTGAGCACATGGCTGGTGATTTGTTTCACTGGCCACAGTGCTTGTGTGTGTGTGTCATGTTTGGTGTGAGCACATGGCTTGCTCTCCTGTGGACTGTCTAACCCCGCCCATCTCGTTACCTGATTATTGATTGATTAGCTCCACCTGTCCTCACTCGTTACCTGCTTTCTTTGCTCCCTATTTATTCTCCTTGTGTGTTTAGTCGTCGTCTATGTTTACCCTTGTTTATTCTTCCTGTGGTCAAGTCAAGTCTTTCCCCTCGGGGAAGTTTATGTTTGTATTTTGATTAATAAAAGCCTTCATTTCCCTGCAATTGAGTCCTCGCTTCCCTGACACACATTATCTTAAAGATGTATATGCTGTCAGTAGGCTACTAAAATGCATGGTTGCATTGAAAACTATTAAGATAAAGCTTAATCTACTGCCACAGGCCTGGTTTCACAGACAGGGCTTAGATTAAGCCAGGATCAGGTCTTAGTTTAATTAGGACATTTAAGTACCACAGCATAGCTTTCCTGTAGCTCAGTGGTAAGAGCATTGCGTTAACAACGCAAGGTTGTGGGTTCGATCCCAGGGGATTGCACATACCTATGTATAAATGTATAGGATAATGCAATGTAAGTCACTTTGGATAAAAGCGTCTGCCAAATGCATAAATGTAAATGTAAGTAGCTTTTATAAACATGCATTAGAAAAAAACATTACTGATGCATCTCTGCACTGACATATTTTAAGATATGCTTTCAGTTAAAACATCTCAAACATGCATTTTAGTCCGAGACTGGACTTGAGCGATGTCTGTGAAAGCAGGGGACATGCAACAAGATTAATGATGAAGTGATCAGATAAATCCATCTAAAATGTCACTGCAGCTCACTGTGGGCCCATAACTCATCTGATACAGTCTCTGTTCTAGAGTACAGCCAGATTTAAATGCACAGATATTAAATTGACGCAAGTTCTGAGCAAACGTTGAAAGAAGGGGACAGACACACTGACATCCAGAAGAGCCTGAAGAAACAGTGTGTAATCGAGCTCTGGAGGTGAATGTTCTGTTCAAATATTCACAGTGAACATCTGAATGATCACAGCAGCTTCTAAAGCTCCCTCAGAGAGAGAGAGAGAGAGAGAGAGAGAGAGAGAGAGAGAGAGAGAGAGAGAGAGAGAGAGAGAGAGAGAGAGAGAGAGAGAGAGAGAGAGAGAGATATTGAGATATCTCTCACACTCACACACACGCTCTCACACACTCACTCACTCTCACACACACACACTCACTCACTCTCTCTCTCTCACACACACACACACACACACACACACACACACACACACACACACACACACACACACACACACTCTCTCTCTCTCACTCACACTCAACACTCACTCACTCACTCTCTCTCACACTCACACACTCTCTCTCACTCACTCACTCACTCACTCACACACACATAAACCTAATATAATACTATATAATACTAATATATTAATTACAAATCTGATTATTATAAATTATCACACAAATTGAACATTACATATAATTATTGTAAATCTGATATGTCATTTAAAATAAATTAATAATATTTACATTATAAATTAAAAATAAAATATACTCTTGTTTTTTTAATGTGTGTGTGTGTGTGTTTTGTAAATTCGTTTTGTAATGATTTGGAAAATGGTGCAAATTAAAAGCTTTTTAAAAGTCAAAGTCTCTCTCTCTCTCTCAGTATCTCGCTCTCTCAGTATCTCGCTCTCTCAGTATCTCTCTCTCTCTCTCTCAGTATCTCTCTCTCTCTCTCAGTATCTCTCTCAGTATCTCTCTCTCTCTCAGTATCTCTCTCTCTCTCTCAGTATCTCTCTCTCTCTCTCAGTATCTCTCTCAGTATCTCTCTCTCTCTCTCTCTCTCAGTATCTCTCTCTCTCTCTCAGTATCTCTCTCTCTCTCTCTCTCAGTATCTCTCTCTCTCTCTCTCTCTCTGTATCCTAGTAACCAGCACCGCTACATGCATTTTCTCACTGCTGAAAAACACCAGCGATTAGAACAATGTAAACAGAGAAAAAGAAAGAGGAGGGAGAGGAAGACAGAAGTGAATTATACACAAACACCTGATCCATACCATAATAATTCCTGCTCTGTGTGGATTCTGACTGGTTCAAGTGTCTGATCAAACACTGACACTCGATGAAAACTGCTTTATATGAAGAAGTATTCAGAAGACTGAGATGATCATGTTCCTGTACAGTTCCTGAAACACACAACAACCCTGGAAATATTCAAACAGCTTCAGTTCTTAATGCAGATCTCACCAAACGTCCCCGGTTCAATGGTCACAGAACAACAACACACACACTTGTATTACAAGTGTTTTTTAAAAATGTTGTTTAAATATGCAAATTACACATTCTCTCATTAAATATGGACTCGTTTGCATATACATACATCTGAACACCAGATGAAGCCAGTCTCTTGTTGATCTATTAGAGTTAAAGGTCTGCTTTTGTCACTATAAATCAGAAAATACTGTCAACAGCCAGAAATCACATTTTGACCATATTTTTAGGAGTAAAATGCTCTATAAATCATGCTAATGTTATATGAACAAATTGTGAATTGTGTGATAAAGTCAAGAATTGTGAAACATAAAGACGCAATTACGTTTTTATCTTTTACTCTGTGGAAGAAACAAGCTTTCATAGAGTCAGGAGGAAATAAATCACGTGTATTGCAATTGAAAACTACAGACAAAAACAGATAAAATGCAATAAAATAAACACTTAATAGTAATAGTATTTTGGATCTTTTCTGTGCACTGGACTGAAAGAGGAATGATGGAAGCAAAACCTCAAAATTGCATGAAAAAACGATGGTTACGTCTTGCCTTAAAATGCCCTATTATGCTCTTCTAAATATTCCTAATGTTGTTTGACGTCTCCTACAACAGGTTTACGTTCATCCAGGGTCAGAAAACACTTCACATCACTGTGTCTGAAACGGGTCATTCAAAGATTCAGGGTCCTATCTTGCACCCAGCGCAACTGACTTTGTACACGACGCATGTGTCATTCCTATTTCTCACCCGACGCACAGCGGACTTTTCCCTCCACAGACGCACGTCGGTAAATTAGGGAATGAACTTGCGCTCCCGGGGGCGGTTCAGCGAAGAGAGGAGGCGTGTTCCGGCGCAAACGTTCCCTGGTGCTATTTTGCAGTTTCAGAAAACAATTCCGCCACAGACCAGGAGAAACCTAGTCTAAAGTCAGTGGCGCATGTTATTCAGATGCTATTTTAAGGGCGCATGCTTGGCCATAATGTAGCGTGTGCACAACACACACACACTTTGCTTCTCTCATCTACACACAGACGCAGCAGTTCACATTTTTAGAAAACCATACATTATTACAAGGAAAAATATTACCACACGAGGGAAATTATTGTTGTGTCCATGAAGATGTGAAAAAATAGGCATAAATCTAGCTTACACATTTACCCAAATTTTAAAGGGAATGTGAGATGTTGCTCTGATTGGTTTATTTCACATTACGCCCAAACCACACCTATGAATAATTAACCTATTTCAGACCAACACATTTTAGATTTGCGTCGGGAGCAAGAGGCATTTATCCCGCCGGTATAATAGCAACCGCCCGAGATCCGCCCACAAAGTTACTTGTGTTTCAGATCGTTAAAATAGGGCCCTCAGTCTCTCTAAACTCCGCCTCTCTGAAAGCTTTTCTGCCCTGATTGGTCAGAAACCATACGCTCATTATCATATCTGAATCTCTGTGTGGATTCTGACTGGTTCAAGTGTCTGATCAAACACTGACACTCGATGAAAACTGCTTTATATGAAGAAGTATTCAGAAGACTGAGATGATCATGTTCCTGTACAGTTCCTGAAACACACAACAACCCTGGAAATATTCAAACAGCTTCAGTTCTTAATGCAGATCTCACCAAACGTCCCCGGTTCAATGGTCACACAACAACAACACACACACACACGAACCAAACTCTTCCAGTCTCAGATACACGACAGTGTTTGAGGGCGGAGCTAAGAGACGCTGTTCAGCCAATCAAGACCAGAGGCTGGCATTATGCTAATTAGTTACAAACCTACACAGGTTCAGCAGGAAGAGCGACTGAATTACTGACGACTCGTTTCAGTTCAGAATCAACTCTTTCTTCTAGGAGACAAAAACTTTATTTATCTGCACTTTGATCTTTGCAGCCTTTTACATTCACAAACATCTCTATTACACACACACGAAAGGGAATATTAGAAAAGGCATAATATGGGCACTTATATCTATATATAGCTCGTATATTTTTCACTTTTCCACGTCTCGCTTCATTATTGTCCTGCGACTAATGGAGCTTTAATATGGCCTGTAATAATCAGCAGCACTTAAAGGGATAGTTCACTTTGAAATTAATTTTTGGTATGTTTTAGCTTACCTCAAGGGCATCCAAGATGTAGGTGTCTTTTTTTCCGCAGTAGTTTCAATTTTGATATTTTTAGGTCAAACCGTTCTTGTCTGTCAGTCATATAATGCAGGTCTATGGTCACGGTCTCAAAACACAAGCACAGAGTCCAAATTAAAACAATTCCCCATCGTCCAAATTAAACAATTCCCCATCGTAAGTACACATTGATGGCCCAAGACACGAAACGAGCGGTTTGTGTGAGAAAACGAACAGTATTTATATCGCTTTTACCTCTTATACACAGCCACGTCCAAGTGATCTGATCTGACGTGTGCGCAGACTGGTGCATAGACATATACACTAGATGTCTTTAAGGCGACATCTAGTGTATATATCTATACCCGACTGCGCTCTCAGATCACTTCGACATGGCTGTGTATAAGAGGTAAAAACGATATAAATACTGTTCGTTTTCTCACACAAACCGCTCGTTTCGTGTCTTAGACCATCAATGTGTACTTACGATGGGGAATTGTTTAATTTGGACTCTGTGCTTGTGTTTGAGACAGTGACCATAGACCTGCATTATATGACTGACAGACAAGAACGGTTTGACCTAAAAATATCAAAATTGAAACTACTGCGGAAAAAAAGACACCTACATCTTGGATGCCCTTGAGGTAAGCTAAAACATACCAAAATTTTATTTCAAAGTGAACTATCCCTTTAACTAAGGGACCGAGCCAGTATGAGTGTGTGTGTGTGTGTGTGTGTGAGTGTGTGTGTTCATAAGTTCCCACCTGCTGCCATGTGACTGATTTCTGCAGACGCTTGTGCTCTCGATTCAGATTCACGAGGCACATGGACGAAGAAGAGAGAGAGAGAGAGAGAGAGAGAAAGAGAGAGAGAGAGAGAGAGAGAGAGAGAGAGAGAGAGAGAGAGAGAGAGAGAGAGAGAAAGAAATGGGAAACAAAACAGATCCTAATAACTACAGAGGAATCTGTGTAACTGGTAATTTGGGGAAAGTATTTGTTCTATAATCAAGTCTGGGACTTCATCTTTCTTCAGCTCAGTGTCATCATCACACCTCAAACTGGCGTCGAACCACTGATCATACTCACACACTTACACACATTAATAAACAAGCATGTGCACCGAATGAAAGACGGAAGAACGTGAAGCGGAGCTGAACCATCGAAGCGTTAAAACACACATCACTACCAAAACACATTCGACATGGATTACCATAGTAACACATTGCTTCCACTTACTGATGACATCATACCCTCAGGTACAGCAGATTCCGCCATAGCCGTTGCCTGGGTTACGCTCGCGTACGTAAGTGTGGGCGGAGCTATCTCATTAGGGGCGTGCCCCTTTTGAGGAGGGGGCGTGTTTGTTTTGGTGATTTCAAATATCAACATTGGCCAAAAGTGTTTTCCAAAAACTACTGATCCCGCCTCTCTGAGTCTGATCACATGATCTGAGGAACCAATCACGCCTGCAGAGCGAAATCCTGAACCGCCATCATGAACATGAACACACTCAACTGAACCTGATTCCCAGTGATCTTTTATTATATTATTATGTACATATGCAAGAGTTATTATGATCATTAGAGCTTTCACAGCGATGCTTGTTCTTCATGATCCACAGGTTCACGTCTGTATAAACATCATAGTTTTATAACGATAAACTCTTCTCATAGAGGAAGGAATGTCAGACTCATTAAACGGAGAATGTAATAAGACCAGATGCATTTCTCTGTCGTCTTCTTCCTGATGTGAAACTGAAGATGGTTTACATGTACCTGTTTATTTTGAATGTGTGTGTGTGTGTGTGTGAGAAAGTGAGAGAGTGAGAGTGAGTGAGTGTGTGTGTGTGTGTGTGTGTGTGTGTGTGTGTGTGTGTGTGTGTGTGTGTGTGTGTGTGTGTGTGTGTGTGTGTGAGAGTGAGTGTGTGTGTGTGTGTGTGTGTGTGTGTGTGTGTGTGTGTGTGTGTGTGTGTGTGTGTGTGTGTGTGTGTGAGAGTGAGAGTGAGTGTGAGTGTGTGAGTGTGTTTCACATGTATCTGTTCCTGATGTACTCTCGGTACATGAGCAGGTCCTCGTGACCCAGAGTCCTGACCCATCCTCGCCCCGTCTGAACGTGACTCTCGAACACGGAGCGACTCTGGACGTCCACCTCTGGAACCGACACCTCATACACACTGTCCACCGGGAACACCGACACTGGGACACTGACGGGGACACACACACACACACAACACCTTTAAAAATACTATCATGTAACATCATCTATTTCTAATATCTGAATATTAAACAAAGCATTTTTTAAAGAGAAATGTATTATAATTTAATTAAACAAAACATTTTATTTTATTTTTAAAAAGAGAATTTGTATGGAATTAGACTAAAAATATTTTTAAAATACATTCGTATAAAATCTTTTTAGTCCAATTATTGAAAATACTACCATATAACCAATTATTCCTAATAACTGAATATTCAACAAAACATTTTATTTTATTTTGAAATAGAATATGTATGAAATTAGATAAAAAATTGTTATAAAAAAACAATAATATAAAATTATTTAATTATAATAATTGAACATTAAATGAAACATTTAATTTTATTTAAAACTAAATTGTATGAAATTAAATAAAGTAAAAATATTTTTAAAATACTGTAATAAAATCTTTTTATTCCAATTATTGAATATTAAAAAGTATATATATATATATATATATATATATATATATATATATATATATATTGAAAGACAACATATAAAATTAGATTAAAAATATTTTATAAAACACTACAATATAATATTATTCAATTACAATAATTGAATATTAAATGAAACATTATTTTATTTTTAAAAAGAATTATGAAATTAGATTCAAAATATTTTTAAAAAACTACAATATAAAATCTTTTAATTCTAATTATTGAATATTATAACATTTTTATTTTAAAGAGAATATGTCCGAAACTAGATTACGTTTTTTAAATACTATAATATAAAATTATTTCATTCTAATAATTTTAAAGAAAATATGTATGTTATTGGATTAAAAATATGAAAAAGTATAATATAAAATCTTTTCACTGTAATCATTGAATATCAAACACATTTTTTTTAAAGGGGTCATATAATGGTACATGCACTTTTACAAGCTGATTGTACTGAAATGTGTGTTGGCAGTGCCTGTACACAACCATCATAAAATGATAAAAATCCATCCAGTGTTTTTTTTTTTTATCTTCTTATATGTTTCCCCCATCTCAAATCAAGCCGTTCGATTTTGTGACGTCACAAAATCGACGCCCCTCCCATGACTGTTGATTGACAGGTGCGTTTCAACACAGACCCGCCCTCGCGGAGCTGTCAATCATAGCCCGCGCGGACCGGCGCGGTCATTGTTGATAGCTGGAGCACTGTCTGTCTGTGAGCAGAATGGCGTCTAAGCGATCGTGGTGTTCTGTTCTTGGGTGTAATAAGGAACACAGCATCATATTGATGTTCCTAAATCCGAACCGCTGAAGACGCAGTGGCTGAGTTTGTTTTCGAAGGGAATATTCCCCACGATCAACGTCAATGCTTTCATGTTTCACACCAGACTGCTTTATAAACGAGGATCAGTATAAAGCTGGTTTTGCTAAAAGCTGTTCCTGAAAAAAGGATTGGTACCAACTATTCGTGTTCCTGCTGCTCCTCCAGGAGAAGTGAGTGTAATGTTTTATTAACCTTTATATTAATCTGTATATTAATCTTTGCAAATCGATGAATTGCAGCTGTTTACACTCAGGGTACATTACGGCATGTTTTCTATGTACGACGTTTTCAATATAATTCATAATCCCACGTTTATAATGAACAACGCGTTATGGTTATTGTGTTATTATTACAAACGGTGTCCGCACAGAACAGAGGGGCGGGGTCAGCAAAGCTCATTATCATTTAAAGACACATGCACTGAAACGGCGTGCTGAAAACAGAGCTGTTGTTGACCATGTAAAATGAGTGTTTTCTTACAATACTAATGAGAATTTTTAATTAAAGTATATTACAAACTTTTAATTTAGACCCTAAAGAATCATATTAGCTTGTACAAAAATGACATTATATGACCCCTTTAAGAGAATACATGTATGAAATTAGATACAAATATTTTAAAGTACTATATTATAACATCTTCAATTCTAATAATTTAATATTAAATAAAATATTTTTATTTTTAAAGAGAATATCTATGAAATTACATTAAAATATTTAGAAATTCTACAATATTCTAATAATTGAATATTAAATAAAAATGTTTAATCTTTAAAAAAAAATATATATAAATTTGATAATTTTATAAAAATTCTATAATAAATAATTATTTATACCAACTAAATATATATATTTTTTTAAGTTTTAAAGAGAATATGTATAAAATTAGATTAAAAATATATAAAATCTATGATATATAATCATGTAATCCTATTTTTTTTTATGTTTAAATAGAATAAGTATTAATATGAATAAACAGTGTAATAAACATGTTGTGTAAAAACGAGCAAACGTTACAGTGATGCTTAAATTTAAATACATGATTAACAATAAATACTCGCTCCATCTTTTTCTTTTTCCACCCAAAAACATCAGGAAACATCAGGAAAAAGCAACTGCGATAGAAATGTTCTCTTGAAAAGCAACAGAAGAGGCAGAGAAACTCACGGCCGGCTCCGACACATGAAACATGACTCACACTCTTCTCTTTCTTCATGACGAGTGAAGATTTATGGCAATATTCAGATAAGGCACATGTAGGAGCACGAGTCTACACTCACTATGATCATCAGAACAGATCTCAGCGGACTCACAGAACGCCTTATAATTCACTGCAATTACAAGAAGAATAAGTCTTCTGACACTTGACTGGTGTGTTGGTGTGTGTGTGTGTGTGTGTGTGTGCGTGTGTGTACCTGCATGAAGAAAATCACGTCCATAATCGACTCAAACGTTACAGGAGCTCTTTCCTGATGTTTGGAGAAACACACGATTCCTCAGTTTCATCAGAGTTATTATCTGCAGAGTTATTATATAATTTATAAAGTTAAAGAGATTATTCTCATGCCACGATCACAGAATCATGAGAGATCTTGTGTAAAGTGTGAATTAGAAAACTGGATTTGAATTCTAAAAAATACTATCATTTAATATGAGCTCATAGAATAATAATAATGAAATTAGTAAAACTTGAGATATACACACACACCACACACACAATCTCACATACATGTATATAAATTATAGTTGAAGTATTTTTAACCTAATTCATCCATATTCTCTTTAAAAATATTGAATATTAATGTGTTAGAATTAAAAGATGTTATACATTATAAATTAAAACAAAACATGTTTTATTTAATATTCAATTATTAGGATTAAATATATATAATATAATAGACACACACATATATATGTACATATATATATATATATATATATTTATAATATCTTTATAATACAGAAATATCTTAATATATCAGAATATTGTCTTCATCTACGGAAGGATGACTCTTTAACGTCTCTCAGTTTCATCCGTCAGTCTGATTATCATCAGGTGAACGAGAGAAAGACGCATCGAGACGTGTCACTTCCTGTTTCCTGAGGAAGTTACAGCACTGAGTGTCCATTTCAGTCTCACACACACCGAGAGGACAGGAAGCGTTACATCATCAGGATAAGTGTGTGTGAGTGTGAGTGTGTGTGAGTGTGTGTGTGTCTGATGCGCCTCGAACAAACATTTGTTTCACTGCATCGTTTGGTCACATGACCTGTGAAGCCTGTGTCAGGAATAAAGGACGTTCATGATGCATTATAAACATTCTTAATGTTGTGTTAAAAAACTTTCATAAACATATTTTAGCGTAAATTATACCTGATTATGTTTTACATCTGTATATGTTTCTCACACACACACACGTGTGTCTCACATGCTGTCATGACCTTTATAAACGTGTGTGAGCCGACACCTATCAGACCAATTAAACACCAGATCTACGCTAAGCTCCGCCCACAAGCGTTTCCCGCCTTCAGGGACCAATGAGGTGTCGGCGTGGACGAGAGCACAGATGTCAGAACAAGAGCAAAACAAAGACACGCTTCCAACATCGGCTTCAACTGAGTGGAAAAAACATGTGGTGTAATGAAGGAACACACTCGCACAGCATGTGTGTGTTCATGACACGTGTTCACACACACATCACACATCAGCTTCCAAACATACAAAACACCTAAAATCATGTCATGTGAGTGTGTGTGTGTGAGAGTGTGTGTGTGAGAGAGAGAGAGAGAGAGTGTGTGTGTGTGAGAGAGTGTGTGTGTGAGAGAGAGAGTGTGTAGTGTGTGTGTGTGTGTGTGTGTGTGTGTGTGTATGTGTGTGAACACAAGACTAAGTGAAACACTGACTGAATTAAAGCTGTTACATGGCGAAACCTTTTCAACTTTTAACGTGTTCATGCAAATCGTTTTTTTTATGATGTATGTGAAGTCATCATAACTGAAAACATTGTTTTTACTGAATAAACACTGAATAAACTGTTCTTTTGAATTTTCTATTCATAAAAGAATCTTGAAAAATAAAATGTATTACGTTTTCAACACCGATAATAATCATAAATGTTTCTGGAGCATCAAATCATCATATTATACTGATTTGTGAAGGATCATGTGACACTGAAGACTGGAGTAATGATGCTGAAAATTCAGCTTTGATCACAGGAATAAATTACACTTTACTATATATTCACATAGAAAACAGTTATATTAAATTATAATATTATTTCACATTTTTTACTGTATTTTTGATCATATAAATGCAGCATTGAGCAGAAGAGACTCTTTCAAAAATATTTGTGAAAAATCTTACCGACCCCAAACTATAGTGTATCAAATGTAAAGGGGTTTGACTATTGGATTATTATTCAGAAAAGAAATGCAAAAAAACCCTGTTTTTATGGAATTTTTAGCAAAACTAGCAGGAATATATTCACTATATAATCATTTCCATGACTTTATTTTTACAAGTCCTTAATATTTACAGGTTGTTCGTGATCATAAGAACTGAAATATATCAGTGAATCGTTGTATGATTCCCTCGACCCTTCTGCAGATTATAGAGCAGGGGATGATTTATGAATATGATATGATATCACACTCACAGGCTGAAGACGCTGTTGGATTTCTTCATGTCGTCGTGTCTCTCCACCTTGTGCTGGTTCTGACCCAGATGAGCAAATCTACACACACACACACACACACACACACACACCAAAACTCTTCATTTGGGTCCTTCAATCACTATATGACATAGTCAGCAGAAACAAATCAATTCAATACCCGATTCAGAGCGGGAATCATGAGATTTCACTGGGATTATATCAGATACTGAATTTCTGAAGGTTTCATTAGTTAACATGAACTAATAACTTCTACAGCATTTATTAATCTTAGTTAATGGTAATTTCAACATTTGCTAATGCATTTTTAAAATCCAAAGTTGAAATTGTTTTTCCATTTTATTTTTTCCCAGATTATATTTTTCTTGATTCCATTTTATGGTTTATTCTGTTAATCTGTATTAATTGTTTAATTAAACTTTAATGATACAAAAGGATGTCTAAACAAATGAATCTATAAATCTTTAACAGACTAATAATTTATTACAATTCTATCAATAATAGTGTCTAATGAAATCCATTTCATTTTTATAAAATATTAAATAATTTATTAAAATTCTAGCAATAATAATGCCATTTAAAAATACATTTTATTTTTTCCTAAATTCCATTTTATTTTTTTCACCCCAGATTCTGTTTTTAATTATTCTTGATTCCGTGTTATATGTTTAATTACATTTTAATGATGCAAAAGGATGTCTAAACAAATTAATCTATAAAACTTTAACAGACTAATAATTTGTTACAATTCTATCAATAATAGTGTCTAATAAAATTCATAATTTTTTTTCCTAAAATCCATTAATTTTTTCCTAGAATCCGTGTTTTCTGTTTTTTATTAGTCTGGATTCCATTTTAATGGTTTGAATAAATTATAATAATCAAAAAGGATGTCTAATACATTTAATTAATAAAACATGAACAATTTATTAATGGATTAATATTTTAACAAAAAATGAAATTAAACAGGTTTTCTTTTTTCTGAACTTTTTTTTTTCTCTGTGTTTTATGATTTAATAAAAATGCAATTATTTATTTACAATTTATTTTTACAATTATTATTATTATGCATGCAACTTTTTGTTGCATGCATAATAATAAAATGCATTATTTTATTATTATGCATGCAACATTTAATAACATATTATTATATATGCATAAAATAACAATTTACTTTATCTTTTAAAATGTAATTTAAAATGTATTTTTGAACACTAATGCACATTTTAAATCAACATTCACAATCGACTGGACTGACGACTGAAGAGAGTGAAGTTCTCTGACCGGTGGTAGACGAGGATGTCCTCGTCCGGCGGATCCGCCAGCAGGTTCAGGCCGTACGTCTCTCTCATGGGCGGCAGGCGCTGCTGTGGCTGATCCTGGCAAAGGTCAAAGGTCACACAGACAGCAGAGTTCAGCTAAAGTTCTTTAAATTCCTATTTCATTCTGTATTTTTGCTGTGTAAGAAGTGTCATTATTGCAGTGCGTCAGTTAAAACTGTTGCGTAACCGGCTGAGGTTCAGGCGAGTGTGTTTGTGAAGGTGTTTCCCTCCGCAGGGCATGTGCCGCGATTAAACATGTGACTAATGCCACAGTTTCACCAGTGTAATTACAGTGTTGCAAGTAATGAGGTTTTCCACGTTTAAATATTTCATCAGTCGCGGTCTCGTTGCGTTCATCCACGAGACGGACGCGTATGCGAGCGAAACCCGTCCACGTGAGCCGCCGGCGCCGAGATCTCACGCATGAGGGATGAAGCTCCGCTCGGGAATAATGGAGGTGGAGAGAAGAGAAACACACAACAGAGAGAGAGAGGATTGTGAATGTGTTTCATTATGATCTGCTGCACGTCCATCAAAGCCTTTAGTGCTCAAAAATTCACTTTCTGGTTTATAACTTTTGACCAAAACGCCTAGAAATATATATTTTATCTGATTGCTTGTGTCATGTACAATTTTATATACTTGCAGATTTCGGTGTCTTTCCAGGGAATGAATTAACTGATACCTAAAATACATTCAAAGTCACTTTGGACAAAAAGAAAGGCAGGACAATACTGAGACTATCCTGGATAAAACTAATGAAATGTTTTTTTGATGCATAAAAAACATTTATGAGAAACACAGACACGTTTGATGGTGACATGAGGGATATGAAGGCTGTATTATGCAAATGCTTCACAGGTCACATTCACACCAAAACAAGAAAAGAAATAAAGAAATAGAAAATGACAAATATATATATAAAAAAATAATTAATTAAATTAAAAAGACAAAGTTTAAAAAAAAATAAAAAAAATAAAAAGAAGCAAAACAGAAAGAAAAAATATATATTAAAAAAATAATTAAAGATTTTGTTTTAAAACAAAACTCACTATTTGCTATTGCCACAAATTGTGAAAAGCACCACCTACTAGTAAAACTAGAAACTAAATCTGTCTGCTGTCGTCTGATTATTAATATCTCATGAATGATGCAGTTTTCAGACTAGCGTTTGCTTGTTGACTTTTCTCTTTACAACTTTAATGCAAGGGTTTTTATTGATGAATGATCTACATGTATTGTTTATTTAGTGTACAGCGCTTTCAGAATCTACGATATAAAATAAAGTTTATTATTATTATCATCATTATTATTATGATTAGATGTGATGTGCATGGCGTCAGTATGATGTCTGGTGCTGTAATCGCTGTTTTTAGTGCAGGAAAGCTTGACTAACATGACGTACTATAGCCTGTTATCAGTCTATACTCCTGATTTCCACACTCGCCTCGTTTGTCCTGAAACCAGTCTCTACTGCTGCTTCTCACAATCACATTTGGACCTTATTTACATGCACTACTGACCACACGCTGGACACTCACTACACACCTCAGATCACTTTCTGCTCACTCTTAACCTCAACCTTCCGGTCTCTCTCGTGAATCCAACACTGAAGTGAGTTAAACTGCAGTTCATCCACTGGCCACTAGAGGCCGGCTGCAGAAGAGACTCAATCCCATAGAGCTCCATGTTAAAATGCCCAACTTTACAGCAGAATAAAACATGTTTACAGTCTGGTGCAAAAAGTGGTTTTGGTTTATATATAGTCAAACCAAAATGTTTTCAGACAACTTCAACATTTTTCACATTTATGTGTCACGTCACCTCCGCTAATCCGCCTCGCTGCACATTTACGTTTATACAGGAGTGATGCTGCCAAGATGGCGACGACCGGCTCCGCCCACTTTGGGCTTCAAAAATGCTCTTCAGAAACACTACGGGTGATGTCACGCACACTACGTCCATATTTCTTTACAGTCTATGATCAGAACACAACACACACTCCTCCACAGGTCACCTTTCAGCGTGGTTTGTATCATTCCCTCCTCTTTCCCTTCTCTGCTAATATCTCTACTGCTAAAATGACTTGCTACCACAACAAAGTGAACAATTTTCTGACTCTCGCACCCTTTTCAAAACCTTCTCCTCTTTTCTTATCCCTCCTCCTCCTCCATCGATGGTTCGTACAGATACTGTCAAATGAAATTCCAGGATCTTCCAGGAAAAATTCCCTTTTTTTTTTATCTAAAAAAAGTAAAAAGATTTTAAAAAATAAACTAATAAAACAAAATGGTACAAATAATAAAGTGCAGCAAAAGCAATGACTGTGGAAACTTTAACCATTGAAAGGATACCATGACAAAGATATCGCTTTCCTTATTCAAACTGATAATCAATTCCCATGAATATATGATTGACCTGAAGAATGAAAGCTGTAACATATACTTGGATATTAATATGAGCAATATTACGCTCATAACCATGTGAAATGGCTCTATAACTGTATCAGACGGGCTGCAGCATTAATGTTTGTGTGAAAAGATTGCTTTATCAATAAAATTAAACTCTAATTGAACTCTAATTTGTCTTTCAATAATTCAAGCACTTTTCAAGTGTCTTTTCTTAAATATGTCTGTTCTCAAGGGTTTTCCAGGACTTACATTTCAAAAAGTAAAATTCAAGCACTTCGAGCACCTTGAACAAACCCTGTCGACCCTAACAGCTGACGACTTCTCTATAAATAAAATAACCATCAGCGGCCAATTTTCCACACCACAATTTGACACATCTTAACAGCGAACACACACATTCTGCCCTACCACCTGTCCGCTTGATCCGATCCCCACTCTTCTCCTTCAAGCCATTTCTTCCTCAGTTGTACCTGCACTCCATCATCTCATCAACACCTCTCTTTCCAGTGATACTTTTCCCAAAGTTTCCCACTCCATATCCAGCACTAGAAAATTGCAGACCGATATCCCTTCTTCCATTCATTGTGAAGACACTTGAACAAGTCTTCGATCTTTCTTGCACAGAACAACCTCCTGGACAATAACCAGTCTGGTTTCAAAAGCGGACACTCAACTGAGTCTACCCTGCTCTCGGTTATTGAAGCTCTGAGATTGGCAAGAGTAGCTTCCAAATCCTCAGTTCTCATCTTGCTGGATCTGTCTGCTGCTTTTGACGCGGTTAACCACCAGATCCTCCTGTCAATCCTCAAGATAAAGGGCATTTCAGGAACCTCAGAGTACTCAGGAGTCCTTCAGGGTGTCGTGGAGGGGTGAGGTGCCTCAGGGCTCAGTGCTGGGACCGCTTCTCTTCTGCATCTACATGTCATCACTAGGATCTTTCATTCAGAAACATGGTTTTTCCCATCACTGCTATGATGACATACAACTCTACCTCTCATTCCAGACAGAGGATCTGACGGGAGCCGCTTGACTAGACTTGATGCATATATACAGAAATCATGGAGTTAAATTTAATACCTTTTAAGACCTGTTTTAAGACTCTTTCCATACATTTTAAGACCTCATCGCCACTTCAAGTTTTACCCGGTTACACCGGCGACACTTTAACTTACATTTACAATGTATTGATTGTAAGATAGTACAACTAAACAGTCTTAGTTTGTGATAACTTCTTATCAATGCAACATAATTCAGAAGGGTGGGAACGAAGCACAAGATAATTACAATTCTTTGGACAAATATACATAATGAAAAGATGATACAAAATGTAATACCTTGGAGGGTATGGTAATACCATGTAAGGGCCTTAATTTTCTCTAAATTGATTTATCAACTTTTAATACTTTTTAGAGACCCCGCGGACACCCTGTGACGATCAGTTGAACATCACAGACCACACTGCTAGAACTACAGATTTGCCTTATACAACATTAGGAGTGCCAGGCCCTTCATATCGGAGCAATACAACTCCTGGTCCAAGCTCTTGTTCTCTCCAGACTGGACTATTGTAATGCTCTCTCCTTCCAGCTTCACTGTCAAACCTCTACAACTGATCCAGAATCCAGAAGAGAGATGTTTATCGAGCCGAAGAGACGCACGCCATAAACTTGCCAATCGCTACTCAATGCGCTGATGTTTGCCTACAGAACAACCACTGGCTCTGCTCCCCTATACCTAAACTCACTGTGTGAGAAGCTTGTGATCAGCAAGTGAACAGTATAGCCATCATCCCAAAGAGGCACAAATTCACTTTCATGAATCTTCGCCTGCCCTGGACTGATCCCACTAACAAGCTGATGAGTCTTTGGCCATTTTCAAGCAACCCGAGTAAATCACTTGCATATGCGACTAAATAGTGTCTATCATTAGCCATTGGCTAATCAATTCTTAGATTTTACTCGCCAGTGTGTGTGTTAGAGAAGTATAGATATATTTTCACTTGGTGAACACTGACTTAGGCCTTGAGAGAGTTTCGCTCTCCGTCAAGCGATCTGTACTATTTCAATGCAGCGTACTGGAGGTGCAGCGATATATAACCATATTCTTTGTTGTATTTTCCTGTCAAAATGGAGATCATTTGGAATTATTCCGCTTTTAAGAGCAAGCAGAAGATATGCCGGTTTCTCTGGTAGTGGGCGGAGCTAATGCGCAAACAGCTAAATCTCATTGGCTGGCGCTCATCCCCGTTTTAATTTCAGCAAATCAGTTCGGGCGAACGCTGACAACGTGATTAACATGCCTAAGACTTTATATATCAGACCTAATATCAGTCTGACGAGTAAACTAAACAATTTATTAGCCAACAGTGATTCTATTGCCAAGGTGTGCGTAGAGGATTGTCAAGACATCTTCATCAACACTTGACGCATTAATACTAACACTAACTATTCTATATCTATTAATAATAATAAATAAATAAAAACTTGCTACATGTACTTTGCTGGACTAACTGGGACCGGATACGGCACTTATTGTTGCCCTAATGTTGGTTTGATTGCTTCCTACGCTCTCCTCATTTGTATGTTGTTTTGGATAAAACAATTAAATGATTAAATGTAAATGTATAACACAGCGCTGCCTTCACTGACTCACACGTGAACACGTGTGTGTGTGTGTGTGTGTGTGAACGATACCTGAGAAACAGTCCCTGACACACATTCATCAAGCCATGACAACAGGTCAGTGTGACAGTGACAAACAATCGTGACGCTTCATAACCTCTTCATCAGAACATGCTGATTAATATCGCCATCCTTCCGCTTGTACCTTCCTGATTTAATCCAGAAAACACCAACACACACGTATGCATACATTAATGCTCACTGAAACTGTAGATGGATGCTCATAACATCACATGACATCTCCGAGAAGCTTACTGTTATGATGAAGCTCTTGCCAAACACATAATGCATTAATATGGCATGAGTTTATAACACACACATCATCCGAACAAAACTCCTGAAACCACAGCAAAAGGACCCCAGAATCCAATCAAACACACTAATGTGATGCAAGTAAATGCAAGTAATAGTGACTATTTGTTAATGTTTAATGGCTTTATTTGATTAACACCATTTTCAATTATAAATGTGTATGAAATAATAACTCCAGAACAATTAAAACAGAATTTCAGAATTACATTATTAAACTGTTAAAGTTTGATGAATTTAATTGAAAAGACATGCTTTTTATTTTTTATTTAATTTAATTAAACAATTAAAACGGAAAACAGAATTTGGTTAAAAATAAAATGGAATTTTCTTCAGGGAAAAATAAAACTGATATTATATGGCCCTAAAGAATAATAATTCATGATTTAATTAAATTGAGTAATTAATTAGAAATCGTATTGATTATTAAAGATTAATGTAACCATTAAAACAGAAAAAAAAAAAAAAAAAAAAATCAAAACAGAAAAATAAACAATACAAAACTAAAACTAAAACAGAAAGCAGGAATCCAGAGAGGAGAAGCCTCGGTATTCATATTATTCATTAAAGTCCTGAGTGTGTCCTCATTCATTCATCCACCATCCATTACAATCCCTCTGTTCTTTCCCTCAATCCCACCTTCAGTGTCTCTAAAGGTAAATAAATCCAAATGGCCTTGTTGGCATGGAGACACGACAGAAACGACAGAAACCTTGAGTCATTCGCTCGGCCCGAGAGACAAGGAGAGAGTTTGAGCCGGTGAACGCATCAGAAACCCTCCAGTGTGAAACAGGCAAAACTAAATCCAATAAAATATACATATAGAAAAATACATTTATATGTATTTATATAAATACATATTAAAAAAGTATAAATATATACATACATATACATACATACATACATACATATATATATATATATATATATATATATATATATATATATATATATACATATATATATATATATACAGTATATATATATATATATATATATACAGTATATATATATATATATATATATATATACATATATATATATATATATATATATACAGTATATATATATATATATATACAGTATATATATATATATATATATATATATATATATATATATATATATAAAATTATCATTTTTATCAAGCTTGTATATTTAAGTTCAGTAATTTCCCTTAAATGGCAATGAAAATGACCTATTAATTGTTATTTAAGTGAAATTACTGAACTTAAATATAAGAGCTTGATAAAAATGATCATTCTAGAAGAAAATTTCAGATGGCACTTAGAGGCTTTTGCATCTGAACTCTTCATATATATATATATATATATATAATAAAAAATAATCTATATAATAAATTGTTTAAAAGTTGTATTAATTAAATTAATTAGACATAAATTAGACATTAACCCATTAAAAATATATATAAATAAGAAATAATTGATAATATATTTTTTACGATGCATATATATATATATATATATATATATATATATAACTGTTAAAGTTTTATGAATTCAATGAACCATACATGCATTTTGATTAACTTTTAATTGCCCCATTAAAATATATAAAAAATAAGAAAATTATGTAAATAACAAATAATTGATATATGTATATATTTTTTTTTTTACGATGCATTCATCCATCCATTGATAAATAATTTTAATTTTCTTAAACATGCAAAAAAAATCTGTCTATATATATATATATATATATATATATATATATATATAAAATGGATTATTTTATATCAATATTATTACAAATTATAATATCTCATTGCATTTTGCAATCTATAAATATTTGTAAAGTTTTTTCTCTCTGCATTGCATTACGAGCAATATTGTATCAGTTAGTAAGTAAGCTGACATTATTCGTTAGTTACAAAGTAGAAAGTATTATGTGAAAGAGTCGACTGTTCACCGGGACTGACACTACACACATCCACAACAGGGAGAACTCTGGGAAAACAAGCTGAAAGGATGATGTGTCCTCAGGCCAAGGTAACATCAGTTTCTCCAGGATATAAACCCGATTACGACATCATCAGATTCACAGTGGAGAATTAATAAAGAGCGGATCAGGGCGTATTGTCCAGCGAGGGCATCTGAGTGCGGACACACACACACACACACACACACACACACACACACACACACACACTCACACAAAGCCTCACTCGCTCAGATAACACACACTCCTTACAGAGCGAGGACGAGGCAGGAGAATCCACTCTTCAGAAACTCATTCAACTCAGATATCATTATTATAAGTGCTCATACGTAATAGTTAATGATTTAATGCATTTAATATGTAATTAATTAGTTAAATAAGGCATTGAAATGATTTAACGCACGTGGCCGCCTCAGACCTGTAGTTCATCTTACATTTATACAGTTGATTGATGAACATGAAGGAGAGCAACAACTCACTGTGTGATGAAGCCTATAGAGTACAGCTAGAATGACCCTACAATTCAAGATATCAGGGGAAAATGTATCAGGGGTATGGGTTTGTCTCATATTTATATCATATGATAATAAGCAATATCACACGAGTGCTGTTTTTGTCCCGAATAGCACGAGTGCAAATGTGATGGTGATTTTATGACGGTTCAATAAATAAGAAGTTAATATTGTGTTATATTTTACACACAATATTGTCTGTTTTTGCACAATTTTGCCTATAAAAATATGACCTATAAAACCAGAGCAGAAGTGTTGTGTATCTCAGAGTAACACACAGCGGTGCTTCGTTTCTTAGTGAATCAGCCGTTTGAACGAATCAATCGGGTGAACCAATGATTCAATGACTCATTCATAAAAAGAGCCATTTACTAGGGATGAGCGAGTACAGCATTATCTGTATCTGTATCTGTTAACCATATGAATTATCTGTATCTGTATCTGTACTCGGACTGGGCGGGGCCTAACCCGGAAGTGGGCGGGATTTAACCCGGAAGTGGGTCGGAGTTGTCTTGAAATGGGCGGGGCTTTAACCGGTATGTTATTTTAAGCATGCAATTGATATGGGTTGATCAGAAATTGTTATATTTATTGCTGATTAGAAAACTATTTACATGACAGCATCAGCATTGAGCTTCAGATCAATGGGTTTGATCACGATAACAAACGAACTACAGAACAAGTTTTGCAACAATGAATACAACACATGCGGTTGCAATTATGAAGTAAAATGTAATGAACAAGAGTTTTCATCTAGGGCTGGGTGATATGGACCAAAAGTCATATCCCGATATATTTAGGCTGAATTTCGATATACGATATATATATCCCAATATTTTTTATTTTTCATGTTTTATTTTTTTCAAAATTTGTTAACACACACACAAGTACTGTCCCCCTTTACTTAACATAAATTGTAAGAATATGACTAATAGCAAAGACTAGTACTAATAAACATTAGGCCTATGCTAAAGGTATTAAATAGCAGTCCCAAACTAGTTTTTGTTAATACAATGTTGGTATGAGCCACTCCAGTCATTTAAAAATATACAAAAATAACACAAAGAAAAATAGTGGCATTTTGGGGTTAATATGGAAACGACAGTTACCATGGTGAATACACAATATTAACAAGAACTGTTAATGAAACATGGAAACTGCTCCTGGTGAATAGAATGAAAATCATACCTGCATTACTTTTATTTCGTGTAATTTACAACGTAACGGCGTTGCATGCTCGTAGTTTCTTTTGCACTTTATATACAGTGAGGCGATACAGCGCGCGCGCCGCCGCATTTGCGCGTGCAATTGAAGAGTGTGCGCTACGACTACAGTATAACGGCTGACAGGACAAGAAAGTCCGTTTTTCTGAGGTGAAAGACTTTATTTCATGTTATAACATAACACGCTCTAAACACGCACGCAAAGTGTAAAAGGAGGGGCGGGGGCACGGGGAGCAGTGCAGAGAGCTCCGGGTCAGCTGGCTTGGAGCAAGGATCACAGCGCAAATTTGAACTATATCGATATATGCGATATGGTCTAATTCCATATCGCATTTAATATATATACATATATATATTCTTTATATCGATATATCGCCCAGCCCTAATCTCAACATAACTTTCTTTTTTTTTAAATCCGAGCACAGATATTGACTCGTATTACTCGTATAATACTCGTACTCGACAAAAGTGCTTTATCCGTACCGGATACTCGTTTCAGCCGAGTATCCGGCTCAACTCTACCATTTACTTCATTCCTGAATGAATCAGCCGTTTGAACGAATCATTCGGGTGAACCAATGATTCAATGACTCATTCATAAAAAGAGCCATTTACTTCATTCCTGAATGAATCAGCCGTTTGAACAAATCAATCGGGTGAACCAATGATTCAATGACTCATTCATAAAAAGAGCCATTTACTTCATTCCTGAACGAATCAGCCGTTTGAACGAATCAATCGGGTGAACCAATGATTCAATGACTCATTCATAAAAAGAGCCATTTACTTCATTCCTGAACGAATCAGCCGTTTGAACGAATCATTCGGGTGAACCAATGATTCAATGACTCAATCATAAAGAGAGCCATTTACTTCATTCCTGAATGAATCAGCTGTTTGAACGAATCAATCGGGTGAATCAATGATTCAATGACTTTCTTTTGAGCTCTCATAAAGAGAGCCATTTTCTTCATTCCTGAACGAATCAGCCGTTTGAACGAATCAATCGGGTGAACCAATGATTTCTATGACTCATTCATAAAAAGAGCCATTTACTTCATTCCTGAATGAATCAGCTGTTTGAACGAATCAATCGGGTGAACCAATGATTCAATGACTCATTCATAAAAAGAGCCATTTACTTCATTCCTGAACGAATCAGCTGTTTGAACGAATCATTCGGGTGAACCAATGATTCAATGACTCAATCATAAAGAGAGCCATTTACTTCATTCCTGAATGAATCAGCTGTTTGAACGAATCAATCGGGTGAATCAATGATTCAATGACTCATTCATAAAGAGAGCCATTTACTTCATTCCTGAATGAATCAGCCGTTTGAACGAATTAATTTAGTGAACCAATGATTCAATGACTTTCTTTTGAGCTCTCATAAAGAGAGCCATTTTCTTCATTCCTGAACGAATCAGCCGGGTGAACCAATGATTTCTATGACTCATTCATAAAAAGAGCCATTTACTTCATTCCTGAATGAATCAGCTGTTTGAACGAATCAATCGGGTGAACCAATGATTCAATGACTCATTCATAAAAAGAGCCATTTACTTCATTCCTGAACGAATCAGCCGTTTGAACGAATCATTCGGGTGAACCAATGATTCAATGACTCAATCATAAAGAGAGCCATTTACTTCATTCCTGAATGAATCAGCTGTTTGAACGAATCAATCGGGTGAATCAATGATTCAATGACTCATTCATAAAGAGAGCCATTTACTTCATTCCTGAATGAATCAGCCGTTTGAACGAATTAATTTAGTGAACCAATGATTCAATGACTTTCTTTTGAGCTCTCATAAAGAGAGCCATTTTCTTCATTCCTGAACGAATCAGCCGTTTGAACGAATCAATCGGGTGAACCAATGATTTCTATGACTCATTCATAAAAAGAGCCATTTACTTCATTCCTGAATGAATCAGCTGTTTGAACGAATCAATCGGGTGAACCAATGATTCAATGACTCATTCATAAAAAGAGCCATTTACTTCATTCCTGAACGAATCAGCCGTTTGAACGAATCAATCGGGTGAACCAATGATTCAATGACTCATTCATAAAAAGAGCCATTTACTTCATTCCTGAATGAATCAGCTGTTTGAACGAATCAATCGGGTGAATCAATGATTCAGTGACTCATTCATAAAGAGAGCCATTTACTTCATTCCTGAATGAATCAGCCGTTTGAACGAATTAATTTAGTGAACCAATGATTCAATGACTCATTCATAAAGAGAGCTATTTTCTTCATTCCTGAACGAATCAGCCGTTTGAACGAATCAATCGGGTGAACCAATGATTCAATGACTCATTCATAAAAAGAGCCATTTACTTCATTCCTGAACGAATCAGCCGTTTGAACGAATCATTCGGGTGAACCAATGATTCAATGACTCACTCATTTAAACATTTACCAGCACCTACCAGCAGTTTTACTTTCTTATTTGGAGTATCATTACATAAAAAATTAAATATAAATATTACAAATATATATATTTTGGGGATATTTTGCCCAAAAATTTAAATGATGTTTCAATTATTCACCGTCATTTCAAACCTGTTTGACTTTCTTTGTTTTGCGGAACATAAAAGTAGATATTTTTGAAGAAAGAATTGTTTTGGTCTGTAAATATATCTAAACAGGGGTAATGTGGGGGTAATTTCTCAGACAAATTTGATGTGTGATTAATTCATGTAATTTGTGGTGCAATTCAAATAAACTGCACAGAAAACATTCACAAACAACTCAAGTATGATCCACTTAACATCTGCTATGATTCTCCCCAAAGTTTAGAAAGAAAATCCCAGTTTCCTACTGGTAACTATAACAGAGACATTAATGTGTGTAAACACAATCACTCTGACACGACATGAAGTCATGTGACTGTTTACATAATTAACTAGTAACAATCTGGAATTAAATAAAGAATCAAAACTGAACCAGGACACGACTCCAGTTCCCTCATGATCGCATCACATTTCCAATCATAAGCATTTGTTAAAAACTTCCTCAAACTCAATCTCCCGCCGGCACAGACTCATTTCCACACAGAGGACACACTGAACTTTAATGCCACCTTATGGCCTCCATTCAGAGACCCTAGAGAAGATCATTTGCTGTATTTCATCAAGCAGAACCACTCCAGAACTAATGAAACATCACCGGTCCTGTCTGACATGATCTCCCCCGAGCGCTCCAGTCGGCTCAGATCGAGACCACTTGACATGGGGAACTTTATTTCCCTGTTTCTCAGACTGAACCTGAAGGTCCACAATGGCACTACACACTACACTTATCATCTGTAGGTATGATACAGTATCCCACAATGCAACGCACTTTACTTGACTTTTAATTTCTGGTGTGATGCATGAAAAATAAATACAGCAGAAACTGTAAGAGTGCTCTATTGAACAGCTATACTGTTTTATTTAAAGCTGCAGTCTGTAGATTTTCCTCTCTGTCGCCATCTCTGTTCAACATCTGCAATTGAAGAGCTCTTTTCCAAAACGCGATAAACGCCATAAAAAAAAAAAAAAGAGTTTGTCATGTAATTTTGCTGTGTACTGAACCTCTTCACTGCTCCATCAACATTTCATGCTAAATCGCTGTATTTCCTTGTTTAAAATGTCCTGCAAGATGCAGTTCCTTTCCAAACCGCGATAAGCGCCGAACCTATTTTTAGCCTAAACGCGATACATCCTCTGGACTAATCAGAATTCTCTCTCTCTCTCGCACCCTCAAATCACTCGCGCGTATCGCACCAGACGCGCAATTCGCCTCATTCGCGCCGCAGGACCTCCAGATGCACGTAAACGTGTCTTTACATTGACTAAACATGAAACTCACTTGCGCCAGACGCTCTATTCACGCTTGGTGTGAACGCCACTCTCTCACTCTCTCACTCACACAAGGTCATGTCGTGATTTGTTTTATGTAAAGTGGACAACGGTCATACTTTTTATGGGTTCGACACTTTACTGAATGCCAATGTATTTATTACTGGCTGACTTGCCTTTTCTTTTTTTTCTTTTTTTAAAGACAAAACATCCATTTTTGGAAAAATGTTATGGATTTATAGCGTTTTGAAAAAGAAAAAAAAATAACTTAGAATTTATCATCAACAATATTGTTGTTTGATTTAATAATCATTGTTCAACATGTTCAGACTGAGCCAAAAAAACATTTTAACAGGATAAATTGAATATTCACAAAATGTGTGGGTCTAGGTAAAAAATGTAATTTTCCTGAAAACGATTTAAATGGATTTATAGCGTTTTGGAAAAGAGCTCCTCAACTGCAGTTATTCGCGGAATGATCAGCTTGACGTGGGTTGTGCCTCGGCTCGGCACAGCGCGGATGAATCCGGTGTTTAGAGAAGAACGTGCGGCTGTCAGTCGGTGTGGATCCCGTCATTCCCAATCACAGATTCTACTTTTGGGAAGTATGACCAACGTAAGAACTTTCACTGGAAAATGTTCTGAAAAGGTAACATCCACTTTTGTTCTGACCAACTAAAGGGGAAATAGCATTGCAGTAAATCACACTGATTAAATCTAACGATCGCTCATTATATCACAGCAAACCGTGCAAATTATACTTTGTTCTCAAATTGTTAATGTGAACATCATCAGCATTGCGTGACATTTAATGCCATTCCGATATTATCCTTGTTTTCGCATGGGCCGGTTGCAGTCTCTTTGGTTCTGTAGTCACTCCGAAGTCCGAAGTCAGTTAAGAACGGAGGCTCACTATTGGCCAGCATCACACGCATCACACACGACCAGCGTCGGCCAATAGTGAGCCTCCGTTCTAACGTACAACCCAGAAGCGCTGCGCTGTTACACTACGTCAACTCACTCAGAGAAACACAGAAGAACATGAAGAGTTGAATAAAATAAAGTAGTTATTTTTGTGTGTTTTTTTGCGCACAAAAAGTATTCTCGTCCGCTTGATAAACTTAAGGTTGAGCCGCTGTAGTCACTTGGACTATTTTAACGATGTCTTTACTAACTTTTCTGGGCCGGCAGATATCGATTACCCAGAAGCCTATGGAGGAGTGAGACAGCTCTCAGATTTCATCAAAAATATCTTAATTTGTGTTCTGAAGACGAATGAAAGTCTTACGGGGTTGACCAACATGAGGGAGAGTGATTACTGACAGAGTTTTCATCTCTGGGTGAACTAACCCTTTAATATGAAGCGGATGTGTTACCTCGTGTGTGCGGATGCTGTCGCTCGGATCGGCGAGTCTGATTGGTGTGGAGCGCTGAGACACGGTGCCATCATCCTCACGCTCTTCCTCAGACTCATCCTCAGAGCTGCTGGAGATCTGCTCTTCAGTGGGAGGAGGAGGAGCGCTGGCCGCCGTCTTCCTCTGCAACACCAGGTCCTCCTTACTCGACTTATTACTGCAAACCAACAGAAGGAAGATCAACGGAAGCAAAATGCATACATTTTTTTTGCCATTCACACTCTTGCAAAACACTAAGAGCCGCTTTGAATATGCAAGCTGGAAGAAGGCCAGTGTCTCGCGTCTATATAAATCTATTCATGGATTTCATCAGGTCCCTTTCCACAGGTGTATTAATCAAGCACAATGCAGTCTGCATTCATAATCTAGGTGCTTGATTTTATACACCTGTGGAAAGGGACCTGATGAAACCCATGAATAGGGGTGTCACAATATATCGTGTCAAAAAATATCACAATACAAAAATGCACCAATATTTGCAAGTGACAGTGACAATATGGGCCCTATCATACACTCACAAGTGTGTTTTGCTCATTTTCAGCCTGACGCAGTTTTCATTTTTACGTCCTGGGACACGTTGTTTAAATAGCGAATGCATTTGCGCCCATCTGTGGCCCATGGGCTGCTGGTCTGAGAACGAGTGTGTGTTCAGGAGCATTGATGGAGCGTTGCTATTGAGGAACTGAAATACACTGAGCCAATGACCAACTGAACCCTGCTCTAAGGTCAATGGAGCAGTATTTTTTGTTATTTAAAGTGCGTGTTAGTAATGTGTGTCTATAGGCGGGTCCACAACACACACACTCTGCTTATTACACTGCAAAAAATGCTTTTCTTACTCAGTATTTGTGTCTTGTTTCCAGTCCAAATATCCAAAATATTCTTAAATCAAGATGCATTTACTAGATGAGTAAAATTAGATAAGATATTATGTCTTATTTTCTGGGGAATAAATAAATAAATTAAGTGAGTTTTTGCTTAAAACAAGTAAAATTATCGGTCCATGAGGTAAGAAAAATAATCTTGATTCTGTTTGAATTGTCAGTTTACACAGAAAGAAAAGTTTCAGCTTTTAAAAGTATAAGCATAAAATGTTTAATTTACAGATTTAAAAACGTTTTGTGCTGTTTTCTAACAGTTTTGGACTTGAATAAAGAGAGAAAACCTGCACTTTACCTTTTCACTGGCATTTTATTTTCATAGTTACACAGATGTCGTGACGTATCATTATAGGATTGTCTAGCAATATATTGATTATCGCAGAATTGCTGTATTGTGATATTATTACACACAGACTGAACAAAATGAAGCATTGCTTGGTGATTGGTTGAGCTAAACTGGTATTATCTAATTGTGTAGTTAAATTTAACAGCTGACAGATATTCAACATAATTCATGTGTGAGACAGTCTAACAGAAGGACGGACAAAACCAGTCAAATATCAACTGAGTTCTGCTCATATTTTATCACCATTTTCTAAACTATAGTGAATAAACTGTGATAATGTGAGAAATGTTGAAGGTGTCTGAATAAACTTTGGTTTGACTGTGTGTGTGTGTGTGTGTGTGTGTGTGTGTGTGTGTGTGTGTGTGTGTGTGTGTGTGTGTGTGTATAATAGATAATAGAATATTTAATACATACATATTTAAAATGTACTATTGTAATATATTTTAAATTGTATTCCTATGACGGCAAAACTGAATTTTCAATTGAAAATTCAAAAGAACAGCATTTAAATATAATCTTTTGTAACAACATTAATAATGTCTTTACTGTCACTTTTGATTAATTTAATGCCTGAATAAAAGTATAAAGTAAAAGTGTTGAATATTTACTATCATTATATTGTTTATGTGCCAATCTTTCCCTTTCATTACAATTCACAAACTCACAACTTATACATATACACATACACACACATACACACACATACATATATATATTGTACTTAATTGTTGTTTTTGCCATTGGAGATTCAACAGCGATGCTCCTGATTATTAAGTATATATATGGTATTATTGTGGCCGCAAAAACAAAATCCTGCAGGAAACAGAGCCGGGAAGAGAAGCTCAGCGCACACAGATCTCAATATTTATCATATTAAAGCATATTAAAGCACAAATCAACTTGTTTTCAAGTACATAAGGTAGATTCCCGTTCTGAACAACATCAGACAGCTGCTTATGCACCATAAATATTCACACGCTAGAAACACGAGTGAAATCACTGATTGGTTTTCCAGCAGAGAAGGTCACGTACTGCACATGAGAGTGTGTGTTTCTCTTGAAGAGGGCGTATTATTTTTCACATATTGACATTGTTTTTTTTTTGCTCGGCTGGATCAGTGTGTTGTGATTGGTCGAGTGCTTCGAGTGTGTTTGGGAAATGCCCCGCCCCTTACCATAACCGCCAGTTTAACACACTACTGACTAACTCAACCAGGCCCCGCCCCTTTATTCTGCGTATGAATTATTATTATTTATTTTATAATTATGTTTATTGAATTTTCATTATAATACAAATATAACAAGACATCAAATACAATACAAAATAAAATAAAGGAACACCAATAGCTCAGATTTGTATATAAAACAGGACTAGACCGTAATAAAACATTAGAGAATAAAAGCAAAACAATAACATATTTAAAAAAGATGCAGAAGAGGACAAAGGTTCAAAGTCCAGAGAGTTATACAAGTACAAAATTACTTAATAAAAGGGCGAAGATGAGTTTCCAAATATTCCAGATTTGGCGTCCAGACTTTATAAAACTGGCATGTTTTTTGATGTAATGCATCGGTAAGACACTCCAGGGGAATCAACTCAAAAATGACTTTATGTCATAACCTTAAAGAGATGGAGATTTATCACTGATCCAATTAAGTAAAATATTTTTTCTGGCAGCAAAGGATAGAATATTATGCAATTTCTTATTAGCCGATGAAACAATGCGTCCATTAGGTAAACCTAACGTATGAATTATTATAATGAGGAATATTGTGACGTGTTCGATCCCGGGAGTAACTCAAGACTACAATGGAGGCGTTTCAGGAGAAACACTGACTCTGATATAGAGAAGAACTGGAGCTTCTTCAGGCTCTAACAGCAACACTACACACTAAAGAGAGATGAACATGGACAATAAGCATCACAGGTCCTGTTTAAACGTCACACAAAAACACGGTGAAAACAGTTTCACTGACTCAGAAGTTGCCCGTGCACTTCATAATATATTTAATAATGAATATCTCAAACTCACCCCAACACAGACTTCGCGCTCTCGTCTGGTTTGCGAACTGTAAACGGACTGGGGTCGAGCCCGACAGACTTCGGCATGAAGTCCCTAAAATGAAAGACAAGAAAGAGAAATTATGCATGAATATTAATCTTTTTTGGTAAATGTTGAAAAACATTGCAAGCACAAACAGCATTTAAAGGGATAGTTCAGCAAAAAATGAAAATTGTGTCATCATTTACTGTCGTTCCAAACCCGTAAGAAATAAATATTTACTTCAATAATTAAATAGATTTTTACTGTAATATCCATTTAAATAAGTAAACAAATAAATAAATATTTACTTTAATATTAAATAAATATTTACTTAAGAATTCACTTAAAAAATAATTATTTGAATTAATATTTACTTAAATATTTAAATAGCTTTTTACTTAAATATTCATTTAAATAAATAAATTATATAAAATAATGAATTAATTTTTAATGAATAAATATGTACTTTAAATTAATATTTACTTTAACATTTAAACTGATATTTACTTGAATATTCATTTAAATACATATACAAAAAATAAACTAATAAATACATATTTACAGTAATATTTAAATAAATATTTACTTGAGTATTAATTTAAAAAATAATTATTTTAGTTAATATTTAGATATTTAAATAGCTTTTTACTTAAATATTTATTTACATAAATAAACAAAAAAGATAATCTTATAAATATATATTTACTTAATTCATTTAAATTGATATTTACTTGAATATTAATTTAAATAAATATACAAAAAATAAACTAATAAATTGATATTTACAGTAATATTTAAATATTTCATTTAAAAAAAAATTTATTTTAGTAAAAATGTACACCGTTAAATAGCTTTTTACTAACATATTTATTTACATAAATAAACAAACAAAAGATAATATTATAAATAAATATTAAACCATTTTTAAATCAATATTTTTTACTTAGGAATTCATTTAAATAAATAAATAAATACTTTAAAGGGATAGTTCACTTTGAAATTAAATTTTGGTATGTTTTAGCTTACCTCAAGGGCATCCAAGATGTAAGTGTCTTTTTTTCCGCAGTAGTTTCAATTTTGATATTTTTAGGTTAAACCGTTCTTGTCTGTCAGTCATATAATGCAGGTCTATGGTCACTGCCTCAAAGAGCATGCACAGAGTCCAAATTAAAACAATTCCCCGTCGTCCAAATTAAACAATTCCCCATCGTAAGTACACATTGATGGCCTAAGACACGAAACGAGCGGTTTGTGTGAGAAAACGAACAGTTTTTATATCGTTTTTACCTCTTGAACACGGGTATGATACAGGTATAGATATATACAATAGATGTCGCCTTGGCTAAACCGTAGCCAAGGCGACATCTAGTGTATATATCTATACCCGCCCGCGCTCTCAGATCACTTTGGACATGGCTGAGTTCAAGAGGTAAAAACGATATAAATACTGTTCGTTTTCTCACACAAACCGCTCGTTTCGTGTCTTAGACCATCAATGTGTACTTACGATGGGGAATTGTTTAATTTGGACTCTGTGCATGCTCTTTGAGACAGTGACCATCGACCTGCATTATATGACTGACAGACAAGAACGGTTTGACCTAAAAATATCAAAATTGAAACTACTGCGGAAAAAAAGACACCTACATCTTGGATGCCCTTGAGGTAAGCTAAAACATACCAAAATTTAATTTCAAAGTGAACTATCCCTTTAATATTTACTTAAACATTTAAATTGATATTTAATTGAATATTCATTTAAATAAATAAATATTTACTTTAATATTAAAATAAATATTGACTTAAATATTAATTCAAATAAGTAAACAAAAATAAACAAATATGTACTTTAATCAATTAAATATTTTAATTAATTTCATTAAATATGAATTTAAACAAGCAAAAATAAATACTTGAATTTCTTTAAATATTTCAAATTTAGATTACATTTTAATTAATAAATAAATACTTAAATATAAAACACAAAATACTATGTACTTATAACAATATTTTACTCATAGATGTGACATTTAAAGAGCTTTTTCTAAATAATTTTTTTCTTGAAGCCCCCAGCATGAAACGCTCCGGTTGAGAAGTGTGTGTTCACGTAACGGTGTGTGAACTCTGACCTCGAGGAGTTGGTCATGGCGATGCTGAAGGTGTCGTCGAACGAGGTGAGCTCGTACGGTTTGAAGGACTCGGTGTAGATGTCGATGCTCTCGTCATATCGGTTCACGCGCTTCACTACAACCTTCCTTCTGTTGTTCTCACACTGGGCTGAAACACACACACACACACACACACTCATAAACTCTCTCTGATTCGACACACAGAACTCAGATCAGTCAATCACAGGGTTCTGCACACTTTTTAAAGGCACATTTAAGGCTTTTTAAGACCTGAAGAAATAAAATGAATGCTGTACATTAGGGGTGTGCCATATTAACAAAAATGTATATCTCGATATTTCCAAAGTTTTCATATCTTTTCGACTGAAGAAAGAAAGAAATGAACATGTTGGATGACGTGGAGGAGAGTAAAGGATCAGGACATTGTAAGTCTGAAGTGAAGGACAGCGAGGGGCTCACTGGGGTTTCTGGTTAATATGTAACCACACGTCTCTCATATCGGTGTTTATGGCTGTGTAAAGTGATCACCTTCATCATACGGTAACGGGAGGAACGCCAGCACTCCGTCAGACCACCAGTGTGTGTAACTGCAGGAGGAAAACACACAGGTGACGTGAAACCGACAGGAATCGCTACAATAGCAACACCATGACATTTTGGGAAGTTGTACCATGGTAATGCCACAGCTTTACAGACATGCATGTAATATGGCAGTATATGAACACGGTTATAGGAAATATCAAAGTACCATGATATTACGATCTGTACCATGGTATCACATCAATACTGTTTCGTAAAGGGCACAAAAATATATAATTGTAACATTTATAAAAATGATATATGAATTGTGTGGTAACACTTTACATTAAGGTTTCTTTAGTTAACATGAACTAATAATTCTACAGCTTCTACAGCGTTTATTAATATTTTTTAATGTTAATTTCAACATTTACTAATACAATATTCAGATCTAAAGTTGTATCTGTTAACATTAGTTAATGCACTGTGAACTGACACGAACAAACAATTAATAACTATTTTTAGTTACAAATCCTAAAAAAGATTGAGAAATACAGTAACAAATGAGTGTATGCTCAAGTATTGCTCAAGTTCATGTTAGCTAATATTAACAAATTAAACCTTATTGTGAAGTGTTACCAATTATATAATAATAACATTTAAATGATTAATATACACATACATACATGACAAACACGTAAATTATAACGTGTATATATATATATACATTTTAATTAAACTTATTTAATTATATTATTTAATATAAATTTTTTTTTTTTAAATAATTAAATTAATTCAATCAATGTATTTGCACATACTGTACTAATGTGTGTGTATGTTTATATATATATATACACACACACTTCCATTAATAAATATATACACATATATATTTATTTATATTAAATTACAAATATAAATTTTATTATATATTATAATAATTTTATAATTGTTTTTATAATTGTTATATATATATATATATATATATATATATATATATCGTTTTTTTTATTTATTTTAACAAATAATAAATTGTATATATGCAATGTGTGTGTGTGTGTGTGTGTGTGTGTAATATATATGTGTGTGTGTGTGTGTGTGTGTGTGTGTGTGTGTGTGTGTGTGTGTGTGTGTGTGTAATTCATTTATTATAATATTATATAATACAATTTATATTGGTAATATATTATACAATAACTAAATAAATATGTATTTATAGAAGAAGAAGAAGAAGTTCGATAATCAATTGTTCATCACACCCATTACACAAAGAGTTTGTTATGCTCCCATCAGGCCGTAGATATAGAGCTATGGGGGGGAAACCAAGAGGTTCAAAAACTCATTCATACCAACTGCTATTTTATTGTTGAATAGCCTGTAACCATTTGCCTTTTTTAACTTGTCTACTTGTGTGTTCTTGTGTTTATGTGATGTGTGGCACCTGTGCAAAACTAATTTCCTAAGGGATAAATAAACTAAACTAAACTAAACTAAACTAAACTGAACTGAACTGAACTGAACTGAACTGAACTGAACTGAACTGAACTGAACTGAACTGAACTGAACTGAACTGAACTGAACTGAACTGAAGAAGAAGAAGAAGACTAATGTGTAGATATACTTTTCAATTTTATAATATCAGGGTTCGTACAGATTCTGAAAGATTTAATTCCATGACTTTCAAGGACTTTTCAAGCACTACTTTTTTGTAATTTCAAAGACTACAACCAGCACTTATCAAACACTCTCCGCCCCCCATTTTTCAAGTGCCTTTTCTTAAATTTTTATTTTTAAATCTGTTTACAAGGGTTTTCCAGGACTTACATTTCAAAAAGTCGAATGCAGGTCTCCCTCAAGCACTAGTACGAACCCTGTATTATTATTCTTTGCACTACACTAGTGAGAATTTGAGGCGATATTTACAATAAAATAATATCAATGCAAAAATCTTAACGGGAACTAAAAGTATTATACGTTTGTTTCTTGTGATTTAAGTGTGAAGTTCAGTACGACTCAGATTCACAGACATGAACACACTGTGCTGGCGATCAGGGGACTGAATGGAAACACATGCATGTGTGTGTGTGTCCTCGAACACGAACTGTCCCTTTTTAGAGACGATTTCCGTAAACAGGTCAGACTCGTTTCATTTCGTTTTGTGTCTGATAATAGTCGAACCATCAGCGTAAGGCTTTGTCACATCGTCCATTATGCAAGCGGCATCACTAAGACACGCGGAGTCCGACTGCAGGACACTAAACTGGGTCACGGGACACACACACACACACTTCTTTAACATCAGGGCAATAAAAGAATAAAGCACAAACTCCAGAGAGGAATGGATGGACACAGAGCTGAAGATGGCGGATGAAGCGAGGTGGAAAAAACATTTTGATGTTTACACACTTTACGATCTAAAGGCAATGAAACACCAACCAGAACCTGTTCATACTGCTGTTTCCTACGGCCAGCATCACTAGTACTGTCACTTCTAGAAGTCACACCGAGGTCCGCACCAACGTTCATGTTTTGATACATTTTATACATTCGGTGAGTTTTGGTTTGGTTTCACATTGCAATTATGCGAGTGCACTAAAGAACTGTACATGTCACACTTGCGTCCTGTCGTCATCATCTATGTGCGCTGCATCTTGACATTGATTGGCTTGTAAACGAACGTGCGTCTGACGTCAGCGGCGGGAAACTTTGACAGGAATGAATGAACAGACGCATATCGTTGCCACTATACTGTTATTATTACGGCATTACTCCCTGCAGCTCCAGCTATACTCGAGGCTAGTTCACATTCGCCAAATGAACGTCCTCGTTGTGCGAACATTTCATCGTTGCCGGCAGGAAAGGAGGAGAAGAGCAAGCAATCCTGCGGGAACCACCGGAACTTCCTGTAAATGGTCTGAAAGTCCAAACCATACAGAAAATGCGTTCACACTAGAAACGAACCAAACCTTTGTTCAGTTTGATCCGGACCGAGACTACCTCTTTTCGTCTGACCAAATAAGCAGACGTTCACTCAGTCGGTGTAACACAAGCTGACATTCCCTCAGTCAGTGTAACACAAGCTGACATTCACTCAATTGGTGTAACACAAGCAGACGTTCACTCAGTCGGTGTAACACAAGCTGACATTCACTCAGTCGGTGTAACACATTCACTCAGTCGGTGTAACAAGCTGATATTCCCTCAGTCGGTGTAACACAAGCTGACATTCACTCAGTCGGTGTAACACAAGCTGACATTCACTCAGTCGGTGTAACACATTCACTCAGTTGGTGTAACACAAGCTGACATTCACTCAGTTGGTGTAACACATTCACTCAGTCGGTGTAACACAAGCTGACATTCACTCAGTCGGTGTAACACAAGCTGACATTCACTGAGTCGGTGTAACACAAGCTGACGTTCACTCAGTCGGTGTAACACAAGCTGACGTTCACTCAGTCGGTGTAACACAAGCTGACGTTCACTCAGTCGGTGTAACACAAGCTGACGTTCACTCAGTCGGTGTAACACAAGCTGACGTTCACTCAGTCGGTGTAACACAAGCTGATATTCACTCAGTCGGTGTAACACAAGCTGACGTTCACTGAGTCGGTGTAACACAAGCTGACGTTCACTCAGTCGGTGTAACACAAGCTGATATTCACTCAGTCGGTGTAACACAAGCAGACGTTCACTCAGTCGGTGTAACACAAGCTGACGTTCACTCAGTCGGTGTAACACAAGCTGATATTCACTCAGTCGGTGTAACACAAGCTGATATTCACTCAGTCGGTGTAACACTCACTCAGTCGGTGTAACACAAGCTGACATTCACTCAGTTGGTGTAACACAAGCTGACGTTCACTCAGTCGGTGTAACACTCACTCAGTCGGTGTAACACAAGCTGACGTTCACTCAGTCGGTGTAACACTCACTCAGTTGGTGTATCACAAGCTGATATTCACTCAGTCGGTGTAACACAAGCTGATATTCACTCAGTCGGTGTAACACTCACTCAGTTGGTGTAACACAAGCTGACATTCACTCAGTTGGTGTAACACATTCACTCAGTCGGTGTAACACAAGTTGACATTCACTCAGTCGGTGTAACACAAGCTGACATTCACTGAGTCGGTGTAACACAAGCTGACATTCACTGAGTCGGTGTAACACAAGCTGACGTTCACTCAGTCGGTGTAACACAAGCTGACGTTCACTCAGTCGGTGTAACACAAGCTGACGTTCACTCAGTCGGTGTAACACAAGCTGATGTTCACTCAGTCGGTGTAACACAAGCTGACGTTCACTCAGTCGGTGTAACACAAGCTGACGTTCACTCAGTCGGTGTAACACAAGCAGACGTTCACTCAGTCGGTGTAACACAAGCTGATATTCACTCAGTCGGTGTAACACAAGCTGATATTCACTCAGTCGGTGTAACACTCACTCAGTCGGTGTAACACAAGCTGACATTCACTCAGTCGGTGTAACACTCACTCAGTCGGTGTAACAAGCTGACATTCACTCAGTCAGTGTAACACAAGCTGGTATTCACTCAGTCGCTGTAACACAAGCTGACATTCACTCAGTCGGTGTAACACAAGCTGGTATTCACTCAGTCGCTGTAACACAAGCTGACATTCACTCAGTCGGTGTAACACAAGCTGGTATTCACTCAGTCGCTGTAACACAAGCTGGTATTCACTCAGTCGCTGTAACACAAGCTGACATTCACTCAGTCGGTGTAATATTACCTGTGTCGCTGGTATGGGAGGCTCATGGTGTTACTGTGGTGAAGGTAGAAGTCAGTGGGCAGTTCCCAGAGATGAGGCTTTGATTCTGATGGCTGGAAGACCTGCAGGAACAGGTTTATAGCGTCCTGTCTGTCTGCATCTGAGAGAGAGAGAGAGACACACACACACACACACACACACACACACACATTACATACATAATACATAACACTTCTCATGTCTGACCAAATCTTAGTTTAAGCTTGTTTTACATTCATGCATTTGGCAGATGCTTTTATCCAAAGCAACTTGCACTGCATTCAATGCAATCTACATTTTATTAGCTCAAGCATTTACAGGTTTTTAGCGTCCTGTCGGTCTGCATCTGAGAGAGACAGACAGACACATTATTTACATAATACTTCTCATGTCTGACCAAATCTTAGTTTAAGCTGCATTTTATTTAGTTTTTGTTTGTTTTGTTTTAACCAAAGTGACTTGCATTGCATTCAAGGTTTACACTTTATTAGCTCAAGCATTTCCTGGGATTCAAACTCATGACCGAGACATCTCTAGCGACATGCTCTTCTGTTTGATTAGATTTTTACAATTTATCCAGTTGGCAGATGTTTTAACCAAAATGTATTTAATTGTATTTTTAAATATATATATTACATCATTTTAATGTATTGATTTGTTTTTCTTTTTTCTTTTTTTTTATGAATTGTCTTTTATTTATTAAATAATGTTATTTAAAATAATTGTATTAATATTTTTACATTACATTATATTTAACCATTTGGCAGACATTTTAATCGAAGCATATGTTATTACGCACGTTACTAAATACTTTTAGTAAATAATTTTTTTTATATGTTGTTCATGTTACTTATTTTGATTTATTTTAGTGTTTATTTTAATATTTATTGTATTTAACAGTATTTAATTTAATTTTACAATTTATATTTTATTTTCACTTAACATTAAAGTGCCACTTTATATAAATTATTTTTGTCCTTTAATCGTATAGTTTTATTAATATTATTAATTTACAGTTTCCCCATTTGGCAGATGTTGTGAATCTTTTTACATACTTATTACTTAAGTCTTGTATTTTATCTAATTATTAATTTTATTTTATTATTTTAATGTATTATAATGCATTTTATTTTGCATTCTAATTAACTGCTTTTTTTTATTTATTTTTTTATGAAAACTACTCATTTGGAAAAGTGCTGTTTTACTTTATATAAATTATTTATGTCCTTTAATCCTAATTGCCACAATTCTAATGCTAGAGCAACATGAACCGTTTTTGTGATGCCAAAAAAACAAAAAAAACGGAGAGAGACTGTAAATCCCCGAACATCCCAGCGAGAGCAACCAAACAGTGAGAGAATCAGATGCATCTATTCTCAGCTGTCAAGACATTGTTTTTCAGAATAAAAGAGGGATGACTGTCGCGCTCACGGGTCCATGTGCTGAAAACCAAGAGTTAATCGACAAACACAATTAGACTCGTTCCTCATTATCCCTCAAGGCCATTTCAGCATCTTTCTAATTAAATAAAGCTGAGATGAGAAGTTGCATTAGTGCACGAGCATGTTCACGCAGAAAACATCACATGGAGAAGCCTGGCACTCCAGCCAATCGTTAACTACATGATATTCTACAATCAAAACCTTGTTTTTGCTGTTTTTTTACACATAGCATGTTTAATCATCTTAAAAATGTCACAATGCAAAAGATGTTACATTTTCATTAACATTACATCAATTTCCATTATGATTAAACATACATAAGTGCTAAAATAGGCTTAGTTTTGTAATGCAATATCATTTTGCTCGTTTGAGTTTGGGGTGAAAAACAACATGTGCTTGAGATTCACCTGTTAAATAAGATTTAAATATAACATCACAGTTTCCTAGGGTCGGGTCGAGACTGTGTCTGCGACGATGATTCACTTCAGGAGAATTTAGAAGCTGTTAAATTGAGCCGCTGAATGAGAGAATGCTATAAATACAGCAGAGAGAACAATAAAAGAAGGGAAAAGCAGACAGACAGAGGCTGAAGAACGGCTAAAACCGGCAGAAAAGTGACCGGCGTAATCAGCGCATTAAATCAAAACCCAAAGCCCTTTCCTTCATCAGCTGATGCACTGCAAAAATCATGTTCTTCAAAACACATTTAGTGGAAATGCAAAAATGACGTAGGAAACGTCAATGGGGTGAGAAAAATAAACTCAATTTGAAGGGAATCAATTTAATCTCAAGATCAAAATTCACGTCACAACTATTCTGCAAGCTGAACCTCTTTGAACTGATATATTTACTTGAAACTTTTATGCAATTGAGATTTCTTGATTTATTTATTCATTATTTTAAATGTGTATACAGTATAGTTATGAATCATTCAGAATATAAAACTGGTCAAAGTTTTAATATATGTATATATATACACACAAATATATATATTTTTTTATTAATGTAAAGAAATATATAATATTATATAAAAAATCTAAACAAAATAAAAAATATATATAATTGAAATAAAAAAAACTAATAAAAACTATAAACATAAAAAAACCCCCACTTTAAATCACTAAAAGTTTTACTAAAAATGAAAAGTTAAAATTTTAAATAAAATCTAATTCAAAATATTAATAAAAGCTATAATGGCATCCCAATGATACAAAATAACATTGGTGTAAGCTACCAAAAAAAAATAACAAAAAAAATTGAAAAGTAGTTTTATACACATTCAAAATCATAAACATATTAAAGACATTTTCTAAATGTCTATTTAAAATGACAGAAAAAGTCTCAGAGAAGAATTGAACTGAGCAAACGCCATCAATCATGAAAACATGCACATCAAATAGGTGTTAAAATGCTGAAATCGCACATGGGCCGGTGAATAAATATGAATTTTTGGGTCTATTATTCTGATTACTCTGAGAAATCAGAGGATGTCACGGTGTCCTCTATTCACACATCTCAAAAGCATAATTGTGTGTAAATGACATGCAGAGAGCAGGTGAAGGAGTCCGGGTTATGATGACAACAAGACTCGGCACATGAGAACTCACTCACTCATCATCCCCGTTTTCCCTGTTCGTGTCGGGAACATTATCAGAAGTCTCTCTGAACTCGTCACTGAATCACACCTGACAGTGAAGCGTTCTCATCATATTACACTCGTCTGCTCAGAAACGCTTCATGTAAAGTCAGTCTGTCGCTGCAGTGCTTCTGCTCCACAGATCTGACAGATGAGCTTCACACTGGAGTCTGAACACATGTGGAGATCTCAGATTCACAGATCAGAAGAAGACATGATCAAACTGACACAATTTATAAAGAAATCTCATAATAGAAACAATGACATGGAGAAATTATTATTTATATTTCTTTGAGGAATGGAAAATATTTTAATATAATTCATATATATATATATATATATATATATATATATATATATATATATATATATATATATATATATATATATATATATATATATATACACACACACACACATACATAAATACATTAAATACATACATACATACATACATATATATATATATATATATATATATATAGTTAACATTAGTATTAACAAAATAGTATAATATTACGTAAAAAATCCATATATTGTATATATTGTATATATACAGTATATATTTCTAAATATCGCACAACTGTTCATATGTTAAAAATTCATTTATTTAAAACAAATTCTTTTCTGAATGATTCATAACATCTAAACAGTATATGAATATATATCACATTTAGGGATTAGGGACAAAAACAGCACTCGTGTGATATTGCTTAACTATATCATTATATGCACACACACACACACACACACACACACACACACACACACACTCTCACTCACTCACTCACTCACTCACTCACTCACTCACTCACTCACAGTCACACACACTCCCAGTCACACAGTAACACACTCACACACTCACTCACACACTCACTCACTCACTCACTCACTCACTCACTCACTCACTCACTCACTCACTCACTCACTCACTCACTCACTCACTCACTCACTCACTCACCCTCTCACTCACTCTCTCACCCTCTCACTCACTCACTCACCCTCTCACTCACTCTCTCACCCTCTCACTCACTCACTCACCCTCTCACTCACTCATCCACTCACTCTCACTCACACAGTCACAGTCACAGACACTCACAGTCACACAGTAACACACACTCACTCACACACTCTCTCACTCTCTCACTCTCTCACTCACTCACTCACTCACCCTCTCACCCACTCACTCACTCTCTCACTCTCTCACCCACTCACTCACTCTCTCACTCTCTCACCCTCTCACTCACTCTCACACACTCACAGTCACACACACTCACACACACTAACACACATATATGCTCCATATTTGTTTATGTAAACACAGTGAAACAATATAGCAATACACAGCCCAATATAATCACAGCCCTTGATTGGAAAGTGTCGCCTTCGCCAATAAGCCAAACAGCAATTACAGCAATTAGAGCTAATTTCAGAGTAACATTAGATTTCACTCATATCCTAAAATCATAACCTTAACATTATTATGAGAACATGAAGCAATTAACTCAGTTTAGATCACGGCGTGCGCAAGAGCAACTCCCGCGAGGAGGCGATGACGCTGGGAACGCTCCAATGCAGATTACGGGAAACTGAACAATGTGACCTACTGAAATCATCATAATATTTACCATTTAAAGTTGTGTCAAAGAGACTAGAACTGGGTTGTTGCTGTGCAGACGCCATAACCATGGGAAATCACATCTCTAAGAGGCAATCATGTCAGGAAATTACCATTACAGCAAATCCGGGATGAAACCGGACAAAATAAACATGGAAAACCCAGATTTACCATTTGTCCCCTACAAATGTTGTTTAACTGCAAAGTGATTTCAGACTATTAGTTATTTATTGTGTAACAAAACTTGCAGATGTGGTGAAAAAGACACTGAGTCTGCATAAGCATAAGCACGTTTGACCACGTTCGGGATTGATTCGGCTCGGCACAAGGCAAATAGCATGTGAGCGGCAGTTTCTACGGTTAATAAATGTAATAATTATAATTCACACAAAGCGGCCCATCGGCACAAAGGCAAATATGAATAATTCATGAAAGAGGGAAAATGGGTGGAGGATATAATGGCTCAAACATCTCTCTTTCTCTCTCTCTCTCCAGACCATCATTAACTTATGAAACGAGAAACATTAACATAATATTACGTAATACGCACATTTCTATGGATGGATATGCTGAAAAATGATGAATAATCATTGAAAATATAGCTATGAATGTAAAATTATTTTTTGCATTACTGTAATGAGAATCTAGGGGTTTAAATGTGCTGAATTATCATGAAAATAATATCAGAAATGCACATTTTAAGCAATTAAATCAATCAATATAAAATAAAATAAAATAAAATAAAAACATTTTGAAAGAGCCTTTTCTGTTCATCAAGGCTGCATTTATATGATTAAAAATACAGTAAAAAATGTGATAAAATATTACCATGTAAATCAGCTGTTTTCTATGTGAATATATAGTAAAGTGTAATTTATTCCTGTGATCAAAGCATCATTACTCCAGTCTTCAGTGTCACATGATCCTTCAGAAATCATTATCATATGATGATTTTTATCTGAAAATATTCTTGACAAGCTTCATGAGATTCACTGGTAAAAGTTACCATGATAACACTATACCATTAGAATCTGGGGTTTAAATGTGCTGAATTATAATGAAAATAATATCAGAAATGCTCATTTTTAGCAATTAAAATGGTATTACCATATGTGACCCTGGATCCCAAAACCAGTCTCGAGTCGCACGGGTATATCTGTGGCAATAGCCAACAATACATTGTATGGGTCAAAACTATCGGCCAAATATTGTCCTATCATAACATTTATTTATTAAGCTTTCAGATGATGTATACATCTCAATAAAAAAATGACCCATGTGACTGGTTTTGTGGTCCAGGGTCACATATTCCCCTGCGTGTGTCGAGCTGTACCTGAGAAAGCGTTGCTGTAGTATCTCGAGAGCGTCTGCATGATGTCTTTTGAGTGTTGTGTCCAGGGCGCGATCTTACGGTACGTCTTGACCCGGTGAACCAGCTGAGATCCTCCGTACTGTAAAGACAGTGTGTCTCCGTGGTCCTCGTACAGCTCCTCGAATAACCTGCACACACACCATAAACATCGTCAATATGATGTCAACACCTGGCTGACTAGTGTGATCAGGGTTTGAAATTAAAGGGGTGATATAATGCCCTTTCACAAGATGTAAAATAAAGCCGCGTTTCCACCGCAGGAACTTTCCCCAGGAACTAGGAACTTTGGGCTGGTACTCGATGTGTTTACACCGCAGGAACCAGGGTCTAAATGAAGTTCCGGGTAAATATTTCCCCCTCCGATAGTCCCTGCTCATGAGGTAGTACTTTTTCAAAGTTCAGGAACTTTCAGGGGTGGGACTTGTGCGCTGCACAAGCTGATTGGTTGTGTTCACGCCGCATTTTGGTTGGATGATTCCACGCAGCATTTATTTATTTTTAAGCTCCCTTTTTAAAAAATCTATTGCGGTTCGTGTTGTGGCTTCATGCAGTAAGAGTTGTCTGTCTGCAAATATGGAATTTAATAAAAAAAAACTGGTGGACTGGCGACGAGTTTCAGGCTTTATTAAGGGTATTTGTGGAAGAGGAAACTCTCTGCGCGTTCGTCCCAGCCATCTCACGGTCAATGTCTGCAATAGCTGATACTTTATATCTAACGTTAGCATTACGAGCTACTGAACACGCTTTATCAGTGCTCGTCTCTTTTCTGCCACAGCTTTTATTATTAAGTCATTATGTTTACACATTGTCATCTATTGCAAGGCACTCCATGTTACAAATTTACTATAACAGGATTGAAATAGCGCTTTGAGGTTAGTAACAAACAACTATTTACAACTGTCACTATTTATGATTGATAGACGGGGTTCAGGCTTTTTTTAAGCGTATTTGCGAAAGAGGACATTTTTGCGCGTTCGTCCCACAGGCATCTCACAATAACTGATAACATACGTTGTCTAATTTTATACGCATACAAGCTTTCTGAACACGCTTTAGTATCAGTGCTCGTCTATTTTGTATTACCTCGTTAGTAAACCAATTAGGGCTGTCCCCGACTATGGATTTTCATAGTCGAATCAGAATCGTCATGTCTTGCCTATAGTCGACTAATAGTCGAATCATGTGTATGGGGGCGGGGCTTTAACGTTTCAAAGCCGCGATGTACAGAAAATCACACAAAGATATAGAAGAAAATGTATAAAAACATTTTTGATCAATAAAACTAAGAAATAACATAAATAACTCCAGAAAGGCCACACTGCAGATTTGCATTTCACATGCAAATCAAATTAAATCGGCTAAATTACCTGTGCGAGCAGGCCAGCCTACAGCACAACATCGATGCACCGAAAAAATAAACAATTAATTTACTAAATTAAATTAGAACAGAATATACCTTTCTAATAAATAAAAATACAAAACGAAATAAATCAGAATCAAGTCACAGGATGAGGAGCAAATGTGTGCAAAATGCCTAAAGTGCAGGGGAACACATATTCAAAATACAAGCCACAAATAGTTAGATTAGATAACCCTGACAGATTAATAAATAAAATAAAAATAAAGAAATTATTAAAATAACGATAGTAGCCAGAATTTTCAACTTTGTCTTTTTAACTGCAGAAACAACAATAAATGCTAAACTGGAGAGGCAGTCTTTAGCTAAAAATGTTCACAGCATCCAAAAATAAAATTAGAATCGGCTGAAAATTAAGTTTTGAAATCACTTGTACCCTACCTGATCGAGAGAACAAATCCTGAACGTCTTTCACTCTGTCTGTCCGTTGGAGTCTTTTCAAATTGTGCGCGCGGATAAAATACATTCTAACGTGAAACCCAGTCTATGCGTGAAACATGTTAACGTTGGCCGGCAGAAGTGCGATCATGGTTTTCCTGATGCTAAATCCAGCCTTGGAGAATATTCTTTCTGATGGTGTACATCCAGACTTTAGATTTTCTTATCCCAGACATTGTTAAAGATTTAAATCCTTGCCGCCAAGACGCTCCTCTGTCGGTCACGGATTGAAAGTGAAACTTAAATCTGTCACGGGGTGTTTGGATTTATTCACGCATGTTAAAAAATATTTATTAAAAGCTTCTTTCTTTGCACATTTTTATATAGGCCTACAGCATTATCATAATAGGCTGAATATTAACGTATTGACATAAAAGCTAGTTCTATGTGAAATCAGACGTTGGGCGCCCTCATATAGCCAAAGTGGCATGATCCTCGTTTCATAACACCTCTGCGAAGATTCGACCGTGAGATCGGTAGTCGAATCAGGCTCCTCCTATCGAAGCATCGAATCTTCGACTATTCGGGGTCACCCCTAAAACCAATACATAACTGCAGCACAGTTTGAATCTCCTCCATACTTATTATAAATGTGGCGCTCAAAACTGATTACTGTCCGTCGCAGACTGGGAGGAGCAGTTGCGCGCAGTTTACCTTCCCGGTACTTTAGACCGCGGTGTAAACGCAGAAAGCAACCGGTCTGGGGCAAAAAAAGTTCCTGGGAAAAAAGTTCCTGGGACAAATTGTTCCGGGTAATTTCGGTGGAAACGCGGCTTAAGTCTCTGATGTCCCCAGAGTGTGTGTGTGAAGTTTTAGCTCAAAATACCCCACAGATATTTTCATATAGCATGTTGAAGTTGTCACTTTTTGAGGGTGAGCAAAAACACACCGTTTTGTGTGTGTTCCTTTAAATGCAAATGAGCTGCTGCTCCCGGCACAGAGGGCGGAGCTTCAAGAGCTTGTGTCCTTTTACTTCACACACACATGCACTGAAAATTTCAAAACCTTTTAGCCTTTTACGTTCAAACCGGAGTCAGACAATGATGGAGAGACTCAAGAAGAAGTGACAACATGTAGAAGCAACAGGACATTTCTGAATGGTTAGTTGATGAAGTTATGAAGCTGATGTGTTGTTATCTTCTAGTCATTGATTAGCATATTCTGTCACAATAATCTATAAATCGTGTTCAGGGGGCGGGGTTTTTGTAAATTCTAGGGTTGGTGATGTCACTAACCCGGGAGGAATGTGGTGTAGTCTCTACCAGCCGTTTGTTGTAGTCCTTAAAAAGCAATTTCTTTAAAAGCAAATATCTCCCTTTGCTTTGAACTTTGAGCGTTGTAACTTTGCAGATGTTGTTTATGATCAAACAGCAACATTACACACTAACTAAAGCTAGAAAAGTTAAATCATAATTAACCAGCCCTTTAACACACGCCAAATGCGGGTAATAATCAGCTGTGGCGGGAAATGCTGTCAAATCACGAGCCAATTTGGCGTGTTATTCTGTTTACTCAGTTTGCTGGGGAAATTAGTGTCGTCAAATCTGCACAGATTCAGTGCAAACACTCGTGAATCATCATGATATATTAAATACAGCGTATTGCACAGAATCTGCTCATATCTGGCTTACTTGAACACACACTTCACTACACAACAAATAACAGCGCTTGTTCATTTGCATTAAAGCAACAGCGAAGATTAAAATGCATTTGGTGAACAGAAAAGCACTTGGTTTTTCAACATCATTTTATTTATTTTTTTTTACGTTCTTTGTCCTGTATTGATCTGTCCATCTAAAACACATTTCTGGTGAAAAAGATGAGGATGGAGGAGATGCTGGATTATACACACACACACACACATAAACTGTGTTAATCTGGTTTATTTCTTTTTTTTTCTGATCTGAATGGCCGGTAACAAACATTTAGTAGACAAATTGGCCGGTGTTAGTTTTAGTTCAAGTTAATTTCAAACCCTGAGTGTGATGTAGGTGTGCACGGGTACCTGACGCAGTCGGTGTCGAACTGAAGCTTGGGTCTGTCGATCATCCCGAGAGCGTAGAGCTGGTACGCCAGAGCACATTTACCCACCATGAACTGGGCCGTGTTGGTGCGATCCAGACAGTCCACACAGTTCGTCCTCAAAACACCGGTCTGTCAAAAATAACATACAATAATTTGTTTTCAACACTGATAATAATCATAAATGTTTCTTGATCATCAAATCATCATATTAAAGTAGTGGTTCTCAACGGGGGCGTTCAGAGAACAACGGGGGGCGTTGGAAGCAAGATTTTTGAAAGGGGGGCGTTCAGGTGTTAATGGGGGGCGTTCACGAGTTTAAATATGTAACGCAAATTTTTGTTCATTTACTTTTATTCATTTTAAGCATTTAGTAATTTAGTTGTAATAAACACTTTAAGTGGGCTATTTAAAAAGTGTTAGGACTATGTTTTTGTTAAATTATGTTGTAAAACATATGCGCAGAGTGTGATATCATATTGTGTGTGTGCACGCGCGTCTATGGTGCGCGTGAAAGAATACGTCAGCAGCGCGCAAAAAAAAAAAAAAATTAATTCGTCCGCAGCCGCTCTATCCTGATCGCACGTCCACCGTCAGTGTTGTAGAGCGGCACTAGGCAGGTTTTTTGTGTTCATTTCTATTGCATTACGATCGAAAGCAGTATCAATAATGTAAAAAATATGATGTGCAGTCAAGTTCGGGTATGTGTATATGCTGTGAGTGTTCTCACCGCGTGCGTTTTGACGAGTTGTATTTTGACGACTTGATATTATTTCTTATTCAAAAGTTTAGAATGTCTAACATTTTTAAATCTTCCAGTTTAAAGCGACATGTAGCCTATCGTTACTTTTGCAACGACTCTATTATTTTTCCAGTCATAGACCAGCACTCAAGCACTGACTAGAATCCAGCGCTGACTAGAATCACGCAGCGGAGGAATGGAGAGTTGACAAGCCATTAAAAAATATTGACTTAAGAAACGCTTATATTTTTTCAAATATTTTCAATAAATCATGTTCCCATTCACTCTGGCGACGAATTTTAAAATTAATTAAACTAAATTCTATTTATAAGGTACAACTTTTACATTTTTAGGCATTAACAAATTCTAATCCCTAATGCCAAAATGTTTTCTTTGTTCACCAAGTAATTTACTGGTCAGGCATTATTGTTCACTCGCAAGACTCGCAAGAAAATGACAATTTGATGGATAATTTTAATATATTCTGCAATCACATTTTGGTAATGTATTGATTCCGCCATCACATCTGAGCGTGAAACGCTGCTTGGGTAGTTTCAAGATATAAAAATAATTAATAATACAATAATAATTTAATCTTGTTAGAAGATTTTTTTTATTGATTCTGAACACAAATTAATCACGACAAACCAAATTAATTGTAATTGTATTAATTATACCATTGATGAAAACAAGCTGATACCAAGGTATTTTAGGCCTACAATTCTAACATAATTTTTCATGAAAAATCATGATTGTATTTATTTATTTTTCGAAAGTAAGGTTAATGTAAGCAGCTTCTTGCAATACTCTCCTAAATGTGTAATAAAATCTAAGTGCGAACATTATGGCTTTAATGACCGTCCTTTATTTTTCAGTGCATTTGTTTTACAATATATGGCTAATACTGTCATGGGATTAATATTATAACTATTATTATGTAGTAGTGTAATGTAAACACTAACTAAAAGTAAAAGAGGTTTGAATTTTTTCTTTGTTTAATTTGCACACTGAATATGGGTTGGCACTTTTAATTTTGAACTCTTAAAGTGCACCAGATTTATTGAATTTAACATTAAAATGCACAACATTTTCTTACGGGGGGGCATGCCCCCGAAACCCCCCTAGAAGGCCCGAGGTCCACCCACCACAGATTTACCAAAAATCCTGTGAGAAACACTGGTATTGCTATGCCAATGCAGTTTATAGCTTGTTTTTTGAATGAATCACTGTGGAGTATTGTTCAATTGTATTAATAAAAGATCATTTTGCACTTTTTTCATCTGTTAACTCTCACTCGTTCCTGGTCGCTTATTAGTTTAGGGGTGGGTGGCGTTCAGGGATTTGGATATTGGATAGGGGGCGCTGGCCCAAAAAAGGTTGAGAAACACTGTATTAGAGTGATTTGTGAAGGATCATGTGACACTGAAGACTGGAGTAATGATGCTGAAAATTCAGCTTTGATCACAGGAATAAATTACACTTTACTGTATATTCACATAGACAACAGCTGATTTACGTTAGAATACGTTAGAACTCTTTCAAAACTTTATAAAATCTTACCGAGGCCAAAGTTTTGAATCATAGTGTAAATATGATCATAACAGACTTCAGTCACACATCTGTTATGTGTGATGTTTTGTTTCTGGTGTTCAGTTTAATGTTCACTATAAGACAACAGGCTCAACCAATCACGTGAGTTGGAGGCGGGGCTATCTGTTTGGCTGACCAATGACTGACCGGAGAGGGGTGTGTTCAGAAGAACTGTCAGAAAACAATCATTCTGCTATTCAAATATCGAGAAAGCTGGAGAAAGTGTACACTTTGCAAATGTAATTTAAATGTGATTAAAAACCACAGCCTGCACAAAATGTACAAATACATTTATGGAAAACAGATTTTTTTTAAATAGCCATTAAAGATTAAAAAGGCATTAAATTCTATTTTTATTTTCTAAATATATCAAAACAAGGGGAAACCAACAATGGAATTTATAAAATGATAAAGAATAACTTGTTGAATTTTTATAATAGTTCCCAAACTACCATGTTTAATGAATCTACACTTAAAATAAAAACAGCGTATTTAATAACAGAACTGAAATGTCTCAAAGAAAAAGAAAAAAGGCAGAAGTCAATCTTTTCAACACCTAGTGAACAAAAGGCAGATATCTCTTAAAAAAAAGTTTTAAAGGTGTTTTTAAATAAGTTTTTATATCTCGCGATATTAAAGTCCCCCTGTAGTCAATAATTATATCTCTCAAAGCTCATCTTTAAATCACAAAAATCACAAATTTAAAGTTTTTTCATTGAAAAGATGTCTTAAAATATCTTGAATGTAACTCGACACCCTTGCCTCATTTAGTATGCGTGGTTCTATGAATATGCAAATGAGCCCCGCCTCCACTCAGAGATCCACTGGTTGACGATCACACGTTGATCTGATTGGTTACAAGGTAGTTTGTGACGTCAGAAACACCAGCGATTTCAAAGCGTGTGTTTGAGACTGTCTTTGGTTCACTGCAGTTTTAAGGAGGAAATACTCAGCAATGGTGTCGACTTATGAACTTACACATGCTTTGTCTTAAAGCGTATTAAACACACCACAGACACATAAACAACATTAAAAGCTGGATTTTCATAGTAATAGTGTTCAAATATCGTCTCGTCTTGTTCTCATGATCTCAATATCGTGTCTCGTCTCGTGAGCTAAGTGTCTCATCACACCCCTAATAAAGACCAGTGCAAACAATGACACAAATACTTTGCTGAATTTTATAAAGCATTGAATCTTTGACAACCACCACTTTTAATGCATCTACATCTAAACAACAAGATAAAACCAGGCAAAGTGAGACTGGTGTTTTAATATGCCGGTCAAATGAGCACTTTGTTTCAGAGTGGACCCGACTGAGAGCCGACATGGAGCAGTTTTGATGCCGAGAGTGGGAACTTTGGACTAGAGATTGTGTTGACAAACCTGTAATCTGCCATTCGGTGTGACTTTCCCTCCCAGATCTCCCCACCTGAACAACAAAAGACAGTTTGATGAGAGCCTGGCCTTGTCCACACTAGTCAAGTCATCTTCATTTATACAGCGCTTTTAACAATATAGACAGTTTCAAAGCTGCTTTACAGTGATGATAGGAGATTACACTAACAGAGATTGTTCCGGCTTTACAGAAGCTCTAGAATAAAGTTATTGTCCAGCTAAAGTTAGTCCACACTCGTACGTTTTCGTTTTGTCTTCCGTTCACACTGAGACTGCGTTTTTATTAATGAAAATGAAGCTTTTTAAAAACGCTCCCCAAAGAGGATAAATGTGTAAATGCTGTTCTCGTGTTGTAGTGTGGACTGTAGTGTGGACTGTAGTGTGGACTGTGGTGTGGACTGTAGTGTGGACTGTGGTGTGGACTGTGGTGTGGACTGTGGTGTGGACTGTGGTGTGGACTGTGGTGTGGACTGTGGTGTGGACTGTGGTGTGGACTGTGGTGCGGACTGTGGTGCGGACTGTGGTGCGGACTGTGGTGCGGACTGTGGTGCGGACTGTGGTGCGGACTGTGGTGCGGACTGTGGTGCGGACTGTGGTGTGGACTGTGGTGCGGACTGTAGTGTGGACTGTAGTGTGGACTGTAGTGTGGACTGTGGTGTGGACTGTGGTGTGGACTGTGGTGTGGACTGTGGTGTGGACTGTAGTGTGGACTGTAGTGTGGACTGTAGTGTGGACTGTGGTGTGGACTGTGGTGTGGACTGTGGTGTGGACTGTGGTGTGGACTGTGGTGTGGACTGTGGTGTGGACTGTGGTGCGGACTGTGGTGCGGACTGTGGTGCGGACTGTGGTGCGGACTGTGGTGCGGACTGTGGTGCGGACTGTGGTGCGGACTGTGGTGTGGACTGTGGTGTGGACTGTGGTGTGGACTGTGGTGTGGACTGTGGTGTGGACTGTGGTGTGGACTGTGGTGTGGACTGTGGTGTGGACTGTGGTGCGGACTGTGGTGTGGTGTGGACTGTGGTGTGGACTGTAGTGTGGACTGTGGTGTGGACTGTGGTGCGGACTGTGGTGCGGACTGTGGTGCGGACTGTGGTGCGGACTGTGGTGTGGTGTGGACTGTGGTGTGGACTGGTGTGGACTGTGGTGTGGACTGTGGTGTGGACTGTGGTGTGGACTGTTGTGTGGACTGTAGTGTGGACTGTAGTGTGGACTGTGGTGTGGACTGTGGTGTGGACTGTGGTGTGGACTGTGGTGTGGACTGTGGTGTGGACTGTGGTGCGGACTGTGGTGTGGTGTGGACTGTGGTGTGGACTGTAGTGTGGACTGTGGTGTGGACTGTGGTGCGGACTGTGGTGCGGACTGTGGTGCGGACTGTGGTGCGGACTGTGGTGTGGTGTGGACTGTGGTGTGGACTGGTGTGGACTGTGGTGTGGACTGTGGTGCGGACTGTGGTGTGGTGTGGACTGTAGTGTGGACTGTGGTGTGGACTGTAGTGTGGACTGTGGTGCGGACTGTGGTGTGGACTGTGGTGCGGACTGTGGTGTGGTGTGGACTGTGGTGTGGACTGTGGTGTGGTGTGGACTGTGGTGTGGACTGTGGTGTGGACTGTGGTGTGGACTGTGGTGCGGACTGTGGTGCGGACTGTGGTGCGGACTGTGGTGTGGTGTGGACTGTAGTGTGGACTGTGGTGTGGACTGTGGTGTGGACTGTAGTGTGGACTGTGGTGCGGACTGTGGTGTGGACTGTGGTGTGGACTGTGGTGTGGACTGTGGTGTGGACTGTGGTGTGGACTGTGGTGTGGACTGTGGTGTGGACTGTGGTGCGGACTGTGGTGTGGTGTGGACTGTGGTGTGGACTGTAGTGTGGACTGTGGTGCGGACTGTGGTGTGGTGTGGACTGTAGTGTGGACTGTAGTGTGGACTGTAGTGTGGACTGTAGTGTGGACTGTAGTGTGGACTGTGGTGTGGACTGTGGTGTGGACTGTAGTGTGGACTGTGGTGTGGACTGTGGTGTGGACTGTGGTGTGGACTGTGGTGTGGACTGTAGTGTGGACTGTGGTGTGGTGTGGACTGTAGTGTGGACTGTAGTGTGGACTGTGGTGTGGACTGTGGTGTGGACTGTAGTGTGGACTGTGGTGTGGACTGTGGTGTGGACTGTGGTGTGGACTGTGGTGTGGACTGTGGTGTGGACTGTGGTGTGGACTGTAGTGTGGACTGTGGTGCGGACTGTGGTGTGGACTGTGGTGTGGACTGTGGTGTGGACTGTGGTGTGGACTGTGGTGTGGACTGTGGTGTGGACTGTGGTGTGGACTGTGGTGTGGACTGTAGTGTGGACTGTGGTGCGGACTGTGGTGTGGACTGTGGTGCGGACTGTGGTGTGGTGTGGACTGTAGTGTGGACTGTGGTGTGGACTGTAGTGTGGACTGTGGTGCGGACTGTGGTGTGGACTGTGGTGTGGTGTGGACTGTGGTGTGGACTGTGGTGTGGACTGTGGTGCGGACTGTGGTGTGGTGTGGACTGTAGTGTGGACTGTAGTGTGGACTGTAGTGTGGACTGTAGTGTGGACTGTGGTGCGGACTGTGGTGTGGTGTGGACTGTAGTGTGGACTGTAGTGTGGACTGTAGTGTGGACTGTGGTGCGGACTGTGGTGCGGACTGTGGTGCGGACTGTGGTGCGGACTGTGGTGCGGACTGTGGTGCGGACTGTGGTGCGGACTGTGGTGCGGACTGTGGTGCGGACTGTAGTGTGGACTGTAGTGTGTGGACTGTGGTGTGGACTGTAGTGTGGACTGTGGTGTGGACTGTAGTGTGGACTGTGGTGCGGACTGTGGTGCGGACTGTGGTGCGGACTGTGGTGCGGACTGTGGTGCGGACTGTAGTGCGGACTGTAGTGTGGACTGTAGTGTGTGGACTGTGGTGTGGACTGTGGTGTGGACTGTAGTGTGGACTGTAGTGTGGACTGTAGTGTGGACTGTGGTGTGGACTGTGGTGTGGACTGTAGTGTGGACTGTGGTGTGGACTGTGGTGTGGACTGTAGTGTGGACTGTGGTGCGGACTGTGGTGTGGACTGTGGTGCGGACTGTAGTGCGGACTGTAGTGTGTGGACTGTAGTGTGTGGACTGTGGTGTGGACTGTGGTGTGGACTGTGGTGTGGACTGTGGTGTGGACTGTGGTGTGGACTGTGGTGTGGACTGTGGTGTGGACTGTGGAGCGGACTGTGGTGCGGACTGTGGTGCGGACTGTGGTGTGGTGTGGACTGTAGTGTGGACTGTGGTGTGGACTGTGGTGTGGACTGTAGTGTGGACTGTGGTGCGGACTGTGGTGTGGACTGTGGTGCGGACTGTAGTGTGGACTGTAGTGTGGACTGTAGTGTGTGGACTGTGGTGTGGACTGTGGTGTGGACTGTGGTGTGGACTGTGGTGCGGACTGTAGTGTGGACTGTAGTGTGGACTGTAGTGTGGACTGTAGTGTGGACTGTAGTGCGGACTGTAGTGCGGACTGTAGTGCGGACTGTGGTGCGGACTGTGGTGCGGACTGTAGTGTGGACTGTGGTGTGGACTGGACTGTAGTGTGGACTGTAGTGTGGACTGTGGTGTGGACTGTGGTGTGGACTGTGGTGTGGACTGTGGTGTGGACTGTGGTGTGGACTGGACTGTAGTGTGGACTGTAGTGTGGACTGTGGTGTGGACTGTGGTGTGGACTGTGGTGCGGACTGTAGTGTGGACTGTAGTGTGGACTGTAGTGTGGACTGTAGTGTGGACTGTAGTGTGGACTGTGGTGCGGACTGTGGTGCGGACTGTAGTGTGGACTGTGGTGTGGACTGGACTGTAGTGTGGACTGTGGTGTGGACTGTGGTGTGGACTGTGGTGTGGACTGTAGTGTGGACTGTAGTGTGGACTGTGGTGTGGACTGGACTGTAGTGTGGACTGTAGTGTGGACTGTGGTGTGGACTGTAGTGTGGACTGTAGTGTGGACTGTGGTGTGGAATGTGGTGTGGACTGTGGTGCGGACTGTGGTGTGGACTGTGGTGTGGACTGTGGTGTGGACTGTGGTGTGGACTGTGGTGTGGACTGTGGTGTGGACTGTGGTGTGGACTGTGGTGTGGACTGTGGTGTGGACTGTAGTGTGGACTGTAGTGTGGACTGTGGTGCGGACTGTGGTGCGGACTGTGGTGCGGACTGTGGTGCGGACTGTGGTGCGGACTGTGGTGTGGACTGTGGTGTGGACTGTAGTGTGGACTGTAGTGTGGACTGTAGTGTGGACTGTAGTGTGGACTGTCAAAACGGAGGCATTTAAAAACAATGACGTAAGTTTAGTCACGTGACACATATTGTACCAATAGATATTCATGTTTATACCAGTATTGAATGAGCAGATATTCTGCTAAATATAATGATCCTGTCAGAATTGCTCGATAACTTTATTATGTATTTTTCTGTCTGTATCATCTCAGTGAGCTTTTATATATATGACTAAAGGTGAATTTAGTGTTTTCAGGCGTTTTCCAAAAGGTTCTCATCCGCACTGAAACGCTAGTGTGGACGGAGAGCGGTTTCAAACGTATCCGGATTAATGCAGACGAAGCCTCTGTTGATGCAGACGGCTCCATCAGACCTGCACCTCAGGACATACGCTCATGACAGTGAATCAGTGCTTCATCACGTGGACCATCAGAGGATCTACAGCAACAAGTGCTGGAAAACAACAAAAGTGCTGCATGTACTTCAGCTGTGACTCAGACGGGAGGTCGCAACCTTTCTGAGCTCTTATCTGAGGACAGGAATAGAGTACTGAAGCACTGTACACACACTGCTCGTGTGGAGATCATCTGGATTCATACGGTTTCCCTGGAAGAGGAACATTAAAGCAGAAAGCAGTGCAGCCCATTGGTCTCCATCTTTTCCAGAAGGCTAGGTTTCAAATGATCAAATGAAAAAAAAAATTTGTTTTTTTTTATTTATTGTGTATAGTGTCTTATTGTTTTATGATTTTTACTTATATATTATTTTTTATGATATCGTTCGGCACAATGGTCAACCACCGTTGTTTTTATTGTGCTTTATAAATAAATTGAGATTGAGATGATCCATTATGCCACACCTCGCTCTTTCATTGATTGATTGATTGATTGATTGGATTGATTGATTGAGTGTTTTGAGCATCATGGCTTCGCAGAAGCGGATTCTATCATCATGTGAAATAAAACCCATTGATTTCTAGGAGTTTGCAGCTTTTTAGCAGTGAAAACACTACTGTCACTAATGGAAAACTATTCAAACTTACAAAGATTTCTGATAAACCCCTGCGGGAAACATGTGCACAATATTCCCACAGATCTGATGCAAATGATGTGCGTGCAGCAAACGCGCTCAGCGGACGTCTGGCAACACTGTGTGTTTTCTGAGGGCATTTCTATGTGAATTTAAATGAGTCTGACATTCATTATTATATACATAACAGTGCACTGCAAAAACATTAGGTTCTTCCTAGTATTTTTGTCTTGTTTTCTAGCACAAATATCTCAACTTTCTTAAATCAAGATACATTTACTTGAGAAGCAATAAGATATTTTTCTTGTTTCAAGCTTAAACGCTTCATTTTGACCTTTTTTTTATTTCTTTTTTTTAGAAAACAAGACTTTCAGTAATTTTGATGCTCAAGTAAATGTATCTTGATTTAAGATTTTTTGGATATTTGTGTAACACTTTACTTAAAGCTTTTATTTACATAATGCATTATAGAGGTTTTTAATGCATTAATTATGCATTTTATGATCTCCTGAATAACTGTAACCACATTTATAATGCATTATAACTATGGTTGGGTAAAGTTTAAATTTGAACAATTCCGATTCTTATCGATTCCTAATTTCGATTCCAATAAGGTAAAACATTATTTTTAAATCATTCACATTAATTCTTATTGCAAAACATTTAATTGTAGCTGAATATCATGAACAGAAATCAACAGGCTAAAGAACACTTACACAAGGAACGTTTGCCGTGGTTTAAAAACACCATAGAAAAACAACTAGTCTAACTAATATACATTTCAAGCATTACTAAAGACAAGTAAACACTCAGTAATTAAAAAAGAACAAATATAACATTAGCAATTACAACTGAACAAAGATACGATTGAAATTAAGTGTTTTAAGATTTTCAGGTATTCAGGTTCACAAACTAATCAAATGTAAAATAACTGCACTTTATTAATAAAATATACATTATAAATGTAGTTACAAAAGTTATTCAGTCAAGAACGAGTGTCTTTTGTGATTTGATTAGTGTTATTATAGAGCAGGAATATTAGGCTGCTGTCACTTTAAGAGCGAATGCACAGATCCAATACACTGATACACACGTTCAGCACAGAAAACAGAGTCTCTCGCACTTCAATGGTTTAAAGTCACATTAAAATCACTTTTTCTGCACGCAGAAAGTTTTGGATATGTGCGCAGCACTGAAAATGTTTTTCGATTTTCAATTCCCAACCCTAATTATAATCTATTCATTGTTGCACCTTTAGAAAGTATAATACAGTAAAACACATGATAACCAGTTTCAGATGCAACAAGGAATCTGAAAATATGATCATGCATTTTAACTTTGTTACCGATATTTGTACTAGAGAAGGGAAATGGGGAAAGCACTCCGGAAGAACATCACGTTTTTCATTCATTTATTCCACCTTGCTGAACAGACTTTGAATGATTCTCAAGTTAAACATTCACCTTTCATCAGGGCGTATCGTGTGGCAGTAGAAGTCGGGTCGATTAACGAAGAAGCCCGTCCTCTTCACCACATTCTCCGCGATCATACTGAGACGGTCCAACACGTTACACAGTTTACTGCACAGGAGAGAAGAAACAGAGAGAATAACCCCGAGCGCACGGAGGATGAGGACATTACTTCTGCTACATAATCAAGAGATCCTTACAGAAACTACGGTAACACTTTATGTTACAGTGCCCTTGTTACGTTACATGTACTTACCGTAGTAATAACAGTAAATTATGCATAATTACATGCAACTAACCCTCAACCAAACCCTAATCCTACACTAACCCTATAGTAAGTACATATAGTTAACTGTAATTAATTACTCAGTACTTTAATATATAAATACACTGTAACAATGACACATTAAAATAAAGTGTAACCGAATTTACTCTTCCATCAGATGTTTAGCTGGAGACTGAAAGTAATTGTTCTTCTAATTTTGCGGCTCCACTTGCATTTGGAAGATTATTTTATTTATTTTTTACATATATGCATATATACACACTACTGCTCAAAAGTATAAGAAAATTTAAAAAAATTACTACTTTTATGCAGCAAGGATGCATTAAATCGATCAAATGTGTCAGTAAAGACATTTATAATGTTACAAAAGATTCTATTTCAATTAAATGCTGTTCTTTTGAACTTTCTATTCACCGTTGAAGGTTTTTTTATTTCGAGAAATTCAAGAAAAATTTGCTAGCATGATTTAACATTTTGCTGACAATTTCACACATTGCTAGCATGTTTTGACACGTTTGTAACATGATTTAACACGTCGCTAGCATGTTTTAACATGCTGCTAACATGATTAGCATTTTGCTAGCATGCTGCTAACATGACTCAACACATTGCTAACATGTTTTAACATGTTGTTAGCATGATTCATAAGCAATATTTAGCACATTGCTAACACCTTTTTTAAATGTTGCTAACATGATTAACACATTGCTATCAAGTTACTAGCATGATTAAACACACTGATAGCATGTTTAACAATGCTGATAGCATGATGTAACATGTTGTTAGCATGATTAGCACATTACTAACATGTTATAACATGTTGCTAACATAATTAACATGTTACTAAGATGAATAGAATGTTGCAAGAAGGTTTTATCAAGTTGCTTGAATGCATTATTTTGCTAGCATGTTTGAACATGTTGTTAACTTGAATTAACATGTTGCTAACATGATTTAACAGGTTACTAGCATGTCCTAAGCTAGTTGTTAGGCTTTCCTAGTGATAGATGCATAGAGGATGAAGCTTAAATACTATTAGAATTCTCGTATTAAAGTTTTGACCCCCACAATGAAAGTCTATGGGACTTTTTGTAGTTTTGATTGTCAGCTCATCGAAAACCGAATGTCGGATCATTTAGAAAAGATATAGCAACCCGAGTCAGAACAGTCTGAAGGTCTGAGCCGAGTTTGGGGATTGTAGGAGGAGATACATTCATAACAATATTTCATCATTTTTACGGTAACACTTTACAATAAGGTTTCATTTGATAACATTAATGTACTAACTAACATGAAGTAACCATGAGCAATACATTTGTTACAGTATTTGTTCATCTTTGTAAAAGTTAGTTAATAAAATACAGCTGTTCATGTTACTTCAAAGTGAATTAACTAATGTTAACAAACACAACTTTTGATTTTAATAATGTATTAGCAAATGTTGAAATTAACATTAAAGGTGCAGTGTGTGATTTTTAGCGGCATCTAGTGGTAAGGGTGTGAATTGCACCCAACAGAAGTTAAGGTGGCCGACAGGAAGTGATGTCGTCGTCTGAGACAGCAGAGAGTAGCCAGTTAAACAATGAGGTTTCTTTGTTAAGATAAATAAGAAATTAGGTTTACTTAATAATTCAGTAAAACAATGTTATTGCGAATATTATTGTTACTTGTTCATCATTGTGTCAGTGTTTTATTCGCTGACTTTAGCTAGCTTCTCTACACGAAGAACAAACGCGTTTGTCCGTTCAGGGCCACCGTAGAAACATGTGGATATAAGCGGACCCGCGGTGTGTGTAGAGAGAAATGCCTCATTCTAAGCTAATAAACACATAATGGTTCATTATGTAAGGTCTTTATACACCACTGACAACAGTTATGTATATGATATTGCACTTCTGTCAACAGTGCACCATTAAGTAAGATTAATAAATGCTGAATAAGTATCATTCATTATTAGTTCATGTTAACTAATGAATCTTATTGTAAAGTGTTACCATTTTTACTGTATTTCAAATAAATGCAGTCTTGCTGAGCAGAAGAGATCGTCACATCAGTTCCTGAAACACACACACACACACACACACACACTCGCGCACCTCTTGGTGTATCGGGCCATGTCCCAGGCGATGTACTCGATGCTGTGCTCCGGCGGGAGGAACTGGTTGAGGTTTATGACGGCGGGGTAAAGCTCCTCGCTCAGGATCTTCTCATGCTTCCTCTTCTCTCGCTTCTGGCGGAATCAAGATCACCAAACCAACCATTAATACCCTGATCACAACACTTCACACTGACTAAACCTGCTCACATCTGGTGGACAAACATGCAGTTAAACTGTGGCAAACACAACAGGAGCAAACCTTTGGGAACAACAGACAATTTGCAAATACTCAAGTATTTTTGTATAAATCTAAAAGTATAAAGAGTATAAAATACTATTTCAAGTCTCTTTCTACAAATTCTTTCTTAAGTCATTTCGCTGCTCAAGTAAATGTATCTTGATTTAAGAATTTTTAGATATTTGAGTTACACTTTACTTAAAGCTTTTATATATATATAAAATGCATTTTAGAGGTATTTTTAACACATTAACGTATTTTTGGAGTATAAAATACTATTTCAGTCTTTCAACTTAAAATTTTTATGTTTAAAGGCACAGTGTGCAAGTTTGGACGCTAGATGTCGCTTACTCACACACACTACCAGTCAAAAGTTTTCGATCGGTGAGATTTGTAATGTTTTTAAAAGAAATATCTTCTGCTCAATAAAGCTGCATTTATTTGATCAAATAAAATAACAAATACAGTAAAATTGTGAAATATTATTATAATTTAAAATAACTGTTGTCTATGTGAATATATAGTAAAGTGTCATTTATTCCTGTGATCAAAGCTGAATGTTCAGCATCATTACTCCAGTCTTCAGTGTCACATGATCCTTCACAAATCACTCTAATATGATGATTTGATGATCAAAAAACATTTATGATTATTATCAGTGTAAACAGTTAATGGATGAGCAAATGCACAGGTTTTACTGTTACATATATATATATAGGCCTATATAAAATGAATAAATATGTTAAATATATTTTGCTTAAATAACAGATTAACAAAAATAAAAAAAATATTTAGAATATTTTATATTTTATATATAAATATCAGAATTAACCCTATAAATCCTGCTGTATTATATTTTACATGAATTTCTAAGGTCTGATTGATAGTTTAGACTTTTATAAAGTAAAAGTCTTTTAGTATAATTGTACAAACATCCTCCTTCAGCTCGAGCTGCACTGTATATCAAGTAAACGTGAGAATAACTTTGATTAGTAATATTTAATCCGCACTGAAGCAGCTTTACTTGATTATCAGACATTATTTATTAGAAAAATCATGCGTATCAAATATGATCATCAGGCTTTTGAGGAAGGTTTATTGGTTCATCTCTCAATCATCATTGCATTATATGTTTTGATCATAAAACTAAGCATTTAAATATAATCTTACTAAGACGTATTATTGATATTTACATGATTTATGTCAGTATCTGCTAAAGCTAAACTGTTATAAAGATCTCACTGACTTACATTACAAACATCAGAATTTCATCTTACAGTTTGTGCATATAAATATTTGCATATTTCTCTCTATATCACACACTATATGAGTCATATATGAACTGTGATACTCAACAAAAATAATAAGGAGTGTGTTTTGCATCTGTGGAGAACATCAGCGATGAGCAGCGGATCACATGATGTGGATGTAGACTCACACACACCGTCCTTCTGCTCCTCTATAGCGAACAATGACTAATCCAACATGAAGACGAGTACAACACACACGGCAGAAACACACACACACACGGCAGAAACACACACACACACTGCAGAAACACACACACACACGGCAGAAACACACACACACACACACACACAGCAGAAACACACACACACAGCAGAAACACACACACACACGGCAGAAACACACACACACACGGCAGAAACACACACACACACACGGCAGAAACACACACACACACACGGCAGAAACACACACACACGGCAGAAACACACACACGGCAGAAACACACACACACACACACACTCAATCCTCGGGCCACTTTTGCACGTGCTGTTAAACGACTCCAGAGTTCTTGGAAATCATTCTGTGTTTGTCTGATTCCTCCTGCGGCCCACAATGCCGTCTGCCTCCCACATCATCATCATCATCATCACAGCGCTGACACACACTCTCTACTGGAGGCCAGTGGAAAACACACACACACACACACGCGCACGCACGCACAGACAGTTCGAGCTGGAGCTCAATACACTCACAAGCACACACACACACACACACACAGTTTGAGCTTGAGCTCAATGCAAACACACACACACACACACACAGTTTGAGCTTGAGCTCAATGCAAACACACACACACACACACACACACAGTTTGAGCTTGAGCTCAATGCAAACACACACACACACACACACAGTTTGAGCTTGAGCTCAATGCACTCACAAACACACACAGTTTGAGCTGGAGCTCAATGCACTCACAAACACACATTTACAGTGTATTTGACACACACACACACACACACACACACACACACACACGTGTGACGACCACATGTTCCCGCACACTAAACGAGCGTGTGGAGATAATTAGACAGCATTCTTAGCATGTAATTCGCCTCATTTGAGTCATTAAGGATCTTTTGTCACATGCTTTTATCCAGACGGAGACACACACTCTGAACACACATGTGTTTCAAACCCGTCAGGCACAACTGTGTGTTAAACTCTTAAACACATGGCCTTCACACGGACATCACGTGTGTGTGGATCAACCTGGACCCGGAGATCTGGGTCTTTGTGCCTGAAAGCCAACGTGAGCCAGACGAGACATTCACACACACACACACACACACCAGACTGTGTGTTGGTTAGCAGGAGTGTGTGTGTGTGTGTGTGTGTGTGTGTGCGGTCAGTGGTGTTTTTATAGAAGTGTAGTAGATAAAAGCTTGAGGTCAGTGAGATTTGAGGAAGCTTTCAAAGAAATGAATGCTTTCATTGGAGAGAGGATGCGTCACACTGACCAAACGTGTCAGCAAAGACATCTATAATCTATAAAAGATTTTATTTTTAAAAGAATTGAATCTCTATTAATCAAAGAATCAATAAAATGCATCACGGTTTCCACAAAAATATGACATTGATAATAATCATAAATGTTTCTTGATCATCAAATCCTCATATGATAATGATTTCTGAAGGATCATGTGACACTGAAGACTGGAGTAATGATGCTGAAAATTCAGCTTTGATCACAGGAATAAATTACACTTTACTGTATATTTACATAGAAAACAGATGATTTACATTAGAATAATATTTCACAATTTTTACTGTATTTTTGATAGAGAGAAGAGACTCTTATTGCACAAAAAAACTGTAAACAAACAAACAGGATTAATTTTCTTTATGCAAAGTATTAAGTCAGAAAGCATTGCTATATCAGCTTCTAAAGAATATTTAGTGGAAGATCATAATCAAACATTCGGCAATTCTGCACAACGAATGTCTATAAAAGATCTGAGAAGAACTGCTAACGTTTTCCTGGGTCTTAAAGATAAACAGTAAAGTGTGTCCTGATAAAGGAAACAGAGCCGGACAAATACATGCTTTATAGTCAATATTACAGTGCTGCAATATTAACATTTTGGTGGTTAAAAAAGATCATTTCTTTCTGATTTTGGGGTGAAATGTGACCTGGTGCTTGTAATGTAAATCAGTGAGATATTTATAGCAGATACTTGAATGAAATTCATATAAATATAAATATCGCTGAGTAAGATGATTATTAAGATGATATTTAAATGCTGTGTTTTATGATCAAAACATATAATGCAATGCAATACAATGATGATTGAGAGATGAACCAATAAACCTTCCTCAAAAGCCTGATGATCATATTTGATACTCGTGATTTTTCTAATAAATGATGTATACTAACAATATCAACATTATTCGTACGTTTACACAGACGCAGTCTCACCTTGACGAGGTTGAGGATGATGATGGGCGATCCGAATCTCTGCAGCATCTGGTCGAAGTGAAGAGCTGCGACATGAGCGTACGGGTCGGCCTGGTCCACTGAACGAGACAAGAGCAGGTTAGAGGTTTTTCACTCGACTAAAGCATAAAAATACCATATTATGTTTTCATATATTGAGGAAACATGCCGAGTTCACACACTCGTTTCTCTGAGAAACACTTCTACAGCCAGTTATTTTACTCTGAAATATGTGTTTCCAGGCTGGAATGTGTGTTATTGTTTTGGTCTGTGATTCTGCATGTTGCGTGTCTCAAACTGGCGCCCCGTGTGAGTGTCGAGTCTGAGGAGGCGGGAGAAACAACCATCTCTGATATTTAGAATTTGGACTGCAGTTCCTATTTCCACCACTAGCTGTCAATCTTACAGACTGCACCTTTAAGTCTTTACACTACAGCTTTACATCCAGGTGATCAACTTACAGGTCTATTCACCATCATGAAGAGTGTTTAGTCTAGAAGATGTTACGAAGATGACATGAAACCAGAGTCATTTTTAAAGCAAATGAGTTCAATCGAAGGCCATCTATTTCTGCTCACAGCTCTAATCTGCTTGAATGAGAAAACGCCGAAACTTCCAGAAGTCGTTCACATTTCATTTGTCAAATCACCCAAAAAGTGTTCAGAATTGTTCAGTTAATGTGCACGATTAAGGCCTGAGATCATAACAGGGTTCGTACAGATACTGTAAAATGACCCCTTTAAGCACTACTTTTGGGGTTTTCAAGGACTACAATCAGAGATCTCATTTATCAAACAATATCTTTATTATCTTTTAAATTCTAAAAAAAGGTAAATAGATAAACAAAATAAACAAATAAAACAAAATGGTACAAATAATAAAGTGCAGCAGACGCAATGACTGTGGAAACTTTAACCATTGAAAGGATGCTATGACAAAGATATCGCTTTCCTTATTATAGCTGATTTATTCTCCCATGAATATATGATTGAGCTGAAGAATAAAAGCTGTAACATATAATTAGATATTTATATGAGGAACATCACACTCATAGCCATGTGAAATGCCTCTATATCTACAAAAATATTACACTAATTCCACATATATTGTCTTTCAATAATTCAAGCACTTTTCAAATACTTCTTCATAAATATGTCTGTTCTCAAGGGTTTTCCAGGACTTGCAATTCAAAACGTCAAATTCAAGCACTTTAAGCACCTTGTACGAACCCTGTCATAAAGAGCTGATTTTATTGCCATATCAGCTTCTAAATGCCATTTTAAAATGGAAAACTGTTATTTTAAACTAATAATAATAATAATTATATCTTTTTTTTTTTTAAACTGTATTTTTGATTAAATAAATGCATCCTTGGTGAGAAGAGACTTCTTTCAAAAACATTTTGACGTTAAAATTGTAGCGTACATGAAACTACACATGAAAATGGGGTTCGCAATACAACAGAATGTTTAATATTTCATGGCAGATGCAAATCACAATGAAGCATTTAAAGAAATTCAGCTTATAAAAAGGTTCAATTTGGTACAACTGTATAGACAACTCTATAGAATACTCTTTAGCTGTATGTGGGATTAATTTTTTTTTAAATTGTTCAAATATTTCAAATCAATCATGTCTAATGTTGGTATCGACCGGTTGATGCCAGAGACTATAATTCAATCAGCACTTTTCATTGAAAAGTTGGGATTTCTTGAAACATACTAAAAACACCACATAGACATATAAACAACATTAAAAGCTGGATTTTCACCACAGGGAGACTTTAAAACAATCAGTGCAAAATAAATCTACAGAATTATTATTATTATTAATATCAATATATGGACGCACATTTCCACCACACAAGATGACATAAAAAGTCCAGAATTATGAAAAATTAGGCTTCAACTAAGTCATTATTATGAGCTTATGAGATAAAAAGTCATCAACTTTATTTCTACAGCACTTTATACAATACAGATTGTTTCAAAGCAGCTTCACAGTAATAAACAGGAAACTAATCAATTAGGCGACCATCAAATATGAAACTAATTTAATTTCTGCTATAAATCAGCTCTAAAAAGACGAGTGTCATTTTTAATTTGTTTAAAAAAATAATCAATTATGGAAAAAAAATTCGATTAAGCCATGAAGCATCTCTATAGAAGACAATAGTGTCATTATTCAGATTAATTCAGGTCAAGTTTATTTCCCATCCGCAGTCAAATCGAGAATATAACTGACTACAAAAAGGCATGATGACATAATTTTTACTTTTTAATCATAATTATGTGGCTTAGTATCTCATAATTTTGAGGTTTTATTTCATAATTATGAATTTAGTTCTTATGTAAAGTAGGCTTCCATAAGTAATAATATGACATAAATCACTATGTGGGTCATAAGTCTGCCACAATCCAGTCACAAACCAACAGATTAGAGCACAAAACACTTCTAGAAGTAGGTTATGAGAACGAGGTTTACTTGCATACACAAATCTCCCTTTTACACGAATTCATTAACGCCACACAAAGCACATTCAGAATCGGCGTAATCAAATGCTTGTTCACTGAAAAGCAGGGCAGACAAAACTCATGGAAATGGCAGCGTGATGCAAGCTAGCTATGAAAGAGAAAAACCACGACTCATTATTTTGCACAAACAATCAATGAAAGTGGGCCGAGCATCGAGCCTTGCGCAACTCCCTCTTCTCCAGTTTTTGTTCAGCAGAAAATCAATGTTGTCTTGGAAGCTCTTTGTGCGAACGGTGTTTTGAGCCAATAACAAACTGACCTACAGTAATTACAGAAAACATTCTTCACAAACACTCATCTTCTGACAGAAGGACATTGAGTCAGGCAAATTGCATAACGTATTAGAAAGATGAGAGGATTACGAATCTGGAAATGAAGAAAATCACATATCATTTTTATTAAATAAGAGCTTTGGGTTGCATTCGAGGGTCATTTCTGATATAATGCACAGGAGAAAACTGGTTGCAGTCAAACAGATTTTAAAGGGGTGGTTGATTATGATTTCTCTTTTCTAACTTTAGTTAGTGTGTAATGTTGCTGTTTGAGCATAAACAACATCTGCAAAGTTACAACACTCAAAGTTCAAAGCAAAGGGAGATATTTGCTTTTAAAGAAATCGCTTTTTAAGGACTACAACAAACGGCTGGTAGAGACTACACCACATTCCTCCCGGGTTAGTGACATCACCAACCCTAGAATTTACATAAACCCCGCCCCCGGGACACGATTTATAGATTATCATGACAGAATATGATAATCAATGACTAGATAACTACTAAGATAACTACACATAAGCTACATAAATGTACCAACTAACCATTCAGAAATGTCCTGTTGCTTCTACATGTCGTCACTTCTTCTTGAGTCTCTCCATCATTGTCTGACTCCGGTTTGAACATAAAAGGCAAAAAGTTTCTGAAATGTTCAGTGCATGTGTGTGTTAGGTAAAAGGACACGAGTTGTTGAAGCTCCGCCCCCTGTGCCGGGAGAAGCAGCTCATTTGCATTTAAAGGAACAAACACAAAACGGTGCGTTTTTGCTAAGCCTCAAAAAGTGACAATTTTAACATGTTATATAAAAATATCTGTGGGGTATTTTGAGCTAAAACTCCACACACACACTCTGGGGACATCAGAGGCTTATTTTACATCTTGTGAAAAGGGCATTAAACCACCCATTTAAAAAACGAGACCAACATGCTGTTTTAGTCTGGATTGGGGTTATTAGGATTAGTTCAATTTGCCAAAAAAGTGAGGAAAAACAGTTCAGTCAGATCTGATCGTCTTAAAAGACACTTAATACTTTACTTCAAAATTCAGGGATCGATATAGAGAGTCACCGTCGGCCGCTGAGTAGCAAAAAGACTGAGTTTTCAGCGTGAATGCCGTGAAAAACACATAAAACACATCTATAACGGGTAAGAGTTTCGAGATCGACTGTACAACTAGATTTAGCAAGAAATCTGAGGTATATATTTACAGACTGACAAAAGCTACCGAACAGAGAAGCAAAATGGATCGCTGAGATTCACAGAAACAACTGGAAAGCTGGATTTGCAGTTTTCATTTTGTGTCAATATGCTGAATTATGGGGTAAAATTATACCCTATATATTGTATTGTTATATACTGTATTGACAACACATCAATTAAATATTTACCATCGTATATTCTGCATAATTGGACGTTTTTAAATAAACACTGACATAAAACTACACAAGTTTTAGGGCTGGATGATATGATGATATATATAACATTGAAATGAGTGATCAAATGGATTTAGACCTATATTGTGTTTATATAAAGCGTTCACATGCAAATTTGCTTTATATTTTTCCCCGGCGTGGAAATCAGGCTCATATAAATGTGAGGAAACATGATTCCTGCTGCATGTCAATATCCATGATCACTGGATCTTTGGTGAGTCGTAAGAAACACTATATCCAGTCCAACCTTTAGTTTAAACTGATAATGGTTTGTTTAACTCGTGTTTTCACAGTTTCTCCTATTAAATCCAGTCACTCAGGAGCTCTTCTGGTTTAGGGGGCGTTTTCAGGTGGGAAAGGGACATCAGTGCAAACCCTCTATAATGGACGTGATGTTTAAATGTTAGTGGATTTATGATGGCGTCATCATGAAAGTTTTTCACTTGGATGTTTTAAGTCTTGCCAATTTAAACATTCAAGCAATTTTAAATTAAAAATAAAGTACAAGAAGAGATGAAAGAAACTCGGTTCCACTTTATTTCGATAGTCCACTTTAGACATTCTACTAACTATAAGTAACTTTGCAACTACATGTCAACTAACTGTCATTAGAGTATTAGTTGACTGTTAGTAGAGTATTAGTAGACTGTTAGTAGACTGTTAGAAGACTGTCATTAGAGTATTAGTAGACTGTATAGACCAGGGGTGTCAAACTCATTTTCACTGAGGGCCACTTCAGCATTATGGCTGCCCTCAAAGGGCCGGTTGTAACTGTAAGACTTTTAAAATGTTAATATATTGTCTCTTTATTTGATTATTACTTATTTAAGTTACAAATATTGTATATGCATTTGCAGGGGTGTTTCTAGGTTTTAAAAACATCAGGGGATGAGCCCGAAACATCAGGAGCTGGGTAATAATGATTTGATACAGATAATATTGTATTATTGTATATATGCAAGGGCAAACTGGCTCAAAATTCAGCTCTGGCACTGTACTAGCCACACCAGCACACATTACCACACATTCATGCGTATTCAAATGTGAGGTAGTTAGGGGGGTTCGGGGGCATGCTCCCCTGATAAAATTTGGATTTCTCTGACCTACATATGTGCATTTTAAGGTGTTTAAAGGCCAAATTTTTTTTGGGATAACAATAGCTTTAAAAGCATGTCAGTGGGCAGTAGCATAAATTATTTGTCACGATAACAGATTCTTAAAAATGAGAATGAGGATAAATGTTGCAATGAATGATCCACACTACAAAATGGACTGCAGAATGTTTCTGCTTATTGTTGACAATACACATATTCCAAACGGGAATGGCCTTAAATGAGAAATCTTTCAAGGATTATTTTGCATAGATGTTACATTTCAATCAAAAACCAGTGCAATCTTTTTAAAACTAATCAGTTTAAAGTTCAATTGTTCACTCCTAAAGACAGTCACTTGTCGCCACCTACTGGCTTAATGATGCAAGTGGCGCAAACACAGACAAGCGGGGTGATACAAATGGTGAAAAGGCTAATACTGGTACCTATTTTAAAATAATATAAAATATCAATATATTATTCTTTAATCAGTTCTATGCAGCAGAATCAGATTTAACAGATTTTTTTTTTTACCAATTGTCGAAATAAAGTAGGCCTATAGTACTACAAAGCTATTTTTGTCAGAGCAGGAGCAGATCAGGGAGAGGGCCAGTGAACGAGAGGATCGTGATTCGTGTAATTTTACCAGTGTTGCCCAGCACGGCTATACACCATGTTACAGCAGAGTAGTAGGCCTACTATTGCAAAAAGAAACAAGTCCAGAGAAATTTCATGTCGGCACGTTTTTTAAGCGGACTTTGCCTTTCCAATGAGCGTGAGCAGAACTCGCAACACTCACTCACACACACACACACACACACACACACACACACACACACACACACACACACACACGGAGGTTGCTTGCGGAACATTGAGCAGAACGCGCTGTGGACACGGAGCGGAGAGCACACACACAGCGGAACCGAGGGGAACGGAACGAAGTTATGCATCTTCGGAAGCGGACTCGCACGCAAAGTCATAAAACACGCTGAGCCAGAGTCAAACCATCGCCGAACACGGAGGGGCGCGGCGGCTTTTTAGTATATTTCGGGCAAAAAACGAAAATGTTATTTTCGGCCGAAAATTTTCGGCAGCCTAAATTTTATTGCATTCCTAATTTTAAGACACCCATATGCTCTCGCGGGCCACATAAAATAATGTGGCGGGCCGGATTTGGCCTGCGGGCCTTGAGTTTGACACATGTGGTATAGACTGTTAGAAGACTGTCATTAGAGTATTAGTAGACTGTTAGTTGACTGTTAGTAGACTCATTACATTATTAGTAGACTGTTAGTTTATGGTTAAGTGTTAGGGTTCAGGTTCAGGTTAGTAGAATAAGTTGACTTGTAGTTGTAAAGTTACTCATAGTCAGTAGAATATCTGTTGGGGATCATCACAATAAAGAGTTAGCAGATTTTAAGTAGACAGTCTACTAATACTCTAATGACAGTTAGTTGACATGTAGTTGCAAAGTTACTTATAGTTAGTAGAATGTCTAAAGTGGACTATTGAAATAAAGTGTTACTGAACACTGAATAACCACTTGCCAATAACAAGCTACAACTCTGCAACGCTTTCAAAGCATTGATGCATAAAACAATTTGTGTTGGACAGGAATCTTTTGTTCAACGTGGAAACGTCCAAACCAACCAAACACACACACACACACACACACACACACGCGGAGAGGTCGAGGACGCTGGCGGTAACCAATCTAAGATAAGCAGTGAGCGCGCAGCTGGATCAGCATGTGTGTGCCTGAGACGCTGTGCATTTGAAATGTCATCTCGGTCTGGAGGAGAAGCGGTGAAATGAGTTCAGCAGACACAAGATGAGTCAGTGCAGGGGAAACTAATGCAAGAGAAGATGAGACTCTGCTAATACATATAAAAACCAGAAACAGCAAATAGCAAACCTGTTTTGAGGTTAAATTGGGCTGGAAAAAGCGTGGTTCCTCAACTCTAAAATATCAATTTAACCAATCCTTAATAACATCTGCGGCCCTGACTGGATGTTTCCGTATAGTTCATATTTGTCCAATATTAGATTTGACTGTTCAGTGGGACAAGATTAGATTGTATGATATATGCATGTAAATTAATTATGTTACCTGTAATTTTCATGGTCTTTTTGGGCAGGATAAGCGAAATATAGAAATAGTTAAGATGGGTGTGTCTATTCTATGTAGGAAATATTAAGGAAATATGTAGGTAATATTAATATGTAGGAAATATGTTAGAATATTAAGAATTAACATATATCTGGGATTACTAGCAGAAATGTATTTAAATATACAATAAATATTACAATTATGGCTGTTGATGTAATGCATTAATTTAAATAATTACTTAAAATACAGCACCCTCCTCAGACCTGTAGTTCATCTTACATTTATACAGTTGATTGATGAACATGAAGCAGAGCAACAACTCACTGTGTGATGAAGCCTGTAGAGTACAGCTAGAATGACCCTAAAATTCAAGATATCAGGGGAAAAATGACCCCGTATGGTTTTTTTTTTAGTTAAGCAATATCACACGAGTGCTGTTTTTGTCCCGAATAGCATGAGTCCAAATGCAGTAAATAAGAAGTTAAGATTATGTTATATTTTAGACACAATATTGGCTGTATAAAGCCAGAGCAGAAGTGTTGTGCGTCTCAGAGTAACACACAGCGGTGCTTCGTTTCTGAATGAATCAGCGTTTTGAGTGAATCAATCAGGTGAACCAATGATTCAATGACTCATTCATCAAAAGAGCCATTTACTTCTTTCCTGAATGAATCAGCCGTTTGAACGAGTCAATCGGGTGAACCAATGATTCAGTGACTCATTCATAAAGAGAGCCATTTACTTCATTCCTGAATGAATCAGCCGTTAGAACTAATCAAACGAATGAATGAATGAATGATTCAATGACTGACTCATTTAGACATTTACTGCCCCCTACTGGCAGCTATAGTTTCTAGGTTAAATACTCCCCTTCCATACATTTAACATCTGAAAGGGCTCCTACAAATGCATATGCATCGCTGATTCTTCACTGTGTGTCTTTAGTAAATCACGACAGCAGTTTTTTAACACCAAAAGAAGGTTTGTGCTGACAAGCTAAACACAAGCTAAATCTGGCCCATAGTGTATAGTACACCATACAGGACACAACCCATAGTTTTGAGCAGATAAACAGGAAGTAGTTTTGAGCAGATAAACAGGAAGTAGTGATGAGGTAATAAAGAGGAAGTGTCTCTTACAGCGTATGGGTGGTTTGGGCATCATGGTGGAGATGTCCTGGGACCAGTGTAGAGGAACCGAACCTCTGACCTGAACACAGGAGGAGAAGCTGCCCGCAGTGAAGGACATGACAGAGGCGTCGTGGATAATCTGCTCCGTCTCCACCTCGTTCGCCACATCGCCCTGAACACACACACATGCAATCCATTACAGTACAGTAGAAGTAAGGCTAAAACTTACTAAAGCTGTTTTCTAACTATTGCCGCTTGTCCAGTAAAGAGTTAGAGTGCTTATATTTATTGTTCTCTTGCACACGTATTCTGTTCACACAGCGGACGAGAAAGCGGGCAAATAAATCCCATAGACTCGCATTGACGGAATGTTCGTGAATTTGAATCTCAACTGTCATATTCATTCACACACACACTCTCTCTCTCTCAAACACACACACTCACTCCCTCACACTCACTCACCCTCACTCACACACACTCACTCCCTCACACCCTCACACACACACACACTCTCACTCACTCACTGACTCACACACTCTCTCACTCACTCTCTCTCACGCTCTCTCTCTCGCACTCTCTCTCTCGTGCTCTGCTCTCTCGCTCTCTCTCGCACTCTCTCTCTCACGCGCTCTCTCACTCTCTCTCACTCACTCACTCTCTCACTCTCTCACTCACTCACTCACTCACTCTCTCTCACTCGCGCTATCTCTCGCGCTCTCTCGCTCGCTCTCTCTCTCGCTCGCGCTCTCACTCACTCTCTCTCGCTCTCTCACTCGCGCTCTCTCACGCTCTCTCACTCACGCTCTCTCACTCACGCTCTCACTCACTCTCTCTCGCTCTCTCACTCGCGCTCTCTCACGCTCTCTCACTCACGCTCTCTCACTCGCGCACTCACTCACTCTCTCTCGCTCTCACTCGCGCTCTCACGCTCTCTCACTCACGCTCTCACTCACGCTCTCTCACTCACGCTCTCTCACTCACTCTCTCACTCTCTCTCTCACTCTCTCTCTCACTCTCTCTCTCACTATTTCGTAGACCCCCTGTTCATTTTTGTCTTGCTGCATTTTGTTATTTTTTATTAAACCATATAAAAAAGGGAACAATAAAACTTTTTTTTTTGCTGCATTTTGTAGCAGGGAACAAAAAAAAGTAAACAAAAAAAAGGCCAGAGAAAGCACTGTATTAAATAAATAAATAAAAATAATTATTTTTATACAAGCATACTGCATAAGCATATACAATTATCTACTGATGAGTAGATGACATTTTTCAGTCTGCACTTTCTAAAGTATCATAAAGCATCTCAGCAGTAAAATCACATAAAAGCCTTGTGAAGCTTTAATGGCCGACAGCTTTAGAGCAAACGAACATTACATAATCCCAGCTGAACACACAGAGATAAACACAGGAGAGCAGCACAGAGCAGAACCAGAGCTTGTGTTGGACAGGTAACACACACACACACACACACACACACACACACACACACACACACACACACACACACACACACACACACACGTGACAAACATACTAAAAACAGCACATGGTGTGTCAGGAGTGTGTACCTCACAGTTTGCTCCTCGCTTGAGGAACCGTGTCCCAGCGAAGCGGCTGGAGCGTCGAGCGATCAGCGTGACGTACACCGGCCGACCGTAGATCAACAACTCTGAAGAGCAAAGCTTAAGGAAGAACGACACAAAATGCATGCAAAAAAAAATCAGATTTCAACATGCAGCATCTAAAGCTGAGTTTATAAAGCCGATTAACCCTCTGGTGCTCTCCCGTGTCGGTCAGAAACGAACGAATTTTTATTTATTTTTGTCAGTGAAATGAATGTACTATATTTCAGTTTGATAATGTTTCTTATTTAATATTTTGTATTTTTAGGGGATTTTTTTTAATAACAATTTATATTTACAGTACACTGAATTTATAATCTATTTATTCACTTTTTGAGCATAGACCTGAAAATTTAATTTCCAAATTAAACTGTGGTATATCTTGAATGCTTTAGAGCGACAGACTGAAGTTGACGACACTTGGGAGATTATTGCTGAAGTGAAAAAAGTTTTAAAAAGTGAAATTTTACATGTATTGTTATGAAAAATACTATTTTACATTTTTATACGAAATCTATATTTTCAAAATCACATTTTACTCTAAAACTGAAAGAACATTAAAGCCATAAATCTAAACAAGTTGAGTTCCAAATTTGAGGCTGATATCTCAGTAAATGATCTTTCAGTGAGAGTGTGTTCGGCTGCAGTGCCAAACGCTTCCACTAGAGGAAACTCGTCTCCATTCATTTTAGACCGCGAGGAGCTCAAGTGTGACGATTTTTTCAGGATCATTTAACATAAATGTCCATGATTTATTTGTGTGTTCATATAGCAAGTGCCAAAACCTTTACCAAGTTTCGTACCATTCCGGTGAAGTAAAATGACCGAAAAGCAACAATTAATCAAGTACAAAACTGTTGAAAAGTTTGGGGTCGGTAAGATTTTTTAAATGTTTCTGAAAGAGTCTCTTCTGCTCATCAAGGCTGCATTTATATGATCAAAAATACAGTAAAAATTATGAAATATTATTCTACTGTAAATCAGCTGTTTTCTATGTGAATATATAGTAAAGTGTAATTTATTCCTGTGATCAAAGCTGAATTTTCAGCATCATTACTCCAGTCTTCAGTGTCACATGATCCTTCACAAATCATTCTAATATGATAATCTGATGCTCAAGAAACATTTATGATTATTATCAGTGTTAAAAACAGTCATATTTTTGTGGAAACTGATATACATTTTATTTTTCAGGATTCTTTGTTGAATAGAAAGTTCAAAAGAACAGCCTTTATTTTAAATAGAATCTTTTGTAACATTATTAATGTCTTCACTGACACCTTTGATCTATTTAATGCATCCTTGCTGAATAAAAGTATTAATTTCTATCAAATTTATTTACTTTTGAGCAGTAGTGTATATATGCATATATGTAAAAAATAAAAGCATCTTCCAGCCGCAACAATAGAAGAACAATTACTTTGAGTCTCCAGCTATCGTAACAAATGTCTTTACTGCACGTTTATTCAGCAAGGATGCATTAGACCAAAAGTATTTTAGTAGAAACTTACTGACCCCAAACTTTTGTATATAATCTCCATTATACTCATTTATCAAGTGTTTTTCACAGTTCATGTCTCGCTCCTATAAATGCATTTGTCTATTAAATCTAATGTACTATCGTTCTCCCATAATGCCTCTGTCACATGAACTCGTTGACCTCACACAGGCTCGTCATGGGGGAGTGGGAGAAACCATTACAGCGACACAAGCAATCAGCAGCGCCAGACGTTCTCCAGGGGATTATTTCTCTCTTTGTGTTTCTGCGCTTTTTTGTTCAGCTTTGCCCCTCATGAACTCTGGGAAAAACAGGTCACATCAAGATGTCTGAGGAACAGGTGGAACAGGTGCAATAACAGGTCAAAATCAGGTCCACCAGCAGCCAGTTCAGCCGACTGACCCCCTGACCCCCTGACCCAGCTGGCTTTAGCTGAGGTTTGCAGCAGGAAATAAAAAATAATAATAAAAAATATATATTGTAATTCAATTTCATTAAAATGTTTTTTGCTGCGTTGTCGCAACAGGGAATAAATCTAAACAAAACAAAATAATTAAAACGTTTTTGCTGCATTTTCTAGCAGGGAATAAAAAAAATAAAAAAATAAAAATAAATAAAATAAAATAAAATAAAATAAAATAAAATAAAATAAAATAAAATAAAATAAAATAAAATAAATGCAGAAGGGTATAAAATCAAATAAATGAAAAATATTGCATTTAATTAAATTACATTAAAAAGTAGACAGTAAAAGGTTTTAGCTGTATTCAGCAAGAGAAAAATATATAATAAAATTTGATTATTACATTAAAAAGTAGGGTTTATATGTATTTTGCAGCAGGAAATAAAATAAAGTAAAATAAAAGTTATAACTATATTTTGAAGAAGGGTATTTTTTCATGTAAAATATTCAATTTAATTAAATTACATTAAAAAGTAGACAGAAACTTTTTCAGAAGGGGAAAATATAATAATAAAATATATATATATATATATATATATATATATATATATATATATATATATATATATATATATATATATATATATATATATATGTTTTATCTGTATTTTGCTCAAGGGCATATAATAAAAGAATAAAAAACAAAAACTTAAGTACGTTTTATCTGTACTTTGCAGCAGGAAATAAAACAAAATAAAATATGTACGTTTTAACTGTATTTTGCAGAAGGGTATAAAATACAATAAATGTTTGCATTATATGGTATGATGGTGTGCATGGAAAGCAAATGCAAAACTAGATTTCTCCCATGATGAATCAGCAAAGCGGACTACACTGTGCACACCTGCTTTACTTTATGGACCCTGTTTCTATTTTAGTTATCTCACACACACACAGTCACTAACACACATGCATGTGCATTCATATGAAATGAATTAGAGGCGCTCATCTATATGAACCAGGATCATGAAAACCTCCGTATGCACTATAGACCCCCGGGCAGATGGTCACGGTGACGACAACTTCATCTCATCTCATGCACAAGTCAATACACCCCTATAGAAGAAAGATGAATACACACACACACACTCAATATATAAGAGGATACTGGATTGGCCGCAGAATCCGTGGATGATGTACAACAGCCAATCAGGATGCACAATGTCCTTGACCTTCTCCAGCAGACGCACGTTCCACACATACTTAGCGTAGGGTTCGTTACTGAAGCCGTGAACAACTGAAACAAACACCGCAATTACCAACTCACACACACACACACACACACACACACACACACACACACACACACACACACACACACACACACACACACACACACACAAGACACAACACAACAGTTTGACCATTAAACGATGATAAAGAACTGGAGTTCTTCGCTTATAACTAGAAAAGAAACAGAAAAGGCCCAAACAAGCTGGACTTGAGACCTTCGAGACTTTAAGAACAGAATAATAAAATAAAATAAAAAATGTCAATGATTTTAACTGTATTTTGCAGAAAGGTATAAAATAAAAATATATATACGAAAATAAAAACAAAAACGAATCAATTTTAATTAAATTATAATTATGTTTTATATTTTTGTGTTTTATATTAATGTATATAAAATTTTGCATTTTATATATATATATATATATATATATATATATATATATATATATATATATAAATACATACACAATAAAATTTTACATATAAATATATAAAATGACATATAAAATATGTAAAATAAAATAAAATAAAATAAATAAATAATATTAAAAAAGAAAGCAAAGCAATAAAAAACGAAATGCAATAACACACCTTGCGTGGGAAGCCCCTCCTCCTCGAAGATGTCGAAGCTGTCCTGTCTTCCACCGCTCTCTCCGGGGTCACAGGTCATCTGGAGCAGCGTCACGTTACACTGCAGCGAGTGGCTCAGGTCGTAGCTGTAACTGAGGGTCAAAGGTCAAAGGGTCACGGGCTGAGAATAACCACACTCCTCATTACGGTTGAGCAGGAGGAGGATGCAGAGAGCATCGTTGCTAGGTGACAGACGCATCGTTGCTAGGTGACAGGTGAGAGATGAAGTGCACTGAATGAACTTCGCACGAGTTCATCAACGTTCACGTGCAATTATTCCAGCCGCCCACAAGACGACTCACTCACAGACCGACATGTACATGACAAACGCAACAAAGCGTCCGAAGCAAACATGTTTAGATGTTTAGATGTAATCTTGTTGTTCACGTGTGACTTCACACCAATGCTGCATTTTTCTAAATGTCATAATCATTTGTTAACAAACAAGTATTCATCACTTCAATGAGCTCATTGTGTCTGCATTGAATTATCACTGTGTTTAAATTCATATCTTTTTTTAAGCTAACTGTGATTTTATATATGTACATTTCTGAAATATATGACTTAGACAGTTTCCTCTGATCACAGATCACTGTAGATTGTAATGTGGACTCATGCATGTTCTGTAAAGCTGCTTTGAAACGATGTGTGTGTGAAAAGCGCTGTACAGATAAACGTGAATTGAATTGAAGTTTGGATGAATGTTAAGCGTCAAACTCTCAAACACAAACCAGACGTTTCAAAAACACCGTCACAGTGAATTATAACACGTAACACTATTGAGTTCAGCATTAATGAACATCATGTGACCATTACAGGATTAATGAACATCATGTGACCATTACAGGATTAATGAACATCATGTGACCATTACAGGATTAATGACGTAAAAGAAACGAGAAGGGAATTGTCAATGATATACATTTAATGCCCTCATTAATAATCATATATATATATATATATATATATAT
>CM038638.1:35428606-35471106 GCA_021554675.1 Leuciscus idus | reverse complement strand
ATGTCTGATAATCAAGTAAAGCTGCTTCAGTCCAGCTGCAATATTACTAACAATCTATAAGTTATTCCTACGTTTACTTGATAAAATCAGTGCAGATTTGACAGTACATCATGTGACCAAATCCATATAACCTTATTGGTCACTCTCAATACAACTAATGCTTATTATTAAATGTGTCTCAGTGTAGACGGACTCACCGGGCCTCGTCAGGGTGTGTGACTCTCACCGAGTCATTGGGAATGTAGATCATACTCGTGTCTTCAATCTTGTAAATCGAGTGGCCGCCGATGTCCGCCATTTTACGACGTTTCGTGATCAACACAATATAGTAACCCTCCAGAAACCGCACAAAACCTGAAAGACACCAGAGACGAGAGTAAATCACACTGAAAATTAGATGATTGTTAATTTTTGCTTGTTTGTTTAATTTAGCTTCATCGAGCGCATCCCAGCTACTATGTATTGAAGTCATAAAAAGCCATGGATTATTTATTTTTTTCTTTCTTGTTTTCTTGTGATCTCGACATAACAAAAGTAATTTTCCTATTATCACGACTTAATTTTCTCAGGATCTGGAGAAAACAACAAAAGTTGTTTTCTCGTTATCACAACTTAATATTCTTGTGATTTTGATATAACAAAAGTCGTTTTCTCGTTATCACAACTTAATTTCCTTGTAATGTCGACATAAAAAAAGTTGTTTTCTCGTGATCTCAACTTCATTTTCTCGCAATCTCGACATAAGTGTCGTTTTCTTGTGATCGCAACTTTTCTCGTGAGGTCGACATAAAAAAAAGTTGTTTTCTCGTGATCGCGACTTAATTTTCTTGTGATCTCGACATAAAAATGATTTTCTCGTGATCTCGACAAGATCAATAAAAATTTGATGATTGTTAATTTTTTTGCTTGTTTGTTTAATTTTGCTTCATCGAGCGCATCCCAGCTACCATGTATGGAAGCCATAAAAAGCCATGGATTGTTATTTTTTTCTTTCTTGTGATCTCAACATAACAAAAGTAATTTTCCTATTATCACGACTTAATTTTCTCAGGATCTGGACGTTAAAACAAAAGTTGTTTTCTCGTGATCGCAACTTAATTTTTTCATGATCTCTCCATAACAAAAGTTGTTTTCTCGTTATCACGACTTGATTTTCTTGTGATTTTGACATAACAAAAGTCGTTTCGTTATCACGACATAAAGTTGTTTTCTCGTTATCACAACTTAATTTTATCGCAATCTCGACAGAAGTGTCGTTTTCTTGTGATCGCAACGTAATTTTCTCGTGATCCCGACATAGAAAAAGTTGTTTTCTCGTGAACGCGACATAAAAATTGTTTTCTCATGATCTCAACTTCATTTTATCGCGATCTAGACATAACAAGTGTCGTTTTCTTGTGATCGCAACTTAATTTTCTCATGATCTCGACAACAAAAGTTGTTTTCTCGTTATCACGACTTAATTTTCTTGTGATTTTGACATAAAAGTCGTTTTCTCGTTATCACAACTTAATTTTCTCGCAATCTCAACAAAACAAGTGTCGTTTTCTTGTGATCGCAACTTAATTTCCTTGTGATGTCGACATAAAAAAAAGTTGTTTTCTCGTGATCTCAACTTCATTTTCTCGCAATCTCGACATAAGTGTCGTTTTCTTGTGATCGCAACTTTTCTCGTGATGTCGACATAAAAAAAAGTTGTTTTCTCGTGATCGCGACTTCATTTTCTTGTGATCTCGACATAAATTTTTTTTTCTTGTGATCTCGACAAGATCATGAGAAAACCATTTTTATGTCGAGATCACGAGAAAAATATTTTTATGTCAAGATCACGAGAAAATTAAGTCGTGATAATGAGAAAACAACTTTTATGTCGTTGAGATCATGACAAAACAATTTTTGTGAAATTGAATAGAAAATGATTTTCGTAATTCTTTCCAGTTTCTTAAAGAGGCCACATTATGCCCTTTAACAAAGTCTTGATGTTGTGTTTGGGCTCTACTAGAACAGGTTTTCCTGCTTGAATGTTGTGATTGGTCGAGTGCTTCGAGTGTGTTTGGGGAAATGTCCCGCCCCTTACCATAACTGGCAGTTTAACACACTACTAACTAACTCAACCAGGCCCCGCCCCTTTATTCTGCGTATTTATTTTTCTTCATTGGAGTGTTACGTAACTTGGTAAAGGTTTTGGCACTTGCTATGTGAAAACAAAACATGGACATGATTCGAACCGGTTTAATGGTCCTGTAAAAAATAGTCACACTTGTGCTCCTCGCGGTCAAAAATAAGCGCATTAATGAATGGGAGACGAATTTCCTCTATTGGAAGCGTTTGGTACTGCAGCCGAACACAATCTCACTGAAAGATCAAATTTTGAACACAGCTTGTTTAGATTTATGGCTTTGATTTTCTCACAGCTGTAGAGTTTTCAGAGTAAAACATGTTTTTGAAAATATATATTTCATATAAAAAATGAAAATGGTATTTTTACACATTTTTCATAACAATAAACGTTAAAAAAAAATTTCCCTGAAGAAACTCAAGACTACAATCTAGGCGTTTCAGGAGTTCAGAAACACTGACACTGATATAGAGAAGAACTCCCTTTTTCTTGCATAAACAGGAACATTACACACTAAAAGAAGGATGTAAAAGCATAACGGTCCCCTTAAGCACACAGTAAACAGCTTAAGGCCTTTCACAGGCAGAACACACTAATGTTGAGACGCCAGGGTGTGATCAAACGCTGTGTTTGTCATGACTGTTGTTTCTCATCACACAAACAGATCTATCAGGTGTGTCATAAACGCACAACACACAATGTTCTGATGTGCAGTGAAGTCTCACTTCTTATTACCTCCACGATGCTGCGCTCCCTCAGCGGTCGTCAGAGGAGAATCGAGGTTGCATAACACACAGTTTTGATGACAAACCCGACTGAGATTTCACCAGATCGGTGTCAGAGGAACTAGATCATGACCTGGAGATCATCACCCAGTTTCTCACAGTGCTGACCGTGATCATGTGACGAGACGCTGGTTCAGCGTGACACAGGTTGTAATGGTTTTACAACCTGTGGTTTTTGGTTTTTGCTCAAGATCAGGATTTATTGAGTCCACATGTCATGAAAACAAGAAACTCTGCTTCCAACCACAGGAGATCTGTCGCTCCAGACACACAACTCTGCGATGCCGTTTCGTTTTTAACGTTTTTAACGATGGTTTCGGGAAACATCGACTTGTTGAACTACTGATAAGGACCATATTTGGCTAATGATGCTTTCGGGAAACACACCCCTGTCTGAGAGCGGCTAATGAGTGTGTGCAGACAAACAAAATAAATAAAAATTCCACAGACAAGCCATTCAATATCACTCCGCTAACAGAAATAAAGCTGAAATCATACAACAGCAAATAAACGGTACAGCATGAAACTAGCAACGCCACAGTAATGGGTTCGACTCGCAGGGAATGCATGAAGCGCCAAACGAGTGAATGTCAAATATAAATATTAGATGACTGAAACTAACATCAAAATATTGATAAATACTATAATAATAGTACATAAATAACACTAATATAACACTGACCAGGAAACAGGACGCACCGATATGAACATTTTGCCCGATACCGATAATTCCTTATATTTAAAAGCCGATAACCGATATATTGGCCAATTAATCTAAATCCAAATTTTTATATAATTTTTGAGAGCCTGATTACCAAAAAACTGAATACACCATTAAAATCCATGTCCCAAACACACAATTATAATGTTTTTATTATCATTTTATGAAGCCTATATGACAGACTTGCGCTGCACAACCGTATTCCCCTTTTTTGAAGTGATTCCGATCATATTTCAAGCAATTTAAAACCATCATGTTGAACAGTCTCATCTGAAGGAAATAATACATTATTTATCGTTTTTAATATATTGGCAAAATTTTATTATCCGCCCGATAACGAAAACATTAAAAATGAACATATATCGGCCGATACCGATATGATGACCGATATATATCATGCATCCCTAAATAAACTTAAACAAGGAAATAAACTGAGCAATTCCAAGCGGGTTAACTGATAGGCGAGGGCACCTTGGTGGTCCTAAAAAACGCTTACCCACAATGCCGTGGGCAGAAACGGCTCTGGAAAGACCGGAGGATCCTTTCTGCCCGATCTTAGTGCGGTTGCCCAGATCCAGGCGGCCCAGAAGCTCTCGCACCTCCAGCTGACTGTAAACATGCTACACACACAGTTAAAACATTTACACTGAACAAAACTGTTGACACATTTAAACGGGGAAGTCAGAAATCAATATTTTTAACCCAGCCCTATTAAGTCCAGAGCAAACCAGGTTTCAGATCTTGGTAACACTTTACAGTAAGGTTCATTAGTTAACATTAACTAAGACTTCTTCAGCATTTGTTCATCTTTGTTAATCTTTGTTAATTTCAACATTTACTAATACTTTATTAGAATCGTGTTAACATTAGTTAATCCACTAACATGAACAAACAATGAACAGCTGTATTTATATTAACTAACGTAAACAAAGATTAACAAAAACAGTCACAAATGTATTGCTCATGGTTAGTTCATGTGAGTGAGTACATTAACTAATGTTTAATAAATGAACCTTATTGTAAAGTGTTATAATATTATATGTGTGTGTGAGAGTCAGTGTGTGTGTGTGTGTGTCAGTGTGTGTGTGTGTGTGTGTGTGAATGAGTCAGTGTGTGTGTGTGTGTGTGTGTGTGTGTGTGTGTGAATGAGTCAGTGTGTGTGTGTGTGTGTGTGTGTGTGTGTGTGTGTGTGTGTGTGTCTGTGTGTGTCAGTGTGTGTCAGTGAGTGAGTCAGTGTGTGTGTGTGTGTGTGTGTGTGTGTGTGTGTGTGTGTGTGTGTGTGTGTGTGTGTGTGTGTGTGTGTGTGTGTGTGTGTCAGTGTGTGTGTGTGTGTGTGTGTGTGTGTGTGTGTGTGTGTGTGTGAGAGATCAGACCAGCTCACCTTATCATCAATAATGACCAGATCTCGTGGTTCAGTGCGATCGATCTTCAGGACGCGATGTTTCGTTTGAGCGTCATTACTCCCCACGAGAAAATACCTCTGAGAAAAAGAAAAATGATAATCAATGTCAGTTTTTGACAAGCAACAACCCTGAAATCAAACTCCTGTTTAAAAATCTTAAATGGACGTTAGGTGAAATTTATCGAAACATTTGAGTGTCACATTATTACATCCCAAAATCTAAAGAAAAAAAAATGGTATGTATATTTTTGTTTAAGTCCCACTATGGTGGAAATCCAGCTTTTAATGTTGTTTATGTGTCTATGTGGTGTTTTTAATATGCTTTAAGACAAACCATGTGTAAATTCATAGGACATAGGGCTGGGCGATATGGACCAAAAGTCATATCGCGATATATTTAGGCTGAATATCGATATACGATATATATCCCGATATTTTTTCCGCAAAGTGAGAGAAAATGTTCAGTCAAAGTCAAAGCCAAATATGACGTCACAAGTAGTTTTTAGTTTCACAACTATTTCAGTGAACAGTTACAAAATCAAATGAATAAATAATAAACAGGTTTCTTCACCTAAGTTAGGGCTGCACGATTATGACAAAAATCATAATTGCCGATTATTCCCTTCGAATTGTAATTGCGATTTATTAATTATGATTATCAAAGTTTACATTCAATATATATAGGCTATAAACAAATTTTGTGTAAACATGTTATAATTTGCCTATATATATACATACATACATACATATACATATATATAACAATAATTGTAAGAATATGACTAATAGTAAAGACTAGTACTAATAAATAAACATTAGGCCTATGCTAAAGTTATTAAATAGCAGTCCCAAACTAGTTTTTGTTAATAAAATGTTGGTATGAGCCACTACAGTCATTTAAAAATATTAAAAATAACACAAAGAAAAATAATGGCATTTTGGGGTTAATATGGAAAGGACAGTTACCATGGTGAATACACAATACTAACAATAACTGTTAATGAAACATGGAAACTGCTCCTGGTGAATAGAATGAAATCATACCTGCATTACTTTTATTTCGTGTAATTTACAACGTAACGGCGTTGCATGCTCGTAGTTTCTTTTGCACTTGATCAGTGAGGCGATACAGCGCGCGCCGCCGCATTTGCGCGTGCAATAGAAGAGTGTGCGCTACGAGAACAGGATAACGTATGAGGCGCCACGTAGGATTTAAATCAAACTTCGCTTATCAATACATACATAACACACGTGCATATACACCTATAAATTACTCGCATATACATGTATACTATTGGATGTTCAAAATACATATATGAAATACACGTGCACACTAATATGAAATCCATACCAATACATATTATGTTAGTCATGAATGCATATACACTTGTGAATAACTTGCATATACATATAAACTTGACGCACGCATACACCTATAAATACTCGCATATACATATAAACTTCCATGCATATACACCTATAAACACTCGCACATTCATATAAACTTCCATGCTGTAAAATCCAATAGCTTTCCTGACTCACATATACTTAGTAAACTTTACTCAGCAATATAAAATACGTACTTCTTACTAGGTTTTGTTGAGTTACAGTCAATTGCAGGGTGAAAATTACAAGTTACTCAATCGTTTGAGTGACGCTTACTTGAAATAAGCAAGTAACAACAAAGGATGCAATGACGTTACTAAACCAGTGAGAGGCAGCAGTACATTAAAGCGTGCCTAATGTGCAGAAAAAACAAAGAAGAAGAAGCGGCACTTGTGAGAGCATGCGCAATAGATTCTGTGCGTATTTCATTTTCGGCGCCAATTTTGCAGATGTGGAAAGACTTTGACAGACTGCCTACGTTTTTGGCATAATAATAATACGGTGAGTAATCAAGTATGCGACTTTTGTGTGAATGTTTTTTTTAACTGTCTGTCGCTAATTTTTACTGATCTCCTTAATGTCTACCAAATAATTGTGATATTCGGAGCTTGAAGAATATGGTTTGGCCTGTTGTTGTTTTTTTGCGCATAAAACTATCAGGTACCATAACAGTTCCTGGAATGCCTGAAAACCGATTTATTTGTCCCAAATGTAAGAATTATGGTTTTCTATTTTACCATTCTCACTGATGCATTCTCCTCTGGCATTGGTTTAAATTATTAAGGTTCCAAATCTGGTGAAATGGCGCACATCTAAGTTACAGTTAAATGTAACCTGCAGCTTATGCAGAGATGAAGTATATGATGCTTTTTGACAGTATTTGTGATTTCACAACAGCATTAAACTATTATTTTTTAAATTGAGTAAATTCAGATTGTAATGCATGCAAGCACTGTAAACGTTTTTTTTTTTTTTTTTTTTTACTCAAACTCAAATGCTTTATCACTGCTGATAAAATTAGCCATTTTTTAACAAGATGAGAAACTTAGTAATGTAAAGTGATGTTATCCCTAGTGATGTTACCCTAGTGGAACTCTCATTGCATCAAAGATGGACCAGACCTTCTCAATGCAAAGACGTGAAATTGTGGATGCAGATGGAGCAGTGGCCAGCTCTTTTTACAGAGAGACAAGTAAGTACTTATTCATACCGTTTCCACCATGAGAAACCACATTCTGTTTAGGTTTGGCTTTAGAATTGGCCTGTTGGCCTGACCATGCATTGAAAAGATTTCCACACTGTCCCATGCCTTTTTTTTTTTTTTTTGCCTGTGTTGTAGGTGTTTTCAGAGTTTAACAGGATAGTCCCCACAGATCTGCAGACTGCAGAGTAACTTTTATGGTGCTGTGGATCGCTACACACCACGCTTTGTCACAATCTTCAAGAAGCATTGGAGAGAAATTAGATGAGCTTATGCAGCAAATTAATACAGGGGTGAGTTTACTGCAGCCTTAATTTTTTATTATTATTCTGAGTTGATCATGGTTTTGCTTACAATCTATCTAGCTGTTGTACAATCAGAGTTATATTAGAAAATGTCCTGTCTCATCCAAGCTTGATAATGGCAGTGAATGGCTGTATATTTTTTTAAGTCCATCAGAATGCATCCATCCATGATAAAAGTGCATCTATCCATCAATATACGGCCATTCACTTGCATTGTAAAGCTTGGATAAGACAGGACATTTTCTTTTACATAACTCTGATTGTATTCATCTGAAAGAAAAATGTAATATACACACAGGATAACTTGAGGGTGAGTAAATCATGTGCTAATTTTAATTTTTGGGTGAACTATCCCTAAGAGTCGGCATAAAATAAAAAAATATATAAATTATATAAACTTAATGGGACATTTTAATTAAAGGCAGTGTATTCAGGGCAGATAACTGTCAATTAATCAAGCCTTTTCACTTTTCCCTGTTGTAATATTTTTATTTTTTGGTTTCATTCAGGTATGTGATGTTGATGAAGCCTGGGCACAACTATCTGTTGGGGTGCTGACTGTCATTGATGAGGAAGAACTTCCCTCTCTAACTTTGCCTAGTGTCTACTGACATCATTGTTGAGAGAGGTATTGTAATGGATAATCTGCAGAACCTGCCTCAGACAATTTGAATCTATTTTGGTCATTCTTATGCTTTAAATTTGGATTACCCAAAAGACTTGAAAAATACTTTTAACTTCATTCAGAAATTGATGCTTGGTTTGGGACAGAACAAACTCCCACCAAAACTGTAATCTCTAAAAAATCTCCTGTTGAGTAATCAAATGTGCAAAATAAAAGGGAAACGAAGCCATTTGTTTAAAATTGTCTACCCATTAGTTCATGAGCAAGTTAAAGGGTTAGTTCACCCAAAAATGAAAATTCTGTCAGTAATTACTCACCTTCATGTCATTCAAAACCTGTAAGACCTTCATTCATCTTCAAAACACAAATAAAGATATTTTTGATGAAATCTGAGAGCTTTCTACCCCCCAATGACCGTAACGTCATTGCAACTTTCAAGGCAGTAAAAATATTGTTACAATAGTCCATGTGACTACAGTAGTTCAACCTTAATATTATGAAGCGACGAGAATACTTTTTGTGCGCAAAAACCCCCCAAATAATGACATTATTCAACAATCTCTTCTCTTCCACGTCATTCTCCTACGCTGCCTGTTGACATAGTGTAAACAGCCCAGTGCTTCTGGGTTCTACGTTAGAACGTAGGCTTATTATTGGCCAGCATCACACATGACCAGCGTCAGCCAATAATAAGCCTACGTTCTGACGTAGAACCCAGAAGCACTTTACACTACGTCAACAGCATAGGAGAATGAAGTGGAAGAGAAGAGATTATTGAATAATGTCGTAATGGTGGAGTTTTTACACACAAAAAGTATTCTTGTCGCTTCATAACATTAAGGTTGAAGTACTGTAGTCACATGGACTATTTTAACGATGTCTTTACTACCTTTCTGGGCCTTGAAAGTTGCAATGACATTGCAGTCTATGGAGGGACAGACAGCTCTCAGATTTCATCAGATATCTTCATTTGTGTTCCGAAGATGAACGAAAGTCTTACGGAGTTGGAACAACTTGAGGGTGAGTAATTACTGACAGAATTAAATTTTTTGGGTGAACTAACCCTTTAAGATGCTGTCAGCGTATTCATTCAGCGTATGTGTGTCAGAGACATTGCTTTTTCATCGTTTAGGCTAATGAATGTAGCCACTTTTTTTGCACAAGTTTGGTCTTCGAATTATTATTGATTAAAGTGAGTAATTGTTATGTATTGAATTGTTAAAGCTGTTTGTTGAGAATGTAGTAGAGTCAGGGTATGGTTTTAAATATATTTATTTTGATTCAGATTTTATATACATTTACTAATACGTTATTAAAATCAAAGGTTGTATTTGTTAACATTAGTTAATGCACTGTAAACTAACATGAACAATGAATAGCTGTATTTTTATTAACTAACATTAACAAAGATTAATAAATACTGTAACAAATGTATTGCTCATTGTTAGTTCATGTTAGTTAATACACTGACTAATGTTAACTAATGAACCTTATAACGTGTTTCTGTTTTTTTGTTTTAAAAAAAATTTAAAAAACTAAAGTGACTACATAAATTGTATACCCCAATGCAAACTTGTGTGGACCACCCCTGTGTCAGTTGTTAAGAAAACAAATACAATAAATTTACCTTTGAACTGTATCATTGCCTTAGATTTATTTGTCCAGTTGTAAATGTTATCTTTGTAAAATTGTGAAAGTATTCTCAATGATATATAATAGATGATTGATAGCACTTAAGTTATTGGAGTAAAGCTTACTTGCTATTTTAAGTGCAATCGGTTTGCATGGTTTTAACAAGTAAACTGGATTGCTTTTGAAGTAAAGTAAACTCAGTAATTCCAAGTTGTATGCAGAAAACATCAGAGTTAACACAACTAGCATAAATGAGTACATCTAAAGTAAATGATCAAGTATACTATACAAATTAGTTTTAAGTTACTAGAACTCTCTTGTAAGTGTACACTACTAGACATGCACTTGTTAGTACTACATACTATTCCTATTTCACGTTACTTAGTTTTTTAAGTGCAATCGGTTTGCATGCTTTTTTTGAGTAAGCTGAACTAATCGGATTTTACAGTGATAAACACTCGCACATACATATAAACTTCCATGCATATACACCTATAAACACTCGCATATATACATATAAACTTCCATGCATATACACCTATAAACACTCGCACATACATATAAACTTCCATGCATATACACCTATAAACACTCGCATATATACATATAAACTTCCATGCATATACACCTATAAACACTCGCACTTACATATAAACTCGATGCGCGCATACACATCCATAAAACACTCGTGCATACATACAAAATAAAATGTGGATGCATGCTTTGTGTATATATACATATGCGAGTGATTTCATATGTGGATGTGCGTGAACTTTTCAGTGTAAAAGGAAGGCATTTGTGCGTACACGGAATTAACCTGCCTTTTTGATAGTTTGTTTTCCAATTTGAAATGAAATAAGCATAAACGAGAAAACGGCCCCTTTATTTGTTTTTTTCGTAAAAAAAAAAAAAAAAGCCTAAAGCCTCTTACGTTGTTGATTTATATTTCAAACAAGAATTCGACATTTGCTCGCAATGTTTTTCTTACAAAAAAACCTCATCATTTTGCAGGACAATTGTCTATTACAGTATACAACACAGATAGAAGGGTGCCAATAATTCTGTGGTGATATACAACATGCTTTAAGAAAAGTTTATTTCCATCACACTGTAAAGTGTTTTTAGATATTACATATAGATCACATATACCAAAGATTTTACATATAAACTGGGTCAGCATACTGTTAATTACAGTTAGTACCATGGGAAATAGGGGTGCTGATGTGACCCCTGGAGTGGAGCCCATGAAGAAATATGGTTGGGGATAAAAGTTCACACAAACAAAAACGAAAAACTGTGGTGTTTAGCCTATAGGCATACATATTACGTGTGTTTGTTTTTATTTATGCAGTATTATAAAATACCCATATTATAACAAATAAATATATTTGGAAATTGCCCTTTAAAACGAAGGTTTACGTTTGTGGTTCACAATTATTTGATTAAAAACAACAAAAACAATAAAACAAAGACAAAGTCACTTATATTAAACACTTTTTTATTGATTTATTTGTTAACAGAAGTTATATCTAGCACCTTTAATTGCCTTCGCTATCGTCCTGTCAATCATCTGTCTCATTCTCGCGGGTCGCGGATATGATTACAGTTTCAGTAAAACGTACTCGGTTACTATCGTAACCTCGGTTCTCTCTAGAAGAGGGAACGAGTATTGCGTAAGTAGCTTACGCATCGGGAAAGTCTTCTTTCTTCGAGATCTGAAGCCAAAAATTATCCTTAATTTTGTATTTATTGTCAACGCAGTGCGGCAGCTAGCAAACCATAGCAGGCTGAACAAGCGTGCTCATTGGTTGCCTGGCGGCAACTGCTTAAGCCTATCAGTGAGCCCTGCGTAACTTCACATCCAATGAGGGCGCTTCGCGCCCTCCACACCCCTCTAACCGTCAAGATGGGTGTGGCCAGTGTGTATATAAGCAAGGCTCACAGGCTGAGAATCTGGTTTTCGTAGTCTGAAGCGCAAAAGCTCGTGGCGCGACACGGCAGGTTACGCAATACTCGTTCCCTCTTCTAGAGAGAACCGAGGTTACGATAGTAACCGAGTACGTTCTCTTACGAGAGGTTCTCTCGTATTGCGTAAGTAGCTTACGCATCGGGAACCCCTTGTCAACGCCGTGCGCGCCGAGCATGCAGCATATGAATCCCAGGGAGACCGGGGAAAAACATAACGCTGGAACAGGTGGCCGGTAGATGAAACGGGCCAACACATGTACAAAAACACTTCATTTTATGAATAGATAGAGCGGCACAGCCGGTCCATTCATATTCATGTAAGTAATGAGGCCGGCGGAGCGGGCCCACATAATACATTAGCACGAATAAGGGAGAATAAACAGAGCAGAGCGCAATCTATTTATGGGGAGAATAAGCCCTCGCGCGGTAGAGTGTAAGAGAAGCGGCCAGCAGAGCGGGCCAACACCGATACACAGCGCACAGAGGGAAATAAGGGATAGAACGGCACAGCCGGACTGAACACCAAACTCTCCTTCCCCTGGTGCCATACCAGAAATATAACCAGTATGCAAGCGTAGTCTGCGCATAAGTGACTGGACAGAGCGTACAGCTTATTTATATTGATAACAGTTTAGCCTGCAAGGCAGGAACTTCTAGGTTATAAAACCTCACGAATGTCGATGGGGAGGCCCAGCCCGCCGCCATACAAATATCGTGAATAGAAATTCCGCTGGACCAGGCCCACGAAGAGGCCATGCCTCTAGTGGAGTGGGCTCTGATACCCAAAGGACACTGCAGGTGTTTGGAGGCGTAAGCTGCTGCAATCGCGTCCACAATCCACCTGGACAGGCTCTGTTTCGAGGCGGCGAGACCCTTGGTGCGCCCGCCGAAAGAAACGAAGAGCTGCTCGGAACGCCTGAAAGCGGCGGAGCGCGTGATGTAAACTCTCAACGCCCTAACAGGGCATAGGAGGTTATCACTGTCTCCGTTATCGGATGCTGGCAGAGCCGAAAGGGAGATGATTTGAGCCCTAAAGGGGGTTCCAATCGCCTTGGGGATGTAACCGTGTCTCGGTCTGAGGATGACTTTCGAGTCATTCGGTCCGAACTCAAGACATGCAGGGCTAACAGATAGCGCGTGCAAATCCCCCACACGTTTTACTGATGACAGAGCAATCAGAAAAACGGTTTTGAGCGAAAGATACTTAGAATCCACGGATTCAAGCGGTTCAAAGGGAAAAGCCTTCAGGGCCTCCAGGACCAAGGACAGATCCCAAATAGGAACCGAGGGGGGCCGCGGGGGATTCATCCGTCTGGCTCCTCTGAGGAAACGAATGATAAGCTCGTTCCTTCCTATTGCGCGGCCGAGCGTCGTCTGAGCGAACGCTGCGATAGCCGCCACATAAACTTTGAGCGTGGAAGGGGACCTGCCCTTATCCAACAGCTCCTGTAGGAAGGAGAGCACCCGCGGGACACCACATGCTTGTGGATCCAAGTTCTTGGTAGCGCACCATTTAGTGAACACAGACCATTTAGAGACATAGAGCCGCCTCGTAGAGGGGGCTCTAGACTGCGCGATCGTGTTCAATACCCCTTCTGGCAGGTCAACGGGTATCCGTTGATCACCCATGCATGTAGAGACCATCTCTCCGGACGGGGATGCCAGATCGATCCTCCGGCTTGAGAGAGGAGATCCTTTCTCAGCGGGATCGGCCATGGGGGTGAGTGCGACAGCCTCACTAGCTCTGGGTACCAGACTTGGTTCTCCCAACGAGGAGCTATAAGAAGCACTGGGTGGTGCGTTTCCCTGATTCTCGCTAGGACCTGCGGTAGCAGGGAGATGGGAGGGAAAGCGTAAAGCGGGAGGCTGGGCCAGGCTTGGGACAGCGCGTCCTCGCTTTTTGAGAAGAATATCGGGCAGTGCGCGTTGTCTTGTGACGCGAAGAGGTCGACTTCCGCTCTGCCGAACAGGCGCCAGAGGATCTGGACTGTCTGAGGGTGCAGGGACCATTCTCCCGGGGGAATGATGTTCCTGGACAGTCTGTCTGGGCCGACATTCAGGTGGCCCGGCACGTGCGCTGCTCTCAGGGAGCGCAACGAGCGGTGAGCCCACACGAGAAGGCGTTCTGTCAGTTTGCACAGGTTCCTGGACCTGACACCGCCCTGTCGGTTCACATAGGACACCACAGACATGTTGTCCGAACGGACTAGTACATGGTGATCCCGTATGAATGGGAGAAAGCGCTTGAGCGCGTTCTCGACCGCTATCATCTCCAAACAATTTATGTGGAGGCATTTCTCCTGGTCTGACCATAGGCCAAAGACCGGCTTGCCCTCGAAAAGAGCGCCCCAACCTGAGGTGGAAGCGTCTGTCGAGATAACTTTGCGGTGTGAGATGGCTCCCATTGTTACCCCTTGCTGGTACCAGTCGGCCGCTAACCAGGGCTTCAGTGCTGAAACGCAGCTCTGAGTCACTCTGATTCGAATGCCGCCGGAGGTCCAGGCTCTGCGAGGCACTCGGGCATTCAGCCAGCGCTGTAGCGGGCGCATATGTAATAGACCCAGCTGAAGCACTGCGGCAGCTGAAGCCATACAACCCAGCATCCTCTGAAAAACCTTGAGAGGAGCGATGCTGCCCGGCCGGAGGGACGCGGCTAGGCGTCGAATGCGGCGCGCGCGCTGTGGTGACAAGCGGGCCGTCATTGCCACAGTGTCCAGTTCCAAGCCCAGAAACGAGGTTGATTGACTGGGCACTAATGAGCTCTTGGTCCAGTTGACCGTGAGCCCCAGGCTGTTCAAATGGCTGAGAAGCACTGCTCTGTGAGCGATGAGCTCGGCCTCTGACTGTGCTAGAATCAGCCAATCGTCCAAATAATTCAAAATTCGCATACCCTGCCCTCTCAGGGGAGCGAGAGCCGTGTCCATGCACTTCGTGAATGTGCGAGGTGCCAAAGACAGGCCGAATGGTAGGACGGTGTACTGATAAACCTGGCCGTCAAAGGCGAATCTCAAGAATGGCCTGTGACGGGGTATTATCTGGATCTGGAAGTATGCGTCTTTCAGATCGAGGGAGATAGACCAGTCTCTCGGGCGAATTTGCGCGAGGATCTGTCTGGTCGTGAGCATTTTGAACGGTCTTTTCATAAGAGCTTTGTTCAAATATCTCAGATCCAAAATCGGTCTGAGAGCTCCGTCCTTCTTGGGAACGAGAAAATAACGGCTGTAAAAGCCTGACTCGCTCATAGAAGGGGGAACCGGTTCTATAGCCCCTTTGCACAGAAGTGACGCTATTTCTGCACGAAGTAGGTGTGCTACTTCCTCGTTCACTCTCGTCTCGGTACGCGCTCGAAAGCGCGGAGGGCGGCGAGCGAACTGCAGAGTATAGCCGTGTTTTACTGTGCTTAGCACCCATTCTGATGCACCTGGAATCGCTTCCCACGCTTTCGCATGTGTCGCCAGGGGCAGAATGGCCTCCGGGCTCTGATTGCCGCGCGTAGCGGGTTCGAGAGCTCGAAACGGAGGGGCGGGCGCAGCGCGCGCGCTCTCTGTGCTTAGACACGGCGGGTCGCTCACAGCGATAGCCGGCTGTTTTACACATAACGTCCCGGTGGCTATGGACGGGGAACGAATAGTGTGAGACTCGACGCGCAAAGGCGGGGGCGGAGTGTTCGTGATAATGTGTGAGCGCAGGGGAGCGGGCACAGCATTTGTATTTGGAACATGACCGGTCGTGAGGGGCCGTGTGACAGATAGAGCAGTGAGTAGGTGTGGGCACTGCGAAGCGGACACGTGACCTACTTCTATCACTCGAGCAGCCGGTGGCTGCTTTATGAGAGTGGGCTCTGTGATAGACACGGGGTTTATAGTGCTTAGGTGCAGAGGTGAACACAGAAAAGTGGGCACATTTACTGCATCTGAAACATATGCGGCGCGAGCCGTGTAACCAGACATTATGCACTTTTTGAGATTTCTCTGGTTCGCCGTGAAAACGGCGGTTGAGTACAGGCGAGAGGGTAATTTTACCGGCTCGTTGGCTGCGGGATGAACATCTGCAGTAGCCGTGACCACGGGGACTGACAGGATATAATGTTTCAACGGCGGTCCGGCCGCAGCGGGACACATCCGTCTTTTCTTCCCTCTGGCTAGGAAGACTTTGCGGGCTCGGGTTTCACCGCGATCCTCTGCCGGGGTCCCCGGGGAGGAGGCGGTCTGTTTCGGCTGTTCGAGCGGCTGTTCGAGCGCGAACGAGGGCGGCCGCCCTGTCGTCGCTGCGAAGACGGAGGTTGAGCTGGACGCTGGTTGGAGCTTCGCGCAGGCTGATCGCGAGGGCGGCGTGCGGCAGAGCTAGAGCGTCGAGGCAGAAAAAGGTTCATTGCCTGAGTGGTTTTCTGAACCTCCGAGAAGCGGTCTACGATCCCGTTAACCGCTGGGCCGAAAAGGCCGGTGGGGGAGAGGGGGGCGTTGAGAAACACCGCGCGCTCTGACTCCCTCATGTCGGCGAGCGTCAGCCAGAGATGCCTCTCTGTGACCGTCAGAGAGGACATGCACCGTCCCAGGGCCTGTGCAGCGGATTTCGTGGCGCGAAGGGAAAGGTCCGTCGCGCTCCTCAAATCCGTTACCAACGCAGAATCCCTGCTCTTCTCGTCCAAGTCGCGGAGGAGATTCGCTTGAAGGATCTGCAGCACGGCCATAGAGTGAAGGGCAGAGGCAGCCTGTCCGGCGGCGGAGAAAGCGCGGCCGACGAGAGCTGATGTGGTTCTGCAGGCCTTAGACGGGAGGGCAGCCTTTGAGCGCCAGCCAGAGGGCGGGCAAAGGTGCGCTGCGACCGCCTCTTCCACGGGGGGAATGGCATTATACCCCTTCTCAACGGCGCCGTCAACCTGTGAGAGCGTCGATGAGGCGTGTGAAGAAACCCTCGCGGAGAAAGGTGCGTTCCACGATTTAGAGAGCTCGCTGTGGAGCTCGGGCAGGAAGGGTGCGGTCCTGGACACTGGCGATCGGCGGCGGCGATGCAGAAAGCAGCCGTCGAGCCTGTTCGGCGCTGGCTCACTAGAGGGAGCCCACTCGAGGCCCAGCTGATCGACAGCCCGGGTGAGGAGGCGTAAGAGCTCCGCGTCCTCGCCCACTCGAGTGCGGCCGGACTCCTGGACTGAAGAGGAGGCGGTGGACCATTCCTCGCTGTCCGAGGCCAGGATGGAACAGCTGTCAGCGGCATGTTCCTCGAACACATCCGCCTCGTCCCCAGAAGCGGCGGCGGCGCGGGCGAGAGCCGGCGGTTGAGCGGCCGAGAGGGGGGGCGGAGAGGGCGAAAGAGAAGCTCGAGGGAGGGGCTCCGGCGAGCTTCTGGGCGCTTCCTCGTTCTCCGGTGGTCGCTGCGAGCGGCGCTTCTTCTTGCGCGGCCCGACAGGGACAAGCGGAGTGACAGCATTGTCAAAAACTTCAAGCCGAGCCCGCAGGGTCGACATTGATAGTTCCTCGCACTCAGGGCAGCCGCCCGAAGAGAGTGCGGCAGCAGCGTGATCACGGCCCAGGCAGAGAGCGCAAATGAGATGGCGGTCTCCGTTGCTGAGCGGTGCGCGGCATGAACCGCAAGAAAAACGAGGCATTTTTAGAAAAACGCCTCGTGCTCTTTTAGAAATGAGAGAGAGTGTGTGTCGCGGGGCGAACACACACAGCAATGAAAAAGGATATGTCGCCGGATAGCGTAGCAGGCACGGATGGCTGAAGGCGGCGAAGGCGGCCGGCTTCCTCAGGCGCTGTCCTAAGCTTGCTGGTCGCTGGTTTCAACGGCGGCGGCTCTCAAGATCCAGCGATGCGAAGAGCTTCGCTGAAGACAAGAAAATCAGATTCTCAGCCTGTGAGCCTTGCTTATATACACACTGGCCACACCCATCTTGACGGTTAGAGGGGTGTGGAGGGCGCGAAGCGCCCTCATTGGATGTGAAGTTACGCAGGGCTCACTGATAGGCTTAAGCAGTTGCCGCCAGGCAACCAATGAGCACGCTTGTTCAGCCTGCTATGGTTTGCTAGCTGCCGCACTGCGTTGACAATAAATACAAAATTAAGGATAATTTTTGGCTTCAGATCTCGAAGAAAGAAGACTTTCCCGATGCGTAAGCTACTTACGCAATACGAGAGAACCTCTCGTAAGAGAACTGTATTTCACCATCATCGGTACCCACCCTCAGCCGATTGGCATTACAGTATTTGCAATCACCATCCCGTGTCAAAACGGAGCGTCTAAAAGAAAAGTTCTGACTGCTGACTGTTGGTCAGTGAGCCTCTCCCGCTCGGCGCTGTCAAGCGCAGCTTCACCACACAGATTTAACTCCGCACAGCTAAATAAAACAGGCTGGTGGCAGACTAATAATTAATATCTCTGATGTAAAGATTTCTGTGAAACGCGTAAAGTTGCACAGAAGAAAGCCCAATAGGACCTGCCCTGTACAGTTTAAGAATCTGTAGCCATAGTAGAGGACTATTATTTTGTAGAACAGACCCGAGCGACAACTGATGACGTCACATGCTCAGACTTGCTTGACCAATCGGCGGAAGGGGGCGTGTCAGGCCGCCCACATGTGGAAAACGAATTTTGAAGTAATTTATTTGTTTTTTGCCTGTGAACTAAAAAACGAAAAATCAAGCCGAAATCTCGTTTTTTTCGTTTTTTTTTTTTTTTTTTACGAAAAAACGAATAAAGGGGCCGTTTTCTCGTTTATGCTTATTTCATTTCAAATTGGAAAACAAACTATCAAAATGACACAAATGACTTTTACACTGAAATGCCTTCCGGTTACACTGAAATGCCTTCCGTTTGCACTGAAAAGTTCACGCACATACACATATGAAATTACTCGCATATACATATATACACAAAGCACACATCCACGTTATGTATGCGCGAGTGTTTTATGGATGTGTATGCGCGCATCGAGTTTATATGTATGTGCGAGTGTTTATAGGTGTATATGCATGGAAGTTTATATGTATGTGCGAGTGTTTATAGGTGTGTCTGCATGCAGCGAGTGTACAGGTCCTTCTCAATAAATTAGCATATTGTGATAAAGTTCATTATTTTCCATAATGTAATGATAAAAATTAAACTTTCATATATTTTAGATTCATTGCACACCAACTGAAATATTTCAGGTCTTTTATTGTTTTAATACTGATGATTTTGGCATACAGCTCATGAAAACCCAAAATTCCTGTCTCAATAAATTAGCATATCATGAAAAGGTTCTAAACGAGCTATTAACCTAATCATCTGAATTCACTAATGAACTCTAAACACCTGCAAAAGATTCCTGAGGCTTTTAAAAACTCCCAGCCTGGTTCATTACTCAAAACCGCAATCATGGGTAAGACTGCTGACCAGAAGGCCATCATTGACACCCTCAAGCAAGAGGGTAAGACACAGAAAGAAATTTCTGAACGAATAGGCTGTTCCCAGAGTGCTGTATCAAGGCACCTCAGTGGGAAGTCTGTGGGAAGGAAAAAGTGTGGCAAAAAACGCTGCACAACGAGAAGAGGTGACCTGACCCTGAGGAAGATTGTGGAGAAGGACCGATTCCAGACCTTGGGGGACCTGCGGAAGCAGTGGACTGAGTCTGGAGTAGAAACATCCAGAGCCACCGTGCACAGGCGTGTGCAGGAAATGGGCTACAGGTGCCGCATTCCCAAGGTCAAGCCACTTTTGAACCAGAAACAGCGGCAGAAGCGCCTGACCTGGGCTACAGAGAAGCAGCACTGGACTGTTGCTCAGTGGTTGCTCAAATTTTGCATGTCATTCGGAAATCAAGGTGCCAGAGTCTGGAGGAAGACTGGGGAGAAGGAAATGCCAAAATGCCTGAAGTCCAGTGTCAAGTACCCACAGTCAGTGATGGTCTGGGGTGCCATGTCAGCTGCTGGTGTTGGTCCACTGTGTTTTATCAAGGGCAGGGTCAATGCAGCTAGCTATCAGGAGATTTTGGAGCACTCCATGCTTCCATCTGCTGAAAAGCTTTATGGAGATGAAGATTTCATTCTTCAGCATGACCTGGCACCTGCTCACAGTGCCAAAACCACTGGGTAAATGGTTTACTGACCATGGTATTACTGTGCTCAATTGGCCTGCCAACTCTTCTGACCTGAACCCCATAGAGAATCTGTGGGATATTGTGAAGAGAAAGTTGAGAGACGCAAGACCCAACACTCTGGATGAGCTTAAGGCCGCTATCGAAGCATCCTGGGCCTCCATAACACCTCAGCAGTGCCACAGGCTGATTACGGCCATGCCACGCCGCATTGAAGCAGTCATTTCTGCAAAAAGGATTCCCGACCAAGTATTGAGTGCATAACTGAACATAATTATTTGAAGGTTGACTTTTTTTGTATTAAAAACACTTTTCTTTTATTGGTCGGATGAAATATGCTAATTTATTGAGACAGGAATTTTGGGTTTTCATGAGCTGTATGCCAAAATCATCAGTATTAAAACAATAAAAGACCTGAAATATTTCAGTTGGTGTGCAATGAATCTAAAATATATGAAAGTTTAATTTTTATCATTACATTAGGGAAAATAATGAACTTTATCACAATATGCTAATTTATTGAGAAGGACCTGTATATGTATGTGCGAGTGTTTATAGGTGTATATGCATGGAAGTTTATATGTATATGCGAGTATTTATAGGTGTATGCGTGCGTCAAGTTTATATGTATATGCAAGTTATTCACAAGTGTATATGCATTCATGACTAACATAATATGTATTGGTATGGATTTCATATTAGTGTGCACGTGTATTTCATATATGTATTTTGAACATCCAATAGTATACATGTATATGCAAGTAATTTATAGGTGTATATGCACGTGTGTTATGTATGTATTGATAAGCGAAGTTTGATTTAAATCCTACGTGGCGCCTCATAATAACGGCTGACAGGACAAGAAAGTCAGTTTTTCTGAGGTGAAAAAACTTGATCTCAGCGTACACTTATGTCACTGCCTGGTAGTTCCTATTGTGCTGGGTTTTCTGAAGTAGTCATGATTCGCCTCTCATAACATAACATGCTCTAAACACGCATGCAGAGTGGAAAAGGAGGCGCGGGGAGCAAGGATCACAGCGCAAATTTGAACTATATCGATATATTTTTTCGACACCATTGCTGAGTATTTCCTCCTTAAAACTGCAGTGAACCAAAGACAGTCTCAAACACACGCTTTGAAATCGCTGGTGTTTCTGACGTCACAAACTACCTTGTAACCAATCAGATCAACGTGTGATCGTCAACCAGTGGATCTCTGAGCTGAGTGAGTGAGTGGAGGCGGGGCTCATTTGCATATTCATATTGTATTAATATAAATCGTTCGCAGGCAAATTTGCTTTATGTATTTCCCCGGCGTGGAAATCAGGCTCATATAAATGTGAGGAAACACGATTCCTGCTGCATGTCAATATCCATGATCACTGGATCTTTGGTGAGTCGTAAGAAACACTATATCCAGTCCAAGCTTTAGTTTAAACTGATAATCATTTGTTTAACTCGTGTTTTCACAGTTTCTCCTATTAAATCCAGTCACTCAGCAGCTCTTCTGACACTCAGTCCGGTTTAGGGAGTGTGTTCCCACGGGAAAGTGACGTCCAATGCAAATCCTCTATTTAAAAAACTATATCACATATCTCACAATAATAACAATTTGATTTCAGATTCAGATTCAGATTGTTTGCATTCAAAGCTATTTTCATGGCAAAAATTTAATTACAAGAATTCCAATATCATATAAATACAATAAAAACCAAACAAACCAAAACAGCAAGTCATATTACACAGGATTTTCTTAATTTTTTTAAACCTTTTCAGGCATAATCTTACTCAATAAGTCCTTAAGCGAGGTAACTTCATAAAAGAGCGTTCTACTTGTATTAAGTCCAGGACAATCTAATGAAATATGTTTAACAGAGAGGAGAATCTTATGCATAAACATGCAATTTGATTTAAAATAATACTTTTACGTTATGAATTATATATTCCGTACATGTCCTCATAAGATCCAGCACTCAGTCTGTTGAAGAGTTATTCAGTGGATACAAAGGAAAACTGATTGCTCTTCATTTGTACAGATTTCCAGACACATGAAAGCTCCCAGTGAGAGGAACACAGCGAGCGAGGATGAAGACATTATTACAGTCTCTGAATGTGCAACAGCGCTCGTAAACGGCCCAGTGTGTCCTGTTCTGTGCTTTAATGGTGAAAAGACAGGTCAAATACAGCATAATATTACATTATTAACAGTAGATTCACACTGTACTGGACTGACTGCAAGTCTGCACACAGTAATGTAAGAGTTATATTATTACATAACATACGACCGCAAAATCAAATTCAGCCAGTCAGATCAAATCCAACATTGTGACGCCAGTTTTAATCGAGAGATTATTTGACCATTAACTATTCAATGAACTGCAAAAAAAAGTGAATTAATAAGCGAATTAAAAAATATGTTGATTAAAAATGGAGGAAAAATCAAACAGTCTCTAAAACATACACTATAAACTCTAGTCTAAACAAAACAGTTCATGCTATATCAGCTATTCATATTTTCTTTCCTATAAGGATTAGACATACTTGGATTGCATAAAACTATACAACTACTTATTAAAAACGGCTCTTTCTGAGGCGAATCACTGCGGTTCAGACACTCAGTCTGACATCAGGCCTGTTTAACGGCAGATAAACACTGCCATCTAGGAGCACAGAGCAATATTTCACAAATATGAAAAGAAATAAAGAGGACCTGTTCTGCTTTTGTTCATGTTCCTCTTTCTTCAGTGTGTGTAGTGTTGCTGTTTGAGGAGGACAAGCTCCAGTTCTTCTCTATATATCAGAGTCAGTGTTTCTGAACTCCTGAAACGCCTCCACTGTAGTCTTGAGTTTCTCCCGGGATCGAACACGACACAATATTCCTCATTTAAATAATGAATATGCATAATAAAGGGGCGGGGCCTGGTTGAGTTAGTTAGTAGTAGGGATGTGCGTATGATACGATCAAGAAAACGATGATTGTCATGACTTTGAATTGGTTATTGCTGCATTTAGGGCGGTACCTGAGTTCTGATTGGTTAGCAGTGTTTCCCACACACAGAATAATTCAATCAACACCGGCCGCCACATACTGTGTTTCATTATTTATTTATTTATTTTTTAACGCTATTTAAAACACTCAGTGTATTCGTTCAGCTGCATTCCCTTTCCCTGCTCTCCCTCCGTCTCTCTCTCACACACACACACACACACACACACCCTCCACTCCGTGCACACCACGTCTGTCTCCATGAAAACGAGATCATCCGAGATCAAAAAATATTTTGCGTCTTCTTTAGTAAGTTAACTAACGTTAGTCGCAAGTTTGCGCGTGTAAAATGCAGATGGGTTGTCGAGGTCAAAACACTATATAAGCTGCGAATTAAATAAACTTATTATAAATAATGTTATGTCATTTTTAGGCTGTTAAATGTGTGGATTTTGTGAAAGTGTGAAGCATTTCTGATTAATATTTAATATAATAAAGTTCTGTGTAACAAATTATTAACGAAGGAATTATTATGAACCACAACCACCCTTTAGAAATTGCTTTCTAATCTGTGGGAAACACTGCGTTATAAACGCCGGTCGAAATAAAGTGAAACTATGGATCTGTAAGTGCGCAGTGATCCCCGGATTCACTTTGATCATGAAAATACATTTAAGTGCAAGATGTGCAGCGCCAAATGACCATATACTGTACATTATACTTAGAACAGGATTGTGATCGAATGTCATGCTTCAGTTTCCCATGTTTCAGCGCTGTTGTGACAGGAAGAGCGCATCCATGATATTATTAAAGCTGCCGTCGGCAAGTCTGGCAGATTGGGTCGATTAGCCAAAATTTTGAATGTTTACAACTCTCATGCCCCTCCCCACTACCAGCGAGCACCCTCCCATCGAGGTCGTGCTCGTCAGTGCGTCACTGTGCGTGTGTACCTGTGAACGCGTCCGTCTCTTCAGCATCTATCAACACCATGGACTCGGAGGTAGGCTGCCCTGGCTAATCTATCCATAGATAGCAATAACCGAGGAATTGGAAGCTTGTTAGTAGATTTTCTCTCCGCCATCACGCTTCATGCAATCTCCAGGCGAACTTCAGGCGTGGCGTGTGCATGTGATATTAACGTGCGCGAGTGAGGGGGGATCTGTGGCGTGTGCACGACCTGTGATTGACAGTCAGATCTCACACCCCCCTGCGCTGATTGGACCCGATGATCCGGGAGCGCTGGATTTTTGCAAAACAAATAACACGCTCCAGGTGGAGTTAGAAGCTCAGGTTTTTTTCTAAAACCACCTTATTTATGTTGTTCTGTCGGATTATAGTGTCAATTTCACTGAATATGATCAAAAAAATGTTGCAGACGGCAGCTTTAAAGTCCCGCTGTAGTAAATTTTAGCCCTTAAACCTCATCTTTGATCACCAAAATGACATATTTAAAGGTCTTCATGCCTTAAAATAGCTTGAATGTAACTCGACACCCTTGCCTCATTCTATGAATATGCAAATGAGCCCCGCCTCCACTCACTCACTCACTCAGCTCAGAGATCCACTGGTTGACGATCACACGTTGATCTGATTGGTTTCAAGGTAGTTTGTGACGTCAGAAACACCAGCGATTTCAAAGCGTGTGTTTGAGACTGTCTTTGGTTCACTGCAGTTTTAAGGTGGAAATACTCAGCAATGCTGTCGACTTATGAATTTACACATGCTTTGTCTTAAAGCGTATTAATAACACCACATAGACACATAAACTACATTAAAAGCTGGATTTTCACCACAGGGGGACTTTAATAATCCAGTAGTGCTACTTTTTCTCATTATATTTTTTTCAAAAGTAGCCTTACGTTTTTATTAAAATAGTTTCTCGTCATGGCTTCAAAAACACACAGGGATTTCTGGCATATATATATATTCATATTCGTATGTGCATGAGCTGCCGATCTGATTCATAGTCGCATTATATGCTGTTCCCAGTATTTAAAAGTCCAAAGCAAATCCATGTATCCTTCAATAATAATAAATGAAATGTGACTTACAGCTCTGGTCTCGTAAAGAACCAGTTTCTGAACTCCTCCAATCACAGCGGCTGTCAGAGGCATGATGATGATGATGATGATGATGATGATGCTTCCGTCCAATCAGTGACCCTTCAGACAGTAATCATGCAGATGAGACACACATCAGAGGAATCCGGCACATGCTTTATATTCTGAACCTTTTCTATAATGGCTACAGATCACAAGTTCAACTTCAGAATCTGCAAATAACTAATCAATAATCAATCATGAATACTGCATTTTTATTTAGTACTGCCCTGAACGGGTTATTCCACATAAAAGACGTTTCATATTTAGTTTAAAGATCGTACTTTTTAATTTAGCCTGCTCTTTAGAAGCTACATAATATATTTAATATAGTATAATATCGTATTTAATATTAATATAAGTTTTCCAGAAGAAAAAATAAGAACAATTTACACTGATTAATGATTCTGCCAGAACCACAACTGTATGTTTGAATGACAAATGAAAAAGAGGATGTACAATTGTATCGATTATAATATTATTCATAAACCAATATAAGGTCATTCCAATGCTAATGAGTTCATTAACTTAATGTCATTCTTCATAAATCTCAAAGATATAAAAAAATAATAATAGCGATTTTAAAATAATAATAATAAAGTCGATTTCACTTCAATGAACAAATTAAATAAAGGTTGGGTCTTAGTGAATTCATTTTTACATATAGATTTAATATGATAATCCAGTAATAAACTAATATGAACATGAGAAGAAAGGTCTCGTTAAAATGTTTACTGCGTTTAAAGGCTGTTTACCGCCTAATCTTTGGGTTTAAAAAAAATGAGACGCTTTCTAAATGACAGAATTATAACAAGAGCCAAATAAATAATACTTACAATCAGAGGACGCCTGCATGAGTGTCTATATCTGGGGAAATATTGTGCATAAACAAAACGCTACACTGAGTCATGTGACTGTCATATGCAGTGCAGCTGAGACGGAGACTCTGCTGGGACAAATAACAAGAACGCGAAAGCGATAAAAAAAAAATACACCTGCGACTCTGCGACTACTAACAGACGCGGGCTCGTTTGAATGTCTATTTTGTGAGTATGAAAAACATTCAGTTGTTTTTGCTGATTTGTATTTTGTTGTAGTGTTAGATAGATAAGTTAACATGACCTAACAGTTAGATGTTCATTTCCTGAAAGAAATAGTAAGTGTAAAAGTATTTTACATTTCTGAAGACCTTTTGGTAACCGCGAAAACTTACCGCCTTGATCCAAGATGTGGTGGGTGGTTGTCAAGGCGTTGCTAAGGTTTTCCAGTGTTTTTTCCAGTGTTGCTATTCAGTTTTGAGTGCTTTCTGGCTAGTTGTTTGGGCATTTCTATGACTTTTGAATGGAGGATCGGCCGTTATGTGGGAGTGTGGGCCGTTACTCACCGCGATATAATGATACCCAGACAGCAACATAGTGTCGGCCCAGATGTGAGCCGGATCTGGGCCGACACAATGTTGCTGTCGGGGTAACTTCCTGTTTAAAAAGCCCGCGCTTCAGTTTTGTAAGCTTTAAAGTCGGTGGATTAGGATTGGGTCAATATTTTTATCGTCCAGATGGGAAAAAAAAAATGTTCTGGAATTTATTCTAAGGATATCGTTTCTCTGTCGTTTGTGGACACCGCTATTCTTATCGGTTTTAATCTTTGCGCTTTATTCAATGGATTGATCTTTTTATCGTTTATCAGAGAGGAAAAATCGTTCTGAAAGTTTGTGTCATAGTTGTGGTGATTTTCGATATTCCTTTAGTTTACAGTGATTTTTGCCCACATTAGAATAGTGAAATTCTAATAAACTTTTTTAAACTTTACAATTTATTAAAAGTTGAAAACATTTTTTTATAGTTTTCTTTTTTTTTCAGACCCCATGGTTTCCGTTAATTTTTTATGTTTTTTTCCCCTTCACTTTATTGTTTTCGTTATCGGTCTCTATACTGAACACCATTACGAAAATTAACCATGGTTTTACTTTAGTAAAACCTTTTTTTAGGGGGAGGGTTAAACTTATTGAGTAGCCTACCATTTGTATAACCACAAATAGTTAAACTATAGTTTTTGTATCTTAACAAATGGTTATTTTGTAGTTAACATTGTCTTTTTTCCCCTTTTTTTTTTTAGTGAAACCATGGTTCATTTTCATAAGGTTATACATGTAACCTGTAGGAGTGACCGTGGAGATGTAGTTCTCTCCGGGTCCTGTAGATGTCGCTGTGTGTTCATACATCGATAATCAGAGCTTTCTTTTTGTGTGTAAAGTCTATTTTGTAGTCTATTGTACTATTATTACCTATAGAATAAAGTAGTCTTAATGCCCAATAATATCTTGTTGAATTTTATTTTATTTGAATACTGACTGTTATTTATTTATTTTTATTTCCTTTTACACATTTTATTTATTTTCACTTATATGTGAGTGAATGCCAACAGAGCTATTTTAAATGGAAAGAAATCAAGACAGAGATATAAGTTCTGCTCATTTAAGTTTGTGTTGTGTACTACAGATACATACTGAACTACATCAACAACAACATCATGTCCACTACCGGTCATTAGAGTATTAATAGACCGTCTGCTTAATATCTGCTAACACTTTATCTTGATGCTTATATAAGCAGAACCCATATGTCTCTCTTGATTTCTTTCCATTTAAAATAACTCTGTTGGCATACACTCACATATCAGTCAAAATAAATAAATAAAAGGAAATTAAAATAAACAAATAATAATGTGCCACTGTCAGTATTAAAACAAAATGAAACAAGATATTATTGGGCAATAGACTACATAACTAATTGATTGTACTTTACACACACTCGTGCACAAAGAGACTTATTCTGCTAACCCGAAGCTAACAGTCTCTGAGAATTAGTGGACATTTTTGCATTATAGTTAAAATGCTTAAAGTGGAAAATCATTTAAAATACAGTGTAACCCAAAAATGAAACTGAGGAATAGAAAGGAATAGGGGTGTAACAATATATCATGTCACAAAAATATAGCAATACAAAAATGCAACAATATTGTGTATAATTCACCCAAAATTAAAATTACTGTGAGAGAAAAATTCACGTTTTCAGAGTTTTAGTGTCAGTACTACATCAAACTACTATATATAATGTTGAATATAATGCAATGGGGGAATATCTGTGTGTCCTGATAATGCCAAATGTCTGTTACCAGTAAAAAGTGGTATATCGTCAGTGAAACAGTAAAAGCATATTATTCATATAAAATAATTCAGTATTTTCAGCTTCAGAATCAAGAATATTGTTGTTCTGGCGTCTCTATTGTCCTGAGCTTTGGGTTTCAACACCAAGTCCAAGACTATTCATTTTAATCAACAGTGCATTTTCTGTTTACCTTTTATCATATGTCCTGAAGTATCGCAATAGTAGAGTATCGTGAGTTCAGTATCGTGATATTTCTCGAATCGTGACACGAGGGAATCGGTCGTTACACCTCTACATTCTACTGACCCGGGAATTAGTTGACATGTACTTTGCATTATAGTTAGTAGTGAGAATGCCTAAAGTGGACTATCAGAATACAGTAAATGAAACCGAGAAATAGAAAGGAATGTCATCTAACATGTGACCCTGGATCCCAAACCCAGTCTGGAGTCGCACGGGGATATCTGTGGCAATAGCCAACAATACATTATATGGCTCAAAATTATCGATTTTTCTTTTATGCCAAAAATCATGAGGATATTAAGATCATGTTCCATGAAGATATTTAGTACATTTCCTACCGTAAATATACGGTGAGGCAGAGTGAGTGCAGCACAATCGCCAACATTAATGAACAACTTTAAAGGAGATTTTCTCAATGTTTTGATTTTTTTTGCCTCAGATTCCAGATTTTCTAATAGTTGTATCTCTATTCTATTAACAATTTCTTGTTTTCTACAATTTTGTAATATCCTAAAAAAAAACATACATTAATGGAAAGCTCATTTACTCAGCTTTCAGATTATGTATAAATCTCAATTTTAAAATAATGTACGCTTGTGACTGGTTTTGTGGTCCAGGGTCACATGGTTTAACCAGTTCCTCTCTGCTGTATCCTTTCTGTTATTTTGACAGCATTATCACTGAGAGAGAGATTAGTTGTCTTCGCAATCGCTGTGGCGCCGGCGTGTCCCTCCTCCAGTCAGACAGGGTTTGTGTTGGCAGCCCAGAGAGGCTTCTGGGAAACGTCGGTCCTCCAAAACCCCGTCTGCACCTTCGCTATACGGCCCCTTCTAAAGTCACACGTTCTCTCTCTCTTTGTGTTTCCATTTCCTCGCCTTATACTTTTCTTCCGAATCCTATAGTCGCTAAACAAACACATGCGGTCATCCTGAAACATCCTGGAAGAGTTTGTCCCGTTAGATGGACTCCAGATCCGACAGTGTGGCCTCAAATCAAAGATGTGTTTCTGTCAGCAGAGGAAAGGATTATTACTCATAATTTGTTCTGGTTATTGACATCTCAACTTTGAGTCTCTATGTGTTTCTCGTAAAATTCTATTGCTAACACTTTACAATAAGGTTCATTAGTTCACTACCTTATGGCCTGCACAAGATATAGAAATTATCGAAATATCGCAAATGTATATATCGTGATATGCATATCGCAATGGCTTGCAATATTTACAAAAGACAAAGAGAAAATCACTCACTGCTCTTGGCTGAATAACTTTTGTTGCTTTAATAAGAATCAGTGTACAGTACAGGCCAAAAGTTTGAACACATTACTATTTTTAATGTTTTTGAAAGAAGTTTCTTCTGCTCATCAAGCCTGCATTTATTTGGTCAAAAATACAGAAAAAAAAAGTAATATTGTGAAATATTATTACAATTTAAAATAATTGGTTTTCAATTTATTATACTTTCAACTATCATTTATTTCTGTGATGCAAAGCTGAATTTTCAGGATCATTACTCCAGTCTATCACATGATCCTTTAGAAATCATTCTAATATTCTGGTTTATTATGAGTGTTGGACACAGTTCTGCTGCCTAATATATTTGATGAATAAAAGGTTAAAAAGAACTGCATTTATTCAAAATAAAAAAATATTTTCTAATAATATAAATCTTCTTTACTATCACTTTTTATCAGTTTAACACATCCTTGCTGAATAAAAGTATTGATTTATTTCAAAAAAAGAAAGAAAAAAAATTACTGACCCCAAATGACTGACCAGTAGTGTATATTGCTGTTACAAAAGATTTCTATTTTTAAACCATTTGCTTCTTTTTTTAACTTTAAAAAAAAAAATGTATTCATCAAAGTATCCTAAAAAAGTATCTTTAAAAAAGTAAAAAAACATTAAGCAGCAGAACTGTTTCCAACTTTGATAATGAATCATCATATTAGAATGATTTCTAAAGGATCATGTGATAGACTGGAGTAATGATCCTGAAAATTCAGCTTTGCATCACAGAAATAAATGATAATTTAAAGTATAATAAATTGAAAACCAATTATTTTAAATTGTAATAATATATCACAATATTACATTTTTTTTTCTGTATTTTTGATCAAATAAATGCAGGCTTGATGAGCAGAAGAAACCTCTTTCAAAAACATTAAAAATAGTAATGTGTCCAAACTTTTGACCTGTACTGTATATTTAATTAATACAGTGAAAACTAAGCCGTGTTTTATTTTGTGTTGTTTAATAATCCTAATGTAGGATAACCTGAACCCCTGAACCCCGAGCTTTACACTGATGTTAAAATAACACTTCTGATACTACAGTAAAACACTGATGTTCACTGTCAGAAGTTTAGGGATGTTTTCTCATCACAAAAAGAATGTGAAACGCGTATGTAGTTTATATCATTTTAAATATATTTTAAAGATAATTCAGGTGTATTTTACACACTTTAAGCATTATCGCATATTGAATATTGAATATCGCATTATTTAATGAGCATTTTTCTTCAATATCGTGCAGCCCGAGTTAACATGAACTAAGAATGAATATATTATTGAATGAATATTAATTTAAACATTTTCTAATACACTATTAAAATCCAAGGTTGTGTTTGTTCACATTAGTTAATGCACTGTGAACTAACATGAACAAACATGAACAGCTGGATTTTTAACATAGATTAATAAATACTGTAATAAATGTATTGCTCATTGTTAGTTCATGTTAATAACTAATGTTAACTAATGAACCTTATTGTAAAGTGTTAACAAATCTTTATAGGAGCACAAAAACAGACCAAATTGAGTCAATAGTTGCCTTACATTCAGAATATAGCGCAATAAAATAAATGTAGTGAGTGACAGGTTGCATTTAAAAAAAAAAGTAAAAAGCTAATTAGTTTTACTTAGAGTGTTTTAATTAGTGTTAAGCACTTTTTGGGTAAGTCTGGCCTTTGACCTGAGCATCTTTAGTCTGCATTTCTCTGTACATTAATGTTGTAAATACCCATTACATGAAATATTTCAATCACAAAAGCGGCTCAGATCTTGTAAGATTATGATGAGAAGTTCATATTGCTGTCTTCCAGCGAATGACCCGTGTTTCTGAGATCATGAAGTGCATCTCTGCGTGAGATACGAGTGTTTTAGCTCGTCACCTTGAGACGGTTTCGATAAAACTTGTACGTGAGCGTCAGCGAAGGCTCAGCTTTGACTAGAATCACAGATAATCTCAAGAACACGAAACACAAACACCTGCGGCTCCATGAGGGGTACGTGACGGAGAGATGCGTTCATCATGAGATATCACACCGTTTACAGCCATAGGAAGAGCTTTCAAAAACACACTCAGTCCTAAACTTGGTTTGTGAGCAGATTTCGGGACAAATTGGGCCCTAGTTTTCCCAATATCTGTCTGGATTCCATTTTAATGGTTAAATTAAATTGTAGTAATCAAAATTCAAGTCTAATTAATCGAATCATGAAACTTATACAATTTAACATCAATTTACTCAAGTTTAAAGTCCCCCTGTAGTCAATCATTTTATCCCTTAAAGCAACACTGTGTAATTTTTTAAGTTGATTCTTAGCAAAAAACACTTTGTTCTTTCAAAATTGTGCGCATTAATGTGTAATTACTTCTACCAACTCGTAAGCGTAGAATCTACCAGAATACATACGAGAGAGTCGCTCGAGTGGCGGCAGCCATGTTGCGCCTCCATCTTGAAAATACAGTAGCCAAAGAGGGACATACCTGGAAATTCAAGCTTTGCCTTTCGCGTTTTTACACTCAGTGTCACCGTGACGAATGCGAGGGGGAGATTACTCACGACTGCCGGTGTGGTGAACAAATGAGTCCTATTGAAGAGATGAGTCCGAGCTTAGGACCCCATTAGTATGCCAGTAGTATGCCTGATCTAAATCTGTTCTTGCGATAACTTGTAGCTTATGTGAGCTGTCTAAACTGTTCATAAGAAAAATAGTAATATACACAAATAAACATTATTTTATGGTTCTTTTAATTTAAAAAAGTGAACTTGTAACATATTGTGCTGATTATTACGATAAAAAATAATGACATAATTATAATTGCATTACGAGTTGCTGTGAATACGGTAAGGCAGAGTCAGGGCAGTATAAGCTCAGGTAAAGCTCAGCTAGCACGATCATCGGATAACGTTAGCTGTATGCTATGCTACTATCTAAGCTAACTAAAAAACACACTAACAACGAGAAATGTTTAATTTCACAATCTATAGCTTCGGTTAAATACTAGTATATGAAACGTATAAGTTAAAATACATGAATGACTCTTTATAACATAGTACAAACGTCCTCTATAATAAAGTGATTTTGTATGATTTGTAACCAGGCACTAAAGTGATTACCCATAAAACGTGCTTTGAACCAATCGGATTGCTTGGGTCCTAAGCTCGGACTCATCTCTTCAGTAGGACTCATTTGTTCACCACAACGGCAGATGTAAAATAATACGTCCACCGTAAGAGTTAAAACGCCCTCGGAATGGGAGGGGCTAGAAAGTAATATTCAGTTGGTAGTCATAAACAATTTCACCGCTAGATGGGAGAAAATCCTTCACAGTGTAGCTTTAAAACTCATCTCTGATCACCAAAATCACATATTTAAAGTTTTTCATCGAAATATAAATCTTCATGCCTTGAAATATCTTGACTGTAACTCGACACCCTTGCCTCATTTAGTATGCGTGGTTCTATGAATATGCAAATGAGCCCCGCCTCCACTCACTCACCCACTCACTCACTCAGCTCAGAGATCCACTGGTTGACGATCACACTTGGATCTGATTGGTTACAAGGTAGTTTGTGACGTCAGAAACACCAGCGATTTCAAAGCGTGTTTTTGAGACTGTCTTTGGTTCACTGCAGTTTTAAGGAGGAAATACTCAGCAATGCTGTCGACTTATGAATCTACACATGCTTTGTCTTAAAGCACATTAAAAACACCACATAGACACATAAACTACATTAAAAGCTGGATTTTCATGACAGCGGCACATTTTAAGTGCCAAATTTTTTGCAAATTTATATATTTTCCCAAATTCCATGTTTTCTGCTTTTTGGATCTCTATGTAGAATTCATAAACCCCTGTCATTAGCGACACCGGTGGCCGTTAGGTGAACTACAGTAGCAGCTTATTGCTAATATACAAGAGACTGAACGTGATTCAAGACCCTGATATTCTCACAGCGAAGGTCTTTTTTAGGCTTTCCTTGGAAGTACAAAGAAGTTGGAAGTATTTTTGCATTGATTTACTGTTAACAAACTTCCCGACGCCGTCCACTGCTGAGAGCGACGTTTAGATGAATATGTAAATATGATCTACACGCTTTCCTCTCAATAACAAAATACTATATAGTAGGGGTGTAACGGTTCACAAAATTCACGGTTCGGTTCGATACGATACACTTGTGTCACGGTTCGGTTCGATACGATACACTTGTGTCACGGTTCGGTTCGGTACGTTTTTGATACAGCAAAAAGAAAGAAATGCCAGAGAAATTTCCTTGACTGAATTTTTTTTATTCTTTTTTTTATTAAAACTAACATCATAAAGTATGATATTTTTTACTTTGAGCAATTCTAGAGCTATAATTGACTCTTCTTAGGAGCATATAAAACAAAACAGCTCCTTGGAAAAACTGAAATGTAATATTGTAGTAGTTATGAACAGGTTTATTTTAGTTCAGATTAACATTTGAGGGCAGCAATTGTATTCATAATGTCAAAATAAAACCGACGTAATGTTACTTGAAGGCATTATAGCCCACTATTCCTGCCAAACTTCCATGGTTGCATTTAGTGTTACTACAGTAAATCCATGGTGAATGTTGCTGATCTGTGGACACTGGATAGTTCATTCATGGCACAATGTTTCTTCCTGGTTTCCACGTCAGCGCAGTTTGATCCGTTAATAACGGATAAATGTGAATGTTTCTCACCAGATCTCGCAGCGATGTTATTACTTCTGTGGCGAATTCAAATGCTTTCTTCTCTGGATCTCTTATTAGCGCTGTGTAGTAACAGTGTCGCATCATCACGATCAGCTCGCGCTGCACTGGTCCAAACTGATAAACGGTCCTTCAACCACACAATAACGAGCAGTTTCGTTCCGCTTGCATTACGTTTGCCATTTGATGTTGGGCAATGTTGTGGTCGCGCCGGCGTCTCTTACATTATAAGCGCCTTTCCACGCGCAACGCGCCTACATTTGAAATAACTAAATTTTGGTCGGCAGGAAAAATGGTCCAACGAACCGTTCGGTTTGAAAATGCGTACTGAAAACTGAACCAAAAGCCTCGTACCGAACGGTTCAATACGTTGAACTCTTTCGTTGTTATCCTGAACATTGTATAAGCATTAGTTTCAGTGTCACTGAACGTCCCGATTCCTTCACACAAACATCACTCTACAGGCTTTCATAGACAACATGTTTTTAAGTTTCATTACAAACTGTTCTAGGGCTGAACGATTAATCGCACTTTCCATGTAATCGCACCTAAATCGCAAAGGCTGCGATTATTTGTTATGCGCAGCTTGTCAGTGACGTACGGCTCAGTAAACGCTGCTCACTCTGAACTTACTGTGAGTTTGAGTCACTTATAACGAGCATTTGAAAAATCTACACGCGTCAAACATCTTTACAAAACAAGAGAAGCATTTATGAACCTCGTCCAACAACAGACAACATTTAATAACATGCATTTACTCCAAACTCACTTCATAATGACAGCTGAGCTTCTCCTTCTGTGAGATGATGAGCTTCTGACACAGAATAAGGCAGTCGTGTGTTTATTAGTCATGTTTAATCAAAGCGTTTCAATCTTCTGTTTCTTCAGCTACAGCGATAGGGATTTCCTGGAATGATGCGCCGTTATTGTACTTCTGTGGCGGGGCATATTTATTGTGTTTGCGTGAGAGCGCCCTCTGGTGTTCAGATGGAGCAGTATTTACTACCGATCAGCCGCACTCCTGACAAGCTGCACACAAGATAATCACAGCCTTTGCCAAATCGCCTGCGGTTTTATTGCGATTAATCGTTCAGCCCTAATCAGTTCACATTGGCAATAAAAAAACTGAATAATACATGAAAAAACATACATTTAATACTGAAATATTCCACTTTATAATATAAATAAAATTTTTATGACTGTTTTCATTTAATTTAATATTCAACAATATTATTGATCTCCTGCATTGACAGCATTATATGAGAACTGAACTGAGCTGGACGATGACATCACGCTTTTCTCCAGAGCGGATATAAATGAACTAAATTAATTACTTTTTTACAACAAAAATGAACCATCACTGAACTTACTTAAGCTGGACAGTGATGCTATTTTCTTCTAGAAACAAACTTTGTTGTGTTATTGTCCTGTTCTCTCTGTAAAGCTGCTTTGAAACGATCTGTGTTGTATAAAGCGCTTTATAAATAAAGCTGACTTGGCTTTTCCTCATGGGCGTGTGAAAGAAGAGGACACCAGGAGATAGTCGTGTGTCTCGGGTTTAGGGTGCCGTTCTTCTCTGGTGGTCCGACTGACAGAGACGCCTCAGAGGTCAGAGACCTCGAAACCCCCACTGACCACTTACAACGAAAGACAGATCAAGAGACACCTTATGGAAACATTAATAATGACTAAAGATTTAATTTGGATTCGAATTTCATTTGAAATGGGTTTTTGTCATAATTGCTGAATGGATTCCTTTACTTGCTTCTTACTAATTTTGGGTGTTGATTCCAAAATTACTGGCTGTTTTGTTCTAGCTTGTTTGTCTCACCAAAAATTATGTATTTCGTGCTTTCGTTAATCATGTCTTGTATTATATTATCCCATTTATCACCAGAAAAGCTGCCACAAAGACACGATTCCTGTATCTTCCTCTGAGCCTGGGTTACAACTAATGTTCAGTTCTCACATGCATGACATTATTTAAAGGGATGGTATAATGCCCTTTTCACAAGATGTAAAATAAGTCTCTGATGTCCCCAGAGTGTGTGTGTGTGTTGTTTTAGCTCAAAATACCCCACAGATATTTTTATATAGCATGTTAAAGTTGTCACTTTTTGAGGGTGAGCAAAAACGCACCGGTTTGTGTCTGTCCCTTTAAATGCAAATGAGCTGCTGCTCCCGGCACAGGGGGTGGAGCTTCATGAGCTGGTGTCCTTTTACCTCACACACACATGCACTGGAAATTTCAAAAACTTTTAGCCTTTTATGTTCAAACCAGAGTCAAACAATGATGGAGAGACTCAAGAAGAAGTGACAACATGTAGAAGCAACAGGACATTTCTGAATGATGAATTTATGTAGCTTATGTGTAGTTATCTTCTAGTCATTGATTAGCATAATCTGTCTTGATCATCCATAAATCGCGTTCCCGGAGGCGGGGTTTATGTAAATGTTAGGGTTGCTGATGTCACTAACCCGGGAGGAATGTGGTGTAGTCTCTACCAGCCGTTTGTTGTAGTCCTTAAAAAGCAATTTCTTTAAAAGCAAATATCTCCCTTTGCTTTGAACTTTGAGTGTTGTAACTTTGCAGATGTTGTTTATGATCAAACAGCAACATTACACACTAACTAAAGCTAGAAAAGAGAAATCATAATCAACCAGCCCTTTAATGCCTAATGCTGGTTTCATGGTTAGATTTATGGCCAGAGGAAAACGCATGTTTTCTGCTGCGTCCGTTACTTATTTACAGTGAATGAAAAGTACTGATTTTGTGAAAGGCATATTTATTTATAAACTTATGTTTTGGTAAAGCTCTTAAACGTATTATTCCACTCCTTTGAAGATTTTAAGTTAAATGCTACTTTTATAATACTGCTTTTTGTCCTTAAAACCAAAACGTTCGACTGTTTCTGTACTTTCGAGAAGTTAACAGGGAACGTCGTCTAGTCTTCAGTAATGTTATTTATGCTAAGGTTACACCTTCGTCTAACACTTTTTAAATGTTACTTATTTAAATGTTACTTAGTAACATTCCATTAATGTTTGAAGAATGATAAAACGGAATGTTTTTTCTTTCTTTTTTTTTTTAAATGAACATTCCGAAATGGAATTTAATAACCAAATTGGAATATTAGTGAAACGTTCTTAGAATATATTTTTGTTAGCTGGGATAAATACACAATTTATTTTGTGAAAAAAAACTACAGTTTTTATTGAGATTTTCAAACTCAGCCATCAAATTTAGTGATATTAAACAAATCAGCAGATTTTGGTTACACTTTATTTTACAGAGTCCTTGTTACATGTACTTACCGTAATAATAACAGTAAATTATGCATAATTACATGCAATTAACCCTCAACCAAACCCTAATCCTACACTAACCCTATAGTAAGTACATGTAGTTAATTATTATTACTCAGTACTTAAATATATAATTACACTGTAACAGTGACACCTTAAAATAAAGTGTAACCCCAGATGTTTTTCCCTCTAGATGCCGGGCTGTGTTTGATGAAGAGAAAGGGTTGTGCGGTTGTGTGTGTTTGTGTGTGTGTGTTATCTGTGTGAGGTCAGATGTGTCCTTCAGTCAGCACAACACCATGATAACACAGTAAAGCGCTGATAGAGCCTGAACTCACAGCAACACGACGAGACGCTCCCTGTCTTTACTGCGCTCTCGCTGTACACCGCCTGCTGTTCTCAACACTCGCATGCGTACAGGAGACCGTACACACTGTCACGCTGATGCAAGTGCAAGTTATGGTTTTTTATATATTTTTGTTTTTTGTTTTATTAATATCAGTGCTGGGCAACGATTAATCGTGATTAATGGCATTAAAAAAAAGTTTGTGTTTACATATGTGTGTGTACTGTGTATAATTATTTTGTATATATAAATACACACATATGCATGTGTATATATATTATACAAATTATGTATAAATATATACAGTATATACATGCAAATATTTCTTAAATATATACTTGCATATGTGTGTATTTATATATACAAAATAATTATACACAGCACACAACAGTACACACACACATACTACGTAAACACAAGCTTTTATTTTGGATGCGATTACTCGTTGCCCAGCACTATTTTCTATACTTTATACACTTTAAGTGATTTAAAACTGATGTTAATCATTAAGTTTCTTTATAATTACAAAAATAATTTGAATTTGAAACGTGGTCATTGTGCTTCTTTTGTTTGTACTGGCCAGTCACACTGCATCGGTACAGAACCAGTCACACTGCATCAGTACAGAACCAGTCACACTGCATCGGTACAGAACCAGTCACACTGCATCGGTACAGAACCAGTCACACTGCATCAGTACAGAACCAGTCACTGCATCGGTACAGAATCAGTCACACTGCATCAGTACAGAACCAGTCACTGCATCGGTACAGAACCAGTCACTGCATCGGTACAGAACCAGTCACACTGCATCAGTACAGAACCAGTCACTGCATCGGTACAGAACCAGTCACACTGCATCGGTACAGCATCGGTACAGAACCAGTCACACTGCATCGGTACAGAACCAGTCACACTGCATCGGTACAGAACCAGTCACACTGCATCGGTACGGAACCAGTCACACTGCATCAGTACAGAACCAGTCACACTGCATCGGTACGGAACCAGTCACACTGCATCAGTACAGAACCAGTCACACTGCATCAGTACAGAACCAGTCACTGCATCGGTACAGAACCAGTCACTGCATCGGTACAGAACCAGTCACACTGCATCAGTACAGAACCAGTCACTGCATCGGTACAGAACCAGTCACACTGGGTACAGAACCAGTCACACTGCATCGGTACAGAACCAGTCACACTGCATCGGTACAGAACCAGTCACACTGCATCGGTACAGAACCAGTCACTGCATCGGTACAGAACCAGTCACACTGCATCGGTACAGAACCAGTCACACTGCATCGGTACGGAACCAGTCACACTGCATCGGTACAGCATCGGTACAGAACCAGTCACACTGCATCGGTACAGAACCAGTCACACTGCATCAGTACAGAACCAGTCACACTGCATCAGTACAGAACCAGTCACACTGCATCGGTACAGCATCGGTACAGAACCAGTCACACTGCATCGGTACAGAACCAGTCACACTGCATCGGTACGGAACCAGTCACACTGCATCAGTACAGAACCAGTCACACTGCATCAGTACAGAACCAGTCACTGCATCGGTACAGAACCAGTCACTGCATCGGTACAGAACCAGTCACACTGCATCAGTACAGAACCAGTCACTGCATCGGTACAGAACCAGTCACACTGGGTACAGAACCAGTCACACTGCATCGGTACAGAACCAGTCACTGCATCGGTACAGAACCAGTCACACTGCATCGGTACAGAACCAGTCACACTGCATCGGTACGGAACCAGTCACACTGCATCGGTACAGCATCGGTACAGAACCAGTCACACTGCATCGGTACAGAACCAGTCACACTGCATCGGTACGGAACCAGTCACACTGCATCAGTACAGAACCAGTCACACTGCATCGGTACAGCATCGGTACAGAACCAGTCACACTGCATCGGTACAGAACCAGTCACACTGCATCGGTACAGAACCAGTCACACTGCATCGGTACAGAACCAGTCACTGCATCGGTACAGAACCAGTCACACTGCATCGGTACAGAACCAGTCACACTGCATCGGTACGGAACCAGTCACACTGCATCGGTACAGAACCAGTCACACTGCATCGGTACAGAACCAGTCACACTGCATCGGTACAGAACCAGTCACACTGCATCAGTACAGAACCAGTCACACTGCATCAGTACAGAACCAGTCACACTGCATCGGTACGGAACCAGTCACACTGCATCGGTACAGCATCGGTACAGAACCAGTCACACTGCATCGGTACAGAACCAGTCACACTGCATCGGTACAGCATCGGTACAGAACCAGTCACACTGCATCGGTACAGAACCAGTCACACTGCATCGGTACAGAACCAGTCACACTGCATCAGTACAGAACCAGTCACACTGCATCGGTACAGAACCAGTCACTGCATCGGTACAGAACCAGTCACACTGCATCGGTACAGAGCCAGTCACAATGCATCAGTACAGAACCAGTCACACTGCATCGGTTACGGAACCAGTCACACTGCATCTGTACAGAACCAGTCACACTGCATCGGTACAGAACCAGTCACGAACCAGTCACACTGCATCGGTACAGAACCAGTCACACTGCATCGGTACAGAACCAGTCACACTGCATCAGTACAGAACCAGTCACACTGCATCGGTACAGAACCAGTCACACTGCATCGGTACAGAACCAGTCACTGCATCGGTACAGAACCAGTCACACTGCATCGGTACAGAACCAGTCACACTGCATCGGTACAGAACCAGTCACACTGCATCGGTACAGAACCAGTCACACTGCATCAGTACAGAACCAGTCACACTGCATCGGTACAGAACCAGTCACACTGCATCGGTACGGAACCAGTCACACTGCATCGGTACAGCATCGGTACAGAACCAGTCACACTGCATCGGTACAGAACCAGTCACACTGCATCAGTACAGAACCAGTCACACTGCATCAGTACGGAACCAGTCACACTGCATCGGTACGGAACCAGTCACACTGCATCGGTACAGAACCAGTCACACTGCATCGGTACAGAACCAGTCACACTGCATCGGTACAGCATCGGTACAGAACCAGTCACACTGCATCAGTACAGAACCAGTCACACTGCATCGGTACAGAACCAGTCACTGCATCGGTACAGAACCAGTCACACTGCATCGGTACGGAACCAGTCACACTGCATCGGTACGGAACCAGTCACACTGCATCGGTACAGAACCAGTCACAAAGCATCAGTACAGAACCAGTCACACTGCATCGGTTACGGAACCAGTCACACTGCATCTGTACAGAACCAGTCACACTGCATCGGTACAGAACCAGTCACGAACCAGTCACACTGCATCGGTACAGAACCAGTCACACTGCATCGGTACAGAACCAGTCACACTGCATCAGTACAGAACCAGTCACTGCATCGGTACAGAACCAGTCACACTGCATCGGTACAGAACCAGTCACACTGCATCAGTACAGAACCAGTCACACTGCATCGGTACAGAACCAGTCACTGCATCGGTACAGAACCAGTCACACTGCATCGGTACAGAACCAGTCACACTGCATCGGTACGGAACCAGTCACACTGCATCAGTACAGAACCAGTCACACTGCATCGGTACGGAACCAGTCACACTGCATCAGTACAGAACCAGTCACACTGCATCGGTACAGAACCAGTCACACTGCATCGGTACAGAACCAGTCACACTGCATCGGTACGGAACCAGTCACACTGCATCAGTACAGAACCAGTCACACTGCATCGGTACAGAACCAGTCACACTGCATCTGTACAGAACCAGTCACACTGCATCGGTACAGAACCAGTCACGAACCAGTCACACTGCATCGGTACAGAACCAGTCACACTGCATCAGTACAGAACCAGTCACTGCATCGGTACAGAACCAGTCACACTGCATCAGTACAGAACCAGTCACACTGCATCGGTACAGAACCAGTCACACTGCATCGGTACAGAACCAGTCACACTGCATCGGTACAGAACCAGTCACACTGCATCGGTACAGAACCAGTCACTGCATCGGTACAGAACCAGTCACACTGCATCGGTACAGAACCAGTCACACTGCATCGG
>CM038638.1:35401106-35423606 GCA_021554675.1 Leuciscus idus | reverse complement strand
CTTGAACTTTTATAAGATGCTGTCATGGCCTTTATGTCTATTAGCACATTGCATACGTAAGGGTTAATGCCCGACGAGGTGTCCATTGTCAGGTTTTAATGGACGACGGCGAGGCGTGCGCGTCGGACGGTGTCCTCTATCACTTTTTAATGGACACCCTGCAGCCAATCAGAATCGAGTATTCACCCAGACCATGGTATAATGATGATTAATGATGCTTTGCAAGTATTTATCAACTCATTTATTATCATTTACCATATTTACACAACTAAACCTGTAAATGTTCCTCTATATAGCTATCGCTCGATATATGTTCATTTTTAACGTTATCGTTTTCGGCCTGATAAGAAATTTGGTCGATATATTAAAGCCGATAAATAATGTATTATTTCCTTCAGCTGAGACGTTTCAGATGCGATTGTTCATCATGATAGTTTTAAATTACTTGAAATATGGAAAATATTGGAAATATTGGGAATATGAAAATATAAAATATGGAAATATGAAAATATGAAAATATGGAAATATTAAATTGCTTCAAAAAGGAAAATAGAGTTCAGTGCAACGTGCAGCGCAAGTCTGTCATATCGGCTACATCAAATTATAATAAGAACATTATAATTGTGTGTTTGGGACGTGGATTTTAGTTTTTTGTAATGAGGCTCTCAAAAATCATATAAAAATTGGATTTAGATTAATCAGCCAATATATCGGTTATCAGCTTTCAAATATAAAGAATTATTGGTTATCGGTATCGGCCAAAATGTTCATATCCCTAATTTTATACTTTCAAATATTTAAATGTATATGTAAAAAGTCACTGATTTGAAAAGTTAGTAATAAAATTGCATAGAAAAAGAATTATCGGTATCGGCCAAAATTTGAATATCGGTTTAATATCTCTAATCCAAATCATTCAATGTAGGAACTTTTTATGCATTTTATTCTGCTCCATGTTAAAGTGATGTCATACACACACACATCGTGTTCAAGTGATGTCATACACACACACATCGTGTTCAAGTGATGTCATACACACACACATCATGTTCAGGTGATGTCATACACACACACATCATGTTCAGGTGATGTCATACACACACACATCATGTTCAGGTGATGTCACACACACACATCGTGTTCAAGTGATGTCATACACACACACATCGTGTTCAAGTGATGTCATACACACACACATCGTGTTCAGGTGATGTCACATACACACACATCATGTTCAGGTGATGTCATACACACACACACATCATGTTCAGGTGATGTCATACACACACACATCGTGTTCAGGTGATGTCATACTGATGTCATACACGCACATCATGTTCAGGTGATGTCACATACACACACATCGTGTTCAGGTGATGTCATACACACACACATCGTGTTCAGGTGATGTCACACACACACACATCGTGTTCAGGTGATGTCATACACACACACATCGTGTTCAGGTGATGTCACACACACACACATCGTGTTCAGGTGATGTCACACACACACACATCGTGTTCAGGTGATGTCATACACACACACATCGTGTTCAAGTGATGTCATACACACACACATCGTGTTCAAGTGATGTCATACACACACATCGTGTTCAAGTGATGTCATACACACACACATCGTGTTCAAGTGATGTCATACACACACACACATCGTGTTCAGGTGATGTCATACACACACACATCATGTACAGGTGATGTCATACACACACATCGTGTTCAGGTGATGTCATACACACACACATCATGTACAGGTGATGTCATACACACACACATCATGTTCAGTTGATGTCATACACACACATCATGTTCAGGTGATGTCATACACACACACATCGTGTTCAAGTGATGTCATACACACACACATCGTGTTCAAGTGATGTCATACACACACACATCGTGTTCAAGTGATGTCATACACACACACATCATGTACAGGTGATGTCATACACACACATCGTGTTCAGGTGATGTCATACACACACACATCATGTACAGGTGATGTCATACACACACACATCATGTTCAGTTGATGTCATACATCATGTTCAGTTGATGTCATACACACACATCATGTTCAGGTGATGTCATACACACACACATCGTGTTCAGGTGATGTCATACACACACATCATGTTCAGGTGATGTCATACACACACACATCGTGTTCAGGTGATGTCATACACACACACATCATGTACAGGTGATGTCATACACACACACATCGTGTTCAGGTGATGTCATACACACACACATCGTGTTCAGGTGATGTCATACACACACACATCGTGTTCAGGTGATGTCACACACACACACATCGTGTTCAGGTGATGTCACACACACACACATCGTGTTCAGGTGATGTCATACACACACACATCATGTACAGGTGATGTCATACACACACACATCGTGTTCAGGTGATGTCATACACACACACATCGTGTTCAGGTGATGTCATACACACACACATCGTGTTCAGGTGATGTCATACACACACACATCGTGTTCAGGTGATGTCACACACACACACATCGTGTTCAGGTGATGTCATACACACACACATCGTGTTCAGGTGATGTCATACACACACACACATCTGAGTTGTATATTTATGCACAAGTTTGCGAGTGTTTGCGAGTGTGAAGAGTTTGATCTGAATCTGAACGTGGCCTGAATGTTTCAGACTCTCTGCCTGTTCCGTCCGTCCGTCTCTCTTTCATTTCTTCAATAATTATTTACATCCAAGGTCGCGGCAGCTGCGGGAGAAATTTAGGGAGTGTGTGTGTGTATGACGAAGAGAGTGAGGCGGAACGAGGGAATGAGTTTGAAGAAGAGAGGGAGAGATGTTCCTCCCTTCTCTGGGACTGAAGCTCAAGGCCGTGTGTGTGTGTGTGTGTGAGAGATGGGTCAGCAGAAATACTGTTACAGATCTGCGTTATCAAACCCTTATCGGGCGTTACACACCTGGAGCTGAAGGAGAGAGAGAGAGAGAGAGAGTGTCATCCGGGATGTTTGTGGGATTCGGTGGATTTGAGGAGGTTTGGACCTAAATTAGTATTTTTTTTAATGTAGAGAGTTTTGTGTGATGGTTTAGGGGTTGGGTTAGTGTGTGTGTGTGTGTGTGTGTGTGTGTGTGTGTGTGTGTGTGTGTGTGTGTGTGTGTGTGTGTGTGTGTGTGTGTGTGTGTGTGTGTGTGTGAATCCAAGTAATACACGTGTCCACTTTGAAACACGATGTTAATCTGAAGTTAAACCTGCCTCCTGGTAGGTTTAATTTAAGCCTCGATTTAGTCCTGGAGTAACTCTAGTCTTCCTCCAGTAAATCAGCTTATTAAACTCTGGACTAAACTAAATCTAGGACTGTTTAAAGCCTTGACAGAGAAAGCAGATTTCTGTTCATCAGGTTTAAAGGGCAATTTTAGTCTAGGATTAGGCTTAAAGGGATAGTTCACTTTGAAATTAATTTTTGGTATGTTTTAGCTTACCTCAAGGGCATCCAAGATGTAGGTGTCTTTTTTTCCGCAGTAGTTTCAATTTTTATATTTTTAGGTCAAACCGTTCTTGTCTGTCAGTCATATAATGCAGGTCTATGGTCACTGTCTCAAAACACAAGCACAGAGTCCAAATTAAAACAATTCCCCGTCGTCCAAATTAAACAATTCCCCATCGTAAGTACACATTGATGGCCTAAGACACGAAACGAGCGGTTTGTGTGAGAAAACGAACAGTATTTATATCGTTTTTACCTCTTATACGCAGCCATGTCAAAGTGCTCTGATCTGACGTGTGCGCAGACTGGTGCATAGATATATACACACTAGATGTCGCCTTGTCTACGGCAGTTCATTGGAACGAATGTCTTTAAGGCGACATCTAGTGTATATATCTATGCACCAGTCTGCGCACACGTCAGATCAGAGCACTTGGACGTGGCTGTGTATAAGAGGTAAAAACGATATAAATACTGTTCGTTTTCTCACACAAACCGCTCGTTTCGTGTCTTAGGCCATCAATGTGTACTTACGATGGGGAATTGTTTAATTTGGACGACGGGGAATTGTTTTAATTTGGACTCTGTGCATGCTCTTTGAGACAGTGACCATAGACCTGCATTATATGACTGACAGACAAGAACGGTTTGACCTAAAAATATCAAAATTGAAACTACTGCGGAAAAAAAGACACCTACATCTTGGATGCCCTTGAGGTAAGCTAAAACATACCAAAAATTAATTTCAAAGTGAACTATCCCTTTAATCTCTGTTCGGGAAACCGCCCCCTACAGTTTAATGACGTAGAAAACACTTGAAGGAAACTCTAGCGCCCCCTTGAGTCCTGGTGCAACATCAACACATTACATCTGAAGAACGAGGACTAGTGTGTGTTTGCGTGAAGTGTGTGTTTCAGGACATTTCTCCATGTTAGTGGGAGAATGAGCTTCTCCTTAACCTGCTGTCTCCCTGTTCAAACACTCCCGGGATATATGACAGTCCTGCAGGATTCTCCATATTTATAGGGATTATCTCCAGTGATGCGTCACATTATTAATGTCTTTGCTTTTCTGTTATTTTGAAAGATATATTTTCTGAGGATAAAATCCTGCGTTTCAGCGGGTCTGAGGAGTGTGTTACAGAGTTCACTCATTCTCCCCTTCATTTCTCTGCAGTGACATCATACATGCGCTTGGGTTCAGAGGTCATTTGTAAAGGAATTCGCTAAAGTTTCCTGAATGGTTACAATCAGGAGAGTTTGTATAAGGTTCTTGAATTCAGTGAAATACTACTGGTCAAAAAATATTGGGGGCAGTGAGAATTTTTTATTAATTTTTTTGTCTCTTCTGCTCATCAAGGCTGCATTTATTTGATCAAAAATACATTAAAAATTGTAAAAAAAAAAAAAAAAAAAAAATCCGAAATATTTTTTTTATTGTGAAATATATATTATATTTTTCGCTGTTTTCTATGTGAATATATAGTAAAGTGTAATTTATTCCTGTGATCAAAGCTGAATTTTCAGCATCATTACTCCAGTCTTCAGTGTATAAAGTGATCAGCTGACTTAAACTTAAAAAGTGAATAAACCCGTTGCCTTAAAAATATTAAATAAACGTAGTGATTTTAGAGATTTCTTTTCTTCTTCTTTTTTTGTGTACTCTGTTATATACATACATATTTACGTATTTATTAATTCTTATATATGGTATGGACTAGTTGTTGTTTTTACTTGAAGTGGATTTTTATTAATATGTATTCCGTGCACACTGTTATTATTTATTAATGTGTGATGTTTTTATGTATATTGTTTACGTGACTCTACATGGCCTCATTAATTACCCCTTGGGGACAAATAAAGTGTTTTGAAATTGAAATAATGCGTAATAGAAATAGAATAAGTTAAGTTATGCTTGACAATTCCATGCAACTTAATTTTTTCAGTTTTCAAAGTTTTATTTCCTTAATCATTTTAAGGCAACACTTTTTTTTAAGTTAAGTCACCTGATCACTTTTTTACAATGCGTTCGGGAATCATTCTAATATGATGATTTGCTGCTCAAGAAACATTTATGATTATTATCAGTGTTGAAAACAGTTCCATGATGCATGTGATTTCTGGATCATTTGATGAATATAAAGTTCAAAAGAACAACATTTATTTGAAATAGAAACATTATAAATGTTTTTACTGTCACTTTTGATCAAATGAATGTGTCCTTGCTGAATAAAAGTATTACTTTCTTTTTTTAAAACACAATAACAAAAAACAAGGTTGTGTATAGTTGTTTAGAGTTGAATAAAGTCGGTTCTTTTAATAACCAGATGCTTTTAAACATCCAGATCTGAGTTTCCCAAACTGGGGTTTGTGCGAATCACAAGCTAATAATGTAATTAAATCATTAAAGCGAATAAGGAATTTAGGAAGTTACTAAAAAAAAGCATGAAATATTTCATTAGTTTATGTGCATGTCGTGAACCGTGACCATAAAATCTGTTAAGTTATTGAAATGTGGGAATCACTGACATCATCTCTAATACAGTCAAACCAACATGTATTCAGACACCTTCAACATTTCTCACATTATCACCGTTTATTCGCTATAGTTTAGAAAATGGTGATAAAATATGAGCAGAACTCAGTTGATATTTGACTGGTTTTGTCCGTCCTTCTGTTAGACTGTCTCACACATGAATTATGTTGAATATCTGTCAGCTGTTAAATTTAACTACACAATTAGATAATACCAGTTTAGCTCAACCAATCACCAAGCAATGCTTCATTTTGTTCAGTCTGTGTGTAAAAAGAGCATTAACAATTAAAGACAAAACACTTCAGCAAAACATGATCAGCTCAAAGTGTCCCAATCATTTCTGCTCCCACATTTTCACTGGTAGTCGCTGTATGAAGAGTTATTGTGTGTAATATGTCACAGTTTACATAAATGAACTATAGTGTCCTGATCACACTAGTTTAAACAATATAAAGAATGCTATCTGGTGTCTCTGAATAATGTTTGGTCTGACTGCACATTTCCGCGTCGGTTCTGGACGCCGGGCTCCTGTTTGGTGATTCCCAGGTCAGCTGTGCCGACACTATCAGGGTCCGTCTCGGTCCTCCAGGAGCCTGACGTCACAGGCCTGATAACGGGGTCCGGTGGAGCTGGAGGGGGTTTAGACTAACAGAGACAGGCTGGATAAGAGCTCAGACTGATAAGAGCTGAGACTGTGGAGCCCTATTGTTCCAGAGGATCCTCCAGAAGCGGCGTGTTATTATGACATGTATGACTGTGTGTGTGTGTGTGTGTGTGTGTGTGTGTGTGTGTGTGTGTGTGTGTGAGCGTACGGATCCGCAACAAACAGGAATATTCCCTCACTTATCAGACTCTATGACCTGCTGAATTGAGACACTCCTCTGTGCTATTATTTCCTCTCATTGTGTGTGTGTGTGTGTCCAGTGTTATTATTGATAGACTATTATATTAGAGCTGCATGATTCTGGATAAACTGAGAATCATGATTTGTTTTTATTTCAAATGGAGGTCATGATTCTGAACAAATAAACTAAATAACATGTAATTTACTAGACGTTCTGACAAACATATTAATTGCTGCAGTCTATTTAAAAATGTTTAATTCATTCGAATTAATATATTTTTTTAAATGGATTGAGTGAATGATTCAATGACTCACTCATAAAGACTTTCATTACTGGATGAATCTGAGTTTTTTAGAACGAATCTCGAATTAATGATTCAATGACAAATACATTTGAACACTTTAACTGGTTTAACGATGTAATGATACAATCTTTATCAATAGACATTCGCTGTCATTTAGGAGTAATATTGCGTGTGTGTTTGAATTTAGATTCCCATCTTTTAACGTTTAATCGTGCAGCTCTGTATTGTAGATATTTTAAATAAATGTATTTAAATATTACTTATTAGTTTTTATATTTTCTGATTAAGTGTAACTTTTTTGTTTTTTTAATCTTTTTATTTATTTAAGTTTCAGTTTAGTTATTTTCAGTCGGTTTTAGTACTTCTAAATAAACTAAGCGAAAATTTGAAATGTTGACTTTCTGACAGGAATAAAAAATAATATATTTTATTTATATTTTATTAATTTCAATACATTTTTTGTTGCTTTGATAACTAAAATAAAATATTTTCAAGTTTTTTTACATTTACTTCAGTTAACAGACATATGTATTTTATAGTTTTAGTTTACGATTAATGATAAAAACACTGTCCAGTAGAAAGAAAAATCTCAAACAAATCTCTTTTTTTCATAATTGATAAATTTGCACATAACTGACTAATTTCGACACTGTTATTGAACTGATCTGAATCCACACTGAACTAAATCAAGCTGAATATTGAATATTGTCTTCTGTAGAGCTGCTTATGGCTGAATTGAACTGGTTTCATAATTGATGAACTTTAGACAGTTATTGAACTGTTTTTAAATGTTTCAAGAGAACATTCAAAAGTAACATTTCCCTAATGAGAAAAAGGCATGTTCCTTTAACGTTCACATGACAAACAAAACTTTTAAACACTTAAAAAAGTGACGTTTTTGTACGTTCTGAGAACTTTTAGAAATAACATTTTCATAACTTAATGGGAACGTTCTTAGAACATATTTTTGTTTTTTGTTCATATTTTTGAGACTTTATCAAGTCTCCTGAGATAATCAAAACAATTGATTCTTGCGTCGTCCTCAACGTTGCGAGAGGAAAGCAGAACTTTAGTCATGTGACTGATGATTTCATTACATCATCAATGTCAAGGCCCTATATAGACTCCACAAGACTGAAATACAGCAGCTCATGGTCTAAAAGTTGAACAAATTTATGGATATACAGTCAGGACTTGTCATTTTTATTAGACTTTCTGTTTATTACCATTATTACCGCAAAACCACCGAAACCACACAAGACCTGATTGTGAAGATGTGATAGTGCTAATAACGGCAATAAATATCTTCTCAACCCGTTTCTCTTCACCCATAATTCTGCACGTCCTTCACATATGCTTTATGAATCTTTCTCTCGTAATCAGGCCATTGGGATCAGATAAGGGATTATGGGTAATATTATAATATACTGTTTTGTAAAATGTTCTGGTTGGTCCCCTGAGAAAATATTACATTTGTTCAGTTTTTAGTTTAGATCACTAAGCCATACACATTTGATTCGACCAGCTAAAGACAAATATAAAACACTCCATCATTGGAATTCAGATTCAATTTTTTTTTAAATATGGAACTGTAATTTGCTTTTAAATATTGTTTTTAAACATATTTATGTGTCTGCAGTGTGTGTATACAACCAGCCTATTGTGGTGAAAATCCATCCACTCCGTTTGTTATTTTCTCCATAAATATGAAACAGTGTCTCAAAATGAGCCATTCAGGAATGTGATCCAATGTGACATAACACGAGAATGAACCTCATTGGTTCTTGCTGAAGCTCAAACATGATGCGTAACACGAGAATGAACCTCATTGGTTCTTACTGAAGCTCAAACATGATTCATAACACGAGAATGAACCTCATTGGTTCTTGCTGAAGCTCAAACATGATTCGTAACACAAGAATGAACCTCATTGGTTCTTGCTGAAGCTCAAACGTGATGCGTAACACGTGAATGAACCTCATTGGTTCTTACTGCAGCTCAAACGTGATTCGTAACACGAGAATGAACCTCATTGGTTCTTGCTGAAGCTCAAACGTGATGCGTAACACAAGAATGAACCTCATTGGTTCTTGCTGAAGCTCAAACGTGATGCGTAACATGTGAATGAACCTCATTGGTTCTTACTGCAGCTCAAACGTGATTCGTAACACGAGAATGAACCTCATTGGTTCTTGCTGAAGCTCAAACGTGATGCGTAACACGAGAATGAACCTCATTGGTTCTTGCTGAAGCTCAAACGTGATGCGTAACACGTGAATGAACCTCATTGGTTCTTACTGCAGCTCAAACGTGATTCGTAACACGAGAATGAACCTCATTGGTTCTTGCTGAAGCTCAAACGTGATGCGTAACACGAGAATGAACCTCATTGGTTCTTGCTGAAGCTCAAACGTGATGCGTAACACGAGAATGAACCTCATTGGTTCTTGCTGAAGCTCAAACGTGATGCGTAACACGTGAATGAACCTCATTGGTTCTTGCTGAAGCTCAAACGTGATGCATAACACGTGAATGAACCTCATTGGTTCTTGCTGAAGCTCAAACGTGATGCGTAACATGTGAATGAACCTCATTGGTTCTTGCTGAAGCTCAAACGTGATGCATAACACGTGAATGAACCTCATTGGTTCTTGCAGAAGCTCAAACGTGATTCGTAACACGAGAATGAACCTCATTGGTTCTTGCAGAAGCTCAAACGTGATTCGTAACACGAGAATGAACCTCATTGGTTCTTGCAGAAGCTCAAACGTGATTCGTAACACGAGAATTAACCTCATTGGTTCTTGCTGAAGCTCAAACGTGCTGCGTAACACGAGAATGAACCTCACTGGTTCTTACTGCAGCTCAAACGTGATTCGTAACACGAGAATGAACCTCATTGGTTCTTGCTGAAGCTCAAACGTGATTCGTAACACGAGAATGAACCTCATTGGTTCTTGCTGAAGCTCAAACGTGATTCGTAACACGAGAATGAACCTCATTGGTTCTTGCAGAAGCTCAAACGTGATTCGTAACACGTGAATGAACCTCATTGGTTCTTGCTGAAGCTCAAACGTGATTCGTAACACGAGAATGAACCTCATTGGTTTTTGCAAAAGCTCAAACGTGATGCGTAACACGTGAATGAACCTCATTGGTTCTTGCTGAAGCTCAAACGTGATCTGTAACACGTGAATGAACCTCATTGGTTCTTGCTGAAGCTCAAACGTGATGCGTAACACGTGAATGAACCTCATTGGTTCTTGCTGAAGCTCAAACGTGATGCGTAACACGTGAATGAACCTCATTGGTTCTTGCTGAAGCTCAAACATGATGCGTAACACGAGAATGAACCTCATTGGTTCTTGCTGAAGCTCAAACATGATGCGTAACACGAGAATGAACCTCATTGGTTCTTGCTGAAGCTCAAACGTGCTGCGTAACACGAGAATGAACCTCATTGGTTCTTGCTGAAGCTCAAACGTGCTGCGTAACACGAGAATGAACCTCATTGGTTCTTGCTGAAGCTCAAACATGATGCGTAACACGAGAATGAACCTCATTGGTTCTTGCAGAAGCTCAAACGTGATGCGTAACACGAGAATGAACCTCATTGGTTCTTGCTGAAGCTCAAACGTGATGCGTAACACGAGAATGAACCTCATTGGTTCTTGCTGAAGCTCAAACGTGATGCGTAACACGTGAATGAACCAAATTGGTTCTTGCTGAAGCTCAAACGTGATGCGTAACACGTGAATGAACCTCATTGGTTCTTGCTGAAGCTCAAACATGATGCGTAACACGAGAATGAACCTCATTGGTTCTTGCTGAAGCTCAAACATGATGCGTAACACGAGAATGAACCTCATTGGTTCTTGCTGAAGCTCAAACGTGCTGCGTAACACGAGAATGAACCTCATTGGTTCTTGCTGAAGCTCAAACGTGCTGCGTAACACGAGAATGAACCTCATTGGTTCTTGCTGAAGCTCAAACATGATGCGTAACACGAGAATGAACCTCATTGGTTCTTGCAGAAGCTCAAACGTGATGCGTAACACGAGAATGAACCTCATTGGTTCTTGCTGAAGCTCAAACGTGATGCGTAACACGAGAATGAACCTCATTGGTTCTTGCTGAAGCTCAAACGTGATGCGTAACACGAGAATGAACCTCATTGGTTCTTGCTGAAGCTCAAACGTGATGCGTAACATGAGAATGAACCTCATTGGTTCTTGCTGAAGCTCAAACGTGATGCGTAACACGAGAATGAACCTCATTGGTTCTTGCTGAAGCTCAAACGTGCTGCGTAACACGAGAATGAACCTCATTGGTTCTTGCTGAAGCTCAAACGTGCTGCGTAACACGAGAATGAACCTCATTGGTTCTTGCTGAAGCTCAAACGTGATGCGTAACACGAGAATGAACCTCATTGGCTCTTGCTGAAGCTCAAACGTGATGCGTAACACGAGAATGAACCTCATTGGTTCTTGCTGAAGCTCAAACATGATGCGTAACACGAGAATGAACCTCATTGGTTCTTGCTGAAGCTCAAACATGATTCGTAACACGAGAATGAACCTCATTGGTTCTTACTGAAGCTCAAACGTGATTCGTAACACAAGAATGAACCTCATTGGTTCTTGCTGAAGCTCAAACGTGATTCGTAACACAAGAATGAACCTCATTGGTTCTTGCTGAAGCTCAAACGTGATGCGTAACACGAGAATGAACCTCATTGGTTCTTGCTGAAGCTCAAACGTGCTGCGTAACACGTGAATGAACCTCATTGGTTCTTGCTGAAGCTCAAACGTGATGCGTAACACGTGAATGAACCTCATTGGTTCTTGCTGAAGCTCAAACGTGCTGCGTAACACGAGAATGAACCTCATTGGTTCTTGCTGAAGCTCAAACATGATTCTTGCTGCGTTCCTAATATGCGGTAGCAGTGTCTGATTTGTGATCGATTTGATTCTTTTCAATTAACCTGTTAATTCTATTCACAAATCGCAGTCGCACTGAAAGATTTATTAGTGAATTGGATCCGACTGCATCTCAACTCTCAGATTCAAATGATCCGGTCAGACTCAGTCTCTAGTTAACAATTCACTGAACTCAAAAGTCTGACTCAAAATGAGCAGAGAACGGGACATCCTCGGAGCCAATGCTGGGAAAAGTAAGATAATGCAGATTTTTAGGATTTATTATTGTAAATGTGTGTGTGTGTGTGTGTGTGTGTGTGTGTGTGTGTGTGTGTGTGTGTGTGTGTGTGCGTGCGTGTGAGTGTGTGTGTGTGTGTTGTTCAGGTCTTATCAGTGGTTCTCTCGTCCACTGACTCACTGTTTGTTCGGCAGTCGGACTTTAGCCTGTTTTTATCTGAGGGTTTTATCTCTCTCTCTTCTTGTGTTCTATAAATAAACACAGGCAATAAAAAAGACCAAGTGTAAGTAATACTTCAGAGTGAATCACCTTTCAGGATGAGTCTCACAGAAACATGCAGATCCTCTTTCAGGAGGGTTTTTATGCACTATTTTGCAATAAAGATGTGGTTAAAAAATTAAATTTTACTAAAAGAGCACGACGACTATTTTAGGACTTTTTTTCATTGTGACATTATTTTCATGCCAGTTAATCATTGTCATTACTGTAATATATTTGGATGTTTTACTTTTGAGTTTGACTTATGATTATTTTTAAATAAATTACAGCAATGCGACTTTTTTAAGTCAACAAGAATAAATTAAATTCACCACAACAAATACTACTTTTGTAGATGCACCTTGCATAAATTATATATATATTTTTCGCATATTATAGTAATGCCAATAAGATTTATTTTGTTTCATTTATTGATTTGCATGAGGTTTTCAGCATTTATCACTTTGATTAATGTATACTATATAGGCTATTTGAATATATATATATATATATATATATATATATATATTCATATTTGAATTTAGCTAAACTGCTGATTTAAGTTTTATATTAATTGTAGAACAGATGAAATCATACTTAAATATTTTTTAAAATAACATTTTAGTTGTAAAGAAAATCATCTGTCCATCCCATTCTGTGCCTTTACAGACCCTCATTGAAATTCCTGCATTACAGTACAGATACAGACGTGACTTGAGAAACGAGCCAATCACAGAGGCTGGAGTTGGTGAATGCTGATTGGCTACGAGCTAGGTTCCAGGTAACGTCACTGTGTTTTCAGCAGGGGTCGGCCTCAGGTGTTCCTGCGACCAAACATCAGTGTAAAACAAAGAGAGCGCTGATCTACAAACACTCTAAAACAACACAAACACACTGAAGCCGTTACACACCATCCCTTAAACCTATCGCACACATCGTAACTCTAACTGACAACACACATCCACGACTGTGATTGCTCACTGGTTGCTCTTTCATTAAAGTTATTAGAGTTCATTAGAGTTATTTAAACATCAACTTTGCCTTTGGTTGTTTGCCCATAATTCCTCAAGATAAATAAAAGATACTGAGAACTTTTGAATACAGAAAATCTCATTGCCTTATTTTAGAAGAAATATCTGACATATTAAAGAGATCTTGGAAAAGGTTTTGGTGTCTTAGACATTGTTGAGGTCTTTTTTTTTTCAGGGGAAAACCCTGAGAAACAAAAAACAACAGCAAATGTCTTAATTTGCTCTCCATTCAATCTCATTGCCTTATTTTAGGAAAAACAAATGCCTTATTGAAGAGATCTTACGATTTTTCTTTGCAGATGTTGGTGTCTTGGCAAACCTGAGCACAGTTTGAGACATTATTGAGATCTCTTCTGAAACTGGAGATGGGGAAAGGTGAGGTTATAAGCATTATTTTACTCAAGAGAAACGTTTGAGAGGCTATTTTGTTTGTTTTGAATTGAACCTATTGCTTTCATGGGGAAAAAACTTAGATATTAAAGAGATCTTGTGGTTTTTCTTTGCAGACCTTGATATCTTGGTGTGTTTTTCATCAGGAGATTCAAGCAAGAGTCTCTGTTTAATCTCATTTCTGTGTAGGAGAAACGTTTGAGATATTAATTTGAGATCTCATTAGGTATTTTTCTTCCCATCTTCCCATGTGATTGTAATCAGATAATCCTCTCCAACCCTGTCACACTTGTAGATGTGATGAGGTGATCAGAGCAGCTCTGTAAACACACACACATGATAGCAGTGATCAAACACACACACACTCGAGCGCTGGCTCTGTCTATAGACACTCGCGCGGGTCTCTGTCAGCCTGAATCTGAGAGGATTGGCTCAGAGAGATAAGACGCTGTCCAGATAAGAGCAGAGAGCGTACCTGAGAGAGACGCTCAGACAGCACACAGAGCATTGATTGCTCTTAATTTCATCACGTACACACATATCAGCGCGAGATGCTGACAAACAAACAAAGGTCAAACAGGTCTGCTGCATATTCAGCACAAGGTGAGATTTTTGTGAGATATTTAATACTTACACTTAAAATTACTTTTTGCCTAAAAAAAATACCTGCATAGCAACACCCTGGTAACCATATAGCAATGCCCAAGAACCTATGCCAATCAAACACATCAGCAATCACATAGTATTAGCAATCTGCTAGGTAGATCAACAATCTGTCAACTACCCAGAATACCCTAGCAACTGCATAGCAACACCCTGGCAACCGCCCATAGCTGGCAACCAAACATGTCTGCTACATCTGAAGAGATCTTCAACACAAGGTGGGATTATCTGAGATCTTTAAGACTTGCACTTAAAATTATATTTTGCCCAAAAAAGTACCTGCATAGCAACACCCTGGTAACCATATAGCAATGCCAAAGAACCTATGCCAATCAAAACACATCAGCAGTCACATATTATTAGCAACAATCTGTCAACTACCCAGAATACACTAGCAACTGCATAGCAACACACTAAAAACCCATCAGAACGCCTTAGCAACTGCATAGCAACACCCTGGCAACCGCCCATAGCTGGCAACCAAACATGTCTGCTACATCTGAAGAGATCTTCAGCACAAGGTGGGATTATCTGAGATCTTTAAGACTTACACTTAAAATTACATTTTGCCTAAAAAAATTACCTGCATAGCAACACCCTGGTAACCATATAGCAATGTCCTAGAACACCCTACCAACACAGTACATGACAATCGGAACACATAGTAACACCCTGGCAACTGCCCATAACACCTTAGCAACACCCTGGCAACCACCCATAGCACCCTAGCATTGTGTTTTGCAACAAAACAACAAAATAATACTCAGAAAAATAATCCGTATTCTGACATTTACACACAGTCCCAGAGGAAAGGAAAAAGATCTCTTTCATTTTCTCCGATCTGAGCTGCTATCACATTCAACTCTAAACTCTTGACTCGTTTATCTTCCCAGGTATTTGAGGAGAAACAGCTTTGATGAACCGTAAGTGGGAATGAAAGAGCAACCTTACATGTTCCTTTGGGTTGTTATCATCATTCAAACACATTTCTCAGATTGTTTGTGAGTGTCACTCGTTTTGAGCTGCTTCCTCGTTTCTCAGGTTTTGTCCTGTGTGTCCAGGTCTCGTTCTGTCAGTGTTTTCCGTCTGATCCTCCGATGGATGCTCTTTTGAAATGCTCTTCCTGGAGACAGGGGGTCTGGCTGCGCTCTGACCCAGAGGAAGAGGGGCCATGTGGGGCCACGACCCCCTGCTGAGCCCGAGAGTCTCCACAGAGCCACACGGGGACATGCATCCATACATCAACACATGATAATGCATCATATTGCTGCCTATATTTATATCAGCCCTCAGCGCATCAATGACGCCAAACATCCATGAATGCAAAGGCTTCTCGCTACGCAAGCTCAATATCATGTCCAGTTAGTTATCATGTGTCAGAATGCAAATATACGGCAAAATACTGCAAGTTAAAGTTAAATGAATTGACATTTATAGCATTGATGAAAACCCCGGTTGAGAAGAAAGCATGCATGAACTTAATAAAATGTAGTTTGAAAATAGTAGTTGCTTTGCATAGTTTGCATAAATGTAATTGTAAAATGCATCTGCATTTTCATAAAATACTCAAAGTTAGGCAAGGCGAGTTTGTTTATATAGCACATTTCATACACTATGGTCATTCAAAGTGCTTTACACAGAAATTCATTAAAATAATCACAAAATAAAAGTAAGGAAAAATCTAAAGTTAGGTAAAGTTAAACTTTCTACATATTTATTGCATTAAAGGAAACCCAGGTTAGGAAGAATGCAAGGAATGTATTCTGATAAAAGTGTCTGCCTAATGCATAAATGTAAATACAACATTCAGTTTGCTTCTGCATTTGCATAAAATTTAAGTTAGTTAAAATATTGACATATTTATAGTATTAAAGGGAGGGATGCACCGATATGAACATTTTTGCCGATACCAATAACCAATAATTCTTTATATTTGAAATATTTAGCTAATATTTATAGCTGATTTTTATAAAAATATTGAGAGCCTGATTACAAAAACAAAAGTCTCACCATTAAAATGCATGTCCCAAGCGCACAATTATAATGTTCTCATTATAATTTTTTGTAGCTGATATGACAGACTTGCACTGAACTCTATTTTCCGATCATATTTCAAGCAATTCAAAACCATCATGTTGAACAGTCGCATCTGAAGTTTCTCAGCTGGAGGAAATAATATATTACTTATCAGCTTTAATATATCGGCCAAATTTTCTTATTCAGCCGATAATGATAACATAAAAAATGTGCATATTGGCTGATACCGATATGGTGGCCGATATATCGTGCATCTCTAATTACAGAAAATCCAGGTTAAAGTCACCATAAAATCAAAAGTGATTATTCTTGTTTTTTGTGGAATATTGCAATATTTATTATAAATGATTTATCCACGCACATCATAATTTTTGTTAAATTCATGTGTCCTAATCTGATTCAAAATAACTTCCCCTCCCTCTTTCACTCGGATATACGTCACAATAGGAAAGAAAAGCCTAACGCAACTTCTGTTTCATGTCAACTTTAAGAAGAATACAAGGAATGCATGCATGAACTTACTAAAATGTACGCCTTTTACCAAAGTCACAAAACCGTCACGAAAGTGTCAGCCAAATGCAAAAAGTGTATAAATATAAATGCAAAATACAGTTGCATAAAGTATGTTTTTTTCCTTTAAATCCCACAGATTCAGGACTCTAGGTTAGCATATGATGGTAATATTTATTAGTTCACCTCAAGCCGTCACATTCCACCATCTTGATTTTCCTTCTTGCAACACGTCCAGTTCTCCAACAAACACACACTCCTCCCCAATGGCCTTCTGAACAACACAATCTCATCTCTCCTCTCTATCGTTTCTCCCCGTCTCTGCCTCTATCTGCTCTCGTCTTTGTCACCAAACACCTCGTTCATACTCGCTCTGACAGTGGTCTGGCCCCGAACGAATTACACAGGCGCTTCTGAGCTCAGCGTTCAGATAATTCGCACATACCTCACACAAACACACACACACATGTATAGACATCTTCTAGCAACAAAAAAAAAAAAAAAAAAAAGAGAAAGATTGAAATAAAAAGCATATGTGACAAGAAATCCTTTGGTGATGAAGGATAAAAACAGTTTTTATTAGTGGTGTTTTTTAAATCAATGATCACTAGTGCTTATAGTGATGTGATCAGACACATCCATCACTAAGAGTTAAAGTTGAGTGTGTGAGTCATTTGTGCTCCGTACATGAATGATTCCTCAAATCATGTGTCTCGTTGAAGACGTGTGTGCTGTTACTACCAGGCGGAAACCACCTAGCAACCACCCAGAACACCCTGGCAACAGTATAAAAATAAGTATATTATACAATATATAGAACAATTTAGCAACTGCATAGCAATGCTTTGACTCCCACAACACCCTAGAAACTGTATAACAACACATTAAAAATGACTCATCTACATCTTAGCAACTGCATGGCAACACCCTGGTAACCACCCGAATACTATGGCAACCACATAGCAGCACTAAAATCACTTCAGAAAACTTCAGCAAATGCATAACAATGCCTCAACTCTCACAACACCCTTGAAACTGTATAGCAACACATTCAAAAATGACTCTGAACATCTTAGCAAATGCATAGCAACACCCTGGCAACCACCCGAATACTACAGAAACCCCATAGCAGCAAACTAAAAGACATTTGAAATATATTGGCAAATGCATAGTAATGCCTTGACTCTGAACATCTTAGCAACTGCATAGCAACCACCCGAATACTAATGCAACAGCATAGCAGCGAACTAAAAGCCATTCAGAACAGATTGGCAAATTGCATAGCAACACCTTGACTCCCACAACACCCTAAAAACTGTATAGCAACACATTAAAAATTACTTTGAACATCTTGGCAACTGCATAGCAACACAATGGCAACCATCCAAATACTATAGCAACCATATATCAGTAAACTAAAATCACTTCAGAACACATTGGGCAAATGCATAGCAATGCCGTAACTCCCACAACACCCAAGAAACTGCATAGCAACACCCTGGCAACCACCTGAATACTGTGGCAACAGCATAGCAGCAAACTAAAAGCCATTCAGAACACATTGGCAAATACATGCCTTGACTCCCACAACACCCGCCTATAAACTACATAGCAACACATTAAACATTACTTTAGAAAATGCATAGCTACACCCTAGCATTGTGCTTGTTGCATGGACAAACCACTGAACCAATTCTGTTTTCTTTAACAATAATCCTCTTTGGTAAATTGATTTGAATTGCATTGTTTCTACAATGATGCAAATTCTCAAGAGTGCATGCCTTGTGCTTTACTGATGTCATTCATCAGCAGTTTCAGTTCACATCATATAACAGATCCAGAGACGTCATCCACCAAAGCATCTCAAAGACTTTTTTATATAATGCTTTTACTGTGGAGGAGCAGAGGATTTTCACCCGTTTATCAGTAGGATCACAGGGCCGTGGAACTGGTCCCATTGAGCCCGTAGGAGTCCAGTGCCATGAGGAAGGAGACGGAGCCGGCGAGGAAGCAGAAAGAGATATGGAGGAGATCTGATGATTCTCCAAGTATTCCAGAACCTGCTTAACTTAAGCTGTATCACAGCAGGCTTTGGTTTGGACTCACTATCAGAAATATCCTCTGTGATACTGGTGAGTGTGTGTGTGTGTGTGTGTGTGTGTGTGTGTGTGTGTGTGTGTGTGTGTGTGTGTGTGTGTGTGTGTGTGTGTGTGTGTGTGTGTGTGTGTGTGTGTGTGTGTGTGTGTGTGTGTGAGTGAGAGAGAGAGAGAGAGAGAGAGAGAGAGAGAGACCATTTTCCACAATGCAAAAATAAAATTCAGTGTCTTTGCCTCATTTTCCTCTTAAAATATCCTTCAAATAAATTACGTTTTCCCGTCATTTAAAATTGCATTTTTTTAATTTTTTTTTTACTTTGTACTTCGATGTTTTTATTAAAACAATCGTACAGTAGCTTATGTCCTCGTGTGAAAGTGCCGTGGATATTGACGAGGAAGGCACATAATTGTAAACCTCAGGAAATGGACACTCCGAAAAGTCTGTTTGTTTATAACTTGCAGTTTGTTAATAAATGACAGTTAAAAATGTGTCATTGAAAACAACAGCGTCGAGACTTCCGAGTGACGTCAGTGACGCGCGAGACATCAATCAAATCCGTCACTCTTCCCTGAACTGATACATATTAGGAAAAAACAAAACAATATAAACACAGATTGTAATATAATTAATAATATTGTAATATAAAAGGTATGCTAAAAAAAAAAAACTTTTAAAATGTAGGCTAGCCTACTGTTTTAACAAGACATGCTGAAATTATGCCTATTCAGTGTCGTCTAGTTTAACAAATAAATAAAAACATCGTGCAAACAAACGATCTAGGCTATTAATATGTGTTTACATGGGCTATGTAATATTGTGTAATAAAATAATATTGTAATAAAATGATTTAGATTTAGCCTATATATAAACAGCCTATTAATTCGAAAATATCTTTTCTTTTCTGCGTTGCTCATTTATCACGCGATATTTCAGTTATTTCATCAAATCTTTTATGAGGATCTCCGTCAGTCTTTAAATCTGAGGCCGTTTTTTCCATTTAGAAATTAGCAAACAAACAACATTATAAAACACAGATACAATACAAAAAAAAAAAAAAGTTTTTATAAAACATAATTATACCGATTTTTCACATAGCATCATATGCACGCAAAACTATTTTTGACGAGAAATAAAAATTCGTGCTATAGGCTAGATAAGCACTTTCATGAGATCGTGTCGACATTATCGGAATATATATATTTAATTATTTTTATTTATTTTTTATGTTATTATTATTGCTAAGAACATACATAAATCTATGCCAGGGGTAAATACAATTAAGAGTACAATTACAGGTTACGAAATCAGGAATATGTCATACACATGACACAGTGAGACAGTTTTAAGGGCTTTAGAGTTGCTGGATGTAAGGAGAGGGTCCAGGTACGATTTAAGATCCTTACAAAAAATAAGAAAGTAGGGCTTAGCACCCTGAAATTTACATTTGTGACATTATCGGAATATGACCCTGCATTATTTTGTGCCGCAGTAAACGAGCTGAGTGAACTGAGGGATGGGATGCTTTACTGGAGGCGGGGAGACTGGGAGGAGTGTTGGGAGAGACTTCACTGAGACTGGGAGGAGTGCAGTGAGAAACTTCACTGAGACTTTTCACCCTTATCATCCTCTCCTGTCTTCTGTGAAGAGAAGTTAACCGGAAAATGCTCTCGGCCGGCGCGGGGTAAACGGCCGATGCTCCGGTACTCACGAGTGGAATAATCGAGACGAACACCTGTGTGGACATGTATCAAGGTGTAACGATGACCACAAACCACGGACACACGTCTTACGAGCCCGGTTTCCTCCATAACGCGGTCTCTGCGGCCGCGTCCCCGGTGTACGTGACACCCACCCGGGTAACCCCGATAATCCCGGCGCTCCCGTACCTCCAGACCCCCCAGCAGAGCAACCCCGGGTCCGGGCACTCGGGATGGGCGCAACCGGGTGCGGACACCTCTTATAATCATTCCACACATCATTCTCCGGTGTCCAGGTTCACATTCTCTGCGAGTCCGCCGTTAACCTCGCAAGCCCGGGAGACCGCGACGTACACGAGCCCGCTGAACATCAGCACGAGCGCCCGGGAGCATTACGGTTCCCGCGGTCTGAATGGCTCGTATCACACCGGGTACCCGGCCTACGTGAGCCCGAACATCGGAGGCTCGTGGGCGGCCTCGCACTTCGACGGTTCCGTGATGCACGGAGGACCCGCGCGACACCCGAATATAGGTGAGAATCAAAAATCTTAATAAAATAAAGTTATTATTATTCATTTAAAAAAGTAACCTTTATTATTATTATTTTAAAACAATCTAAAGCAATTAAGCGTAATCTTGTATTTTTGGTTATCTTATTTTTTAAGATTCTTTAAGATTCTTATTTAAAAAAATATCAGATCATTTATAATTTGACCTGTTTTGACAAGGTTAGTTTAGGTTGTTCAACATTAAAACCTGAAAGAAAATGTCACCATACGAAAGGAACATGAAAACAAAGATGACATTTAAAAAGTTTGGTGTATTAGATTGTTTTTACATATAGATTTCTTGTACTCTTCCTTAAACTGTTAATGACACATAAACTAGTTTGAGAGAATATAGACAAGAATGTTATTGCTGTATGTTTTTGTTTTGTTTTGTTCATTTTTATTTTTTTTTATTTTTTCATCCTGGTATATGAAAAATGTAAATGCTGTTTAAACTTGTGTGACAATTTTTTAATTTTTTTAAATAAAATCTTTTTAAAAACACCTAAACTAAGATAAAGTTTTTGGTGGGGAAAGAATATTTGAGGATTTAAAAAAAATCAACAAACAAGTAGTAAAGTAGTTTTTAGTAAAGATCATTTGCACAGTAAAATGTTGCAGCTTTACATAAAAATAGAGATTTTCGATTTTTTTATATTCTTTTTTTGTTTTTAAATCAGGTTACACTTTATTTTACAGTGTCTTTGCACATATGTTACATGTACTTACCATAGTAATAACAGTAAATGATGCCCTCAACCAAACCCTAACCCTACCCTAACCCTATAGTAAGTACATGTAGTTAATTATTATTACTCAATACTTAAATGTATAATTACACTGTAACAATGACACCTTAAAATAAAGTGTAGGCTAACTCTTTATTTAAGCTGTCCTTGTTACATTTAAGTTCTGA
>CM038638.1:35376106-35393606 GCA_021554675.1 Leuciscus idus | reverse complement strand
GTTGTCGCCCTGTTATAATTAATACACAGTGTGTGTGTTTGCCCGAAACTTACATACAAAACAACTGAAACAAACTTAAAATTATATACTTTTATATTTTTTCCAGCATGTTTTCTTTTCTTTTTTTTGGGTTTCATTTTTTTCTTTTTTTTGCTTTACTTTTTATTATTCCAATATTAATTTTTTAATTGAAGCAGATTTATTGTATGTTTTTTATTATTGCAATGTTTTCAGCATGTTTTCATTTTTTTATGTTTCAGTGTTTGCAGTAGGTTTATTTTTTCTTTTCTTTTATTATTTCAGCATTTATTTTTAATTGCGGCAAGTTTATTTCATATTTAAATTTATTTATTTTTTTCAGTATTTGTTTTTAATTGCAGCAAGTTTATTTTTTATTTTACATTACTTATCTTCTCTCTCTCTCAGTCTGCCTCCAGGCGTGTTGGTTTGTCCTGCACAAACTGTCAGACGAGCACCACGACTCTCTGGAGACGTAATGCCGAGGGAGAGCCGGTCTGCAACGCCTGCGGACTCTACATGAAACTCCACGGGGTGAGACTCTGTTTCTTCTATTATTATTCTACTTTATCCTATGGCAGAACAAATGTACAGCTGAACACAGAGAGAGAGGCTGTAGTAACACGTGTAACCAGCAGATGGAGACAGAGAAACACAGTGACCCTCGGTAATGTGTGTGTGTGTGTGTGTGTGTGTGTGTGTGTGTGTGTGTGTGTACGGGGTTGGTATCAAATGTTCACACATGTTCTAATTTGTTACTCTGTTTATTTAAATTTAAGTTATTAAATATTTTCTTCTTCTAATATTGTATTATTTACAGTCATGCCAATAAAGCAATTTTTGAATTGTTTGAGTTGTTTTTGAATCGTTGAACTGAACAAAGAAAACACCAGATCTCTGAGACTCAAACTTCTGCTCTTGTGTTCAGGTTCCTCGTCCTCTCGCCATGAAGAAAGAGGGAATTCAGACTCGCAAGCGCAAACCCAAAAACATCGACAAGTCCAAACCTGGTGAGCGCAGACACTCCGATAGAAAACTCATTCAGTATCTTGTTTCCTTGAGAGCTCTTGATTCTCAGTGATTCTCAGTAGGTGCGTCCCAAATCTCATACTTCTGCACTATTCTACGCCATTCTGTGGTATAAATAGTGCAAGTAGTGCGTTCACACTGAAAATTCTATATGCACTTATTTAACAGATAAAACAAAGTGTGCAACGTTGGACTATGAGGTGCCCCTAGGGACATTATTCAGAATTACCATGCATATACATGTACTTTTCCTCTCACATACACATATGAAACCAAATTCATTCACATAATATAATGAAATGCTCACACACATACAAGTGAAATGCTTTTACAAACACAACTGAAACGCTCTCATGCATACAACTGAAAATATTACGCTCACACACACAACTGAAACGCTCACACACACACAACTGAAACGCTCTCATACATACAACTGAAAATATTACGCTCACACACACAACTGAAATGCTCACACACACACAACTGAAACGCTCACACACATACAACTGAAACGCTCTCATACATACAACTGAAAATATTACGCTCACACACACAACTGAAACGCTCACACACACACAACTGAAACGCTCTCATACATACAACTGAAAATATTATGCTCACACACACAACTGAAACACTCTCACACACACAACTGAAATGCTCACACACACACAACTGAAACGCTCACACACACACAACTGAAACGCTCACACACATACAAGTGAAATGCTCTCACACACACAACTGAAATGCTCACACACATACAAGTGAAATGCTCTCACACACACAACTGAAATGCTCACACACATACAAGTGAAATGCTTTCACAAACACAACTGAAATGCTCTCACACACACAACTGAAATGCTCTCACACGCACAACTGAAACGCTCACACACACACAACTGAAATGCTCACACACAAACAAGTGAAATGATTTTACAAACACAACTGAAATGCTCTCACTCACACAACTGAAAAGCATTTCAGTTGTGTGTGTGTGAGAGCATTTCAGTTGTGTGTGTGAGAGCGTTTCACTTGTAGGTGTGTGAGCATTTCAGTGGTGTGTGTGAGAGCATTTCAGTGGTGTGTGTGAGAGCATTTCAGTGGTGTGTGTGAGAGCATTTCAGTTGAAACGGAAGGTGGTTAAAATCTCCAGTCCAGTTGGTGGCAGTAGTGCACCTCAAGACGAAGAACTAGAAGCTGACTGTTGAAAGAAAGCATAGTAAACTAGCGCAAGTTGGCCATAAATTCACAGATGCGAACTTCCCGCGGGTCAATAACTCGTGAGCTAAATGTTGTTAATACACAAATAACACCTCGTTTTAATCGTAGTAATGTGACGTGAAGAGTAAAGGCGGCAGAGAGGCAGATCCTAAGGGACCGTCTGCAAAGTGCAAAACCCGAAAAGCGTTACTACGAAAACAGTCAATAATTTCTCTGTTACACACTATAGTGTCATCAAATTCAGTTCACACATCACTGATGCCCTGATGATTATACTACAACATTTATTTTGAATAAATATATTTTTGAATATTTTTTATGATTATTATTTATGAAAAATATTCAATAACTTCACTGTTATTCACTGTATTGTTGCCAAATTCAGGTTATACATCACTGCTGTCCTGATGGTTATACTACACTTATTTTTGAAAAAAAAATTTTTAATTGTATACAGTGAAGTTTTGAATTAGAGTGAAGTTACAAACATTTACAATTGTATATACAATTTAAAATAAATATATTTTCCCCAAAATAAGTGTTGTAGTATAACCATCAGGGCATCAGTGATGTATAACCTGAATTTGGCAACAATACAGTGAATTACAGTGGTTACTGAATATTTTTCATAATAAAAATCATCAAATAGAAACTTTTTTTTTTTTCAAAATAAGTTGTAGTATAACCATCAGGGCATCAGTGATGTGCGAACTGAATTTGGCAACAATACAGTGAATTACAGTGAAGTTATTGAATATTTTTCATAATAAAAATTATCAAAAAGAAACTTTTTTTTTTTTCAAAATAAATTGTAGTATAACCATCAGGACAGCAGTGATGTGCGAACTGAATTTGGCAACAATACAGTGAATTACAGTGAAGTTATTGAATATTTTTCATAATAAAAATCATCAAAAATATATATATTTTTTTCAAAATAAGTTGTAGTATAACCATCAGGGCATCAGTGATGTGCGAACTGAATTTGGCAACAATACAGTGAATTACAGTGAAGTTATTGAATATTTTTCATAATAAAAATCATCAAAAATAAAAAAAAAATTTCAAAATAAGTTGTAGTATAACCATCAGGGCATCAGTGATGTGCGAACTGAATTTGGCAACAATACAGTGAATTACAGTGAAGTTATTGAATATTTTTCATAATAAAAATCATCAAAAAGAAACTTTTTTTTTTCAAAATAAATTGTAGTATAACCATCAGGACAGCAGTGATGTGTGAACTGAATTTGGCAACAATACAGTGAATTACAGTGCAGTTATTGAATATTTTTCATAATAAAAATCATCAAAAATATATATTTTTTTTAAATAAGTTGTGGTATAACCATCAGGACAGCAGTGATGTGCGAACTGAATTTGGCAACAATACAGTGAATTACAGTGCAGTTATTGAATATTTTTCATAAATAATAATCATAAAAATATATTTATTCAAAATTAGTGTTGTAGTATAACCATCAGGACAGCAGTGATGTGCGAACTGAATTTGTCAACAATAAAGTGAATTACAGTGCAGTTATTGAATATTTTTCATAATAAAAATCATCAAAAAGAAACTTTTTTTTTCAAAAATAAGTTGTAGTATAACCATCAGGACAGCAGTGATGTGTGAACTGAATTTGGCAACAATACAGTGAGTTACAGTGAAGTTATTGAATATTTTTCATAATAAAAATCATCAAAAATAATTTTTTTTTTAAATAAGTTGTGGTATAACCATCAGGACAGCAGTGATGTGCGAACTGAATTTGGCAACAATACAGTGAATTACAGTGCAGTTATTGAATATTTTTCATAAATAATAATCATAAAATATATTTATTCAAAATTAGTGTTGTAGTATAACCATCAGGACAGCAGTGATGTGCGAACTGAATTTGTCAACAATAAAGTGAATTACAGTGCAGTTATTGAATATTTTTCATAAATAATAATCATAAAATTATATTTATTCAAAATAAGTTTTGTAGTATAACCGGTCCCTTCGGATCTGCCTCTCTGCCGCCTGCGCATAGTGTTCAATGTGTTTTGTCCACTGCAAGGGAAAGCTCGTTTTGAGGAAAATTAGGTTGCAGCTGCTTGTCTACATTACTACGATTAAAACGAGGTGTTATTTGTGTATTAACAACGTTTAGCTCACGAGTTATTGACCCGGGAAGTTCGAATCTGTGAATTTATGGCCAACTTGCGCTAGTTTACTATGCTTTCTTTCAACAGTCAGCTTCTAGTTCTTCGTCTTGAGGTGCACTACTGCCACCAACTGGACTGGAGACTTTAACCACCTTCCGTTTCAACTGAAATGCTCTCACACACACCACTGAAATGCTCTCACACACACCACTGAAATGCTCTCACACACACCACTGAAATGCTCACACACCTACAAGTGAAACGCTCTCACACACACAACTGAAATGCTTGCATACAACATCATTCTGAAATGCTTTTCAGTTGTGTAAGTGAGAGCGTTTCAGTTGTGTTTGTAAAAGCATTTCACTTGTATGTGTGTGAGCATTTCAGTTGTGTGTGTGTGTGAGCGTTTCAGTTGTGTGTGTGAGAGCATTTCACTTGTGTGTGTGAGAGCATTTCAGTTGTGTGTGTGAGAGCATTTCAGTTGTGTGTGTGAGAGCATTTCAGTTGTGTGTGTGAGCGTAATATTTTCAGCTGTATGTATGAGAGCGTTTCACTTGTGTTTGTAAAAGCATTTCACTTGTATGTGTGTGAGCATTTCAGTTGTGTGTGTGTGAGTGTTTCAGTTGTGTGTGTGTGAGCGTAATATTTTCAGTTGTATGTATGAGAGCATTTCAGTTGTGTGTGTGTGAGCGTTTCAGTTGTGTGTGTGAGCGTAATATTTTCAGTTGTATGCATGAGAGCGTTTCAGTTGTGTTTGTAAAAGCATTTCACTTGTATGTGTGTGAGCATTTCATTATATTATGTGAATGAATTTGGTTTCATATGTGTATGTGAGAGGAAAAGTACATGTATATGCATGGTAATTCTGAATAATGTCCCTAGGGGCACCTCATATTGGACACTTCATGCACTCAGACTCCGATGTTGAAAGACAAAAAAAACCTTTAAAAGTTCATACAATAGTGCATAAGTGCATAAGTACATAGTGCATAAGTACACAGTGTATAAGTGCATAGTGCATAAGTACATAGTGCATAAGTACATAGTGTATAAGTTCATAGTGCATAAGTACATAGTGCATAAGTACACAGTGTATAAGTGCATAGTGCATAAGTGCATAGTGCAAAAGTACATAGTTCATAAGTGCATAGTGCATAAGTACATAGTGCATAAGTACACAGTGTATAAGTGCATAGTGCATAAGTGCATAGTGCAAAAGTACATAGTTCATAAGTGCATAGTGCATAAGTACATAGTGCATAGAGCATAGTGCATAAGTACATAGTGCATAGTGTATAAGTGCAAAGTGCATAAGTGCATAAGTACATAGTGCATAAGTACATAGTGCAAAAGTACATAGTTCATAAGTGCATAGTGCATAAGTACATAGTGCATAAGTACATAGTGCATAAGTACATAGTGCATAAGTGCATAGTGCAAAAGTACATAGTTCATAAGTGCATAGTGCATAAGTACATAGTGCATAAGTACATAGTGCATAAGTACATAGTGAAAAAGTACATAGTTCATAAGTGCATAGTGCAAAAGTACATAGTGCAAAAGTACATAGTTCATAAGTGCATAGTGCATAAGTACATAGTGCATAGTGCATAAGTACACAGTGCATAAGTACACAGTGTATAAGTGCATAGTGCATAAGTGCATAGTGCATAAGTACATAGTGCATAAGTGCATAGTGCATAGTGCATAAGTACATAGTATATAAGTGCATAGTGTATAAGTGCATAGTGCAAAAGTACATAGTTCATAAGTGCATAGTGCATAAGTACATAAGTACACAGTGTATAAGTGCATAGTGCATAAGTAAGTACATAGTGCATAAAAAAATAAAAACTATATTTTTTACGAAACTGCGCTCGTTAAAATCACAAAATCACAGCTTCTAACCAAGGCTGTATCTCAATACTAGTTTTACTTGATCTTAGTGCTGCGTTCGATACTATAGATCACACAATACTCTTAGATCGACTACAAAATTATACTGGTGTTCAAGGACAAGCACTAAGCTGGTTCAAATCATACTTATCTGACCGCTACCATTTTGTCTATTTAAATGGAGAAAAATCGACCATAACTCCAGTAAACTATGGAGTGCCGCAGGGATCTGTGTTAGGCCCTCTGTTATTCTCAATATATATGATGCCACTTGGAAATATTATAAGGAAACATGGAATTAGTTTCCATTGTTATGCTGATGACACTCAAATATATATTTCATCACGGCCGGATGAAAACGTCTCTGGTTACTTACGTAACCTATGTTCTCTGAATAGGGAACGAGACGCTGCGGATAGCGCAGTGGGATATTCTCTGAATGTGCCGATTGTCTGAAGCCCTATAGAATCACGCCAATTCATTGGCTGATGGCGCCCGCGCAGTCTGGCTCCGCCCCGACGCTCTTACGTCGCATCATTACATATTCGCGCGCGCGCCATCTGCTCCTCAGATTTCTCTGCCGAAAAGAAAACTGTCAGCAGCGCGAGGAGCTTGGCAGCTAACGCAGCGTCTCGTTCCCTATTCAGAGAACATAGGTTACGTAAGTAACCAGAGACGTTCTCTTTCATAGGTTCACTCAACGCTGCGGATAGCGCAGTGGGAACGGACTACCAAACTCGCCAAGCTAGAGCGCTTTCCATGACTGGTACATAAATGAGACACAAATGATAGAACCTTACAAAAGTGTGCGGAGAGGACCAGCCTGCCGCAACACAAATGTCCTCCAAAAGTGCTCCTCTAAAAAGAGCTTGAGAAGATGCCACACTTCTGGTGGAATGTGCTCTAATGCTAAGAGGTGAAGGCAAGCCACGCACCTCGTAAGCCAACGAGATAGCTTCTGTGACCCAGTGAGAAATCCTCTGCTTTGATGCAGCAAGCCCATGGCGGCCAGCACCGAAGCAAACCAGAAGCTGGTTAGATTTCCTCCAACCGCCTGAGCGGTCTACATATATCTTAAGAGAACGAACTGGGCAGAGCAAGTTAAGCTTCCTATCTTCCTCAGAAGAAAATGGAGGAGGGTGGAAAGCGTTAAGGTTAACCACCTGCGAGCGGAAAGTTGTGGAAAGAACTTTGGGGACATACCCTGGTCTCGGCCTCAAGGAAACCTTGACCAAGCCAGGAGCAAAGTCCAAGCAAGACTCGCTAACAGAAAGAGCTTGTAAGTCTCCTACCCGCTTTAATGAGGACAGGGCCAACAAAAGAGAAACCTTGAGAGTCAGAATCCGCTCCGGAGCTGCAAGAGTATTGTGCTGCAATAGCTGCGACATAAACTCTGAGAGTGGTAGCAGCTGCTCCAGAAGCAAACTTCTCCTGCAGGAATTCCAGTACTGAACCAACAGGGCAGTTAACCGGGCTCCTATCATGTGCTAAGCACCATGTCTCAAAAACCTTCCATTTGGAAGAATATAGCCTCCTTGTAGAAGGGGCTCTAGCACTCGCAATGGTCTCCTGAACGTCAGTTGGGAGATCAGAACCTAATGCTAACGGCCTCTGATCGGCCAAACATACAGCTTCCATATGTCTGGGCGAGGATGCCATATCCTGCCCTGCAGTTGGGACAGCAGGTCTTCCCTGACCGGGATCTTCCAGGGGGAAGATTCCAGCAGAGGAATTAGCTCCGAAAACCATGGCTGAGACGGCCAGAACGGAGCTACCAGGAGGAGGCGGACTCCGTTCTCTCTCACTCTGGCCAAGACCGCCTGGATCAGTTTGATGGGCGGGAAGGCATAGAGTTTCTGCGTTGGCCAAGGGTGAGCAAACGCATCTATCCCTAATGGAGCCGGGGGACTCAGGGAGAACCAAAGCGGGCATTGGGACGACTCTTGACATGCAAAGAGGTCCACTTCCGCTTCTCCGAAAACCTCCCATATCAGGGCCACCGTCTGGCGGTTCAACATCCTTTCTCCCGATCTGAGTTTCTGCCTCGACAGAAAATCTGCTGCGAGGTTCAGAACCCCTGGGACATGAACTGCTCTCAGAGATAGGAATCTGCTCTGAGACCACAGGAGAAGGTGATGCGCATGCCTGTCTAGGGTGCGCGACCGAGAACCCCCCTGCCGGTTCACATGAGACACCACTGCCATGTTGTCTGTTCTGACAATTACATGGTGTCCTTCCAGAAGAGGGAGAAAATGATGCAGAGCCAGAAAAACGGCTCTTAACTCCAGGCAGTTTATGTGCCAAGAAAGAGTCTCGCCAGTCCAGACCCCACATGCTGGTCTGCCCTCGAAAACTGCTCCCCAGCCGGTGAGAGAGGCATCCGTCGTAATCATTTGGCGACGAAATACCGTACCCATGCTGACCCCTTTCCGAAGAAAAAGAGGGTCCCGCCAAACTGACAGGGCTCGAAAGCAACTGCGCGATACCTTCAGTAGGCGAAGGGTTGGCCCGGAGGGCCGAACCCCTGAGAGCTTCATCCACCACATGAAGGGTCTCATGTGGAGCAGGCCCAGCGGTAGCACGGAGGAGGCCGCGGCCATTAGGCCCAGCATCCTGCGGCAAGTGCCCACAGACACATGATGGCCTAGCGAAAAACGGGCCAAGCATGTCGTCAGACTGGAAATCCGTGCAGGAGCCAAGCGGGCCTGCATGAGAACGGAATCCATGTTCACCCCCAAGAAAACGGTGCTTTGAGCCGGAGCAAGAACACTCTTCTCCGAGTTCAACCTCAAACCGAGAGACTGGATATGACTCAGGACGATGTCTCTGTGGTGGGTCACCAGTTCCCTGGACTGGGCTAAAATGAGCCAATCGTCCAGGTAATTTAGAATACGGATGCCCTGGAGCCGCAATGGGGCCAGAGCTGCATCCATACACTTCGTGAATGTCCTCGGGGCCAGAGCGAGGCCGAAGGGAAGGACCCTGTACTGGAACGCTCTTTCTCCAAAGGCGAACCTGAGGAACTGCCTGTGTCGCCGTACAACCTGGATGTGAAAGTAAGCATCCTTTAGGTCTACTGTCACGAACCAATCCCCTGGCCGAATCTGAGATATGATAGCTTTCAGCGGCAACATCTTGAATTTCCCTTTGTAAAGGGCGAAGTTCAGTCGGCGGAGGTCCAGTATGGGACGCAAACCGCCGCCCTTCTTCGGGACCAGGAAATAACGGCTGTAAAAGCCCCGTTCGGTTTTCCCTGAAGGAACCTCCTCTATTGCTCCTTTGAGAAGGAGGGATGAAATTTCCTGCTGAAGTACAGAAGCCTGAGTGGCGCTGTCCACTACAGTAGGAAAGACCCCGTTGAAACGGGGGATTGCGGCAAAACTGAAGAGTGTAGCCGAACCGAACTGTGCGAAGAACCCAAGACGATACCCCTGGTAAGCGCTCCCATTCTTGAAAGAAATGTGAAAGAGGAAGAGGGATGTTGTAATGCAGACGACATACCTGAGTGAGGGTGCCGTGTTGACGTTCGTGGGGTAGAGAAGTTGACTGTGCAGGAGAGCCCTTGGCGTCCTGGCACGTGATGGGAGGTATCGATGCTGGGGTCATGGTGACCAGGTCTGCCTGCTCCGGAGGAAAACGAAAAGTGCCTCCGAGGATGCGACCGGCAGTTATAGAGAGTGTCGGGGGTGAGGGGAGAAAGCAAAAAGCGTCTCCTTCCTCCCGCGCCGGGCTGAGTAGAGATGGTGAAAAATGGCCTGCACTTCGAGACACTCTGAGTGGCGAAGGTGACATGGCAAGGAAAGGAGAGCTGGGAGGTGGGCAGAAACGCTTGCGCGGTCTGTCCCAACCTTGAGGAAGCAGAGGAGCTCTCCTTTTTCCGACCGGAGGGTCAGGAACGGCTCTGGGCCGCCGGAGCGGTCGGTTTGTCGGACCGCTTCAACTGGAGGCGCTTGTGAGGCCGTTGACGGGGAAATGGGCGACCGCGGGCTCCCCAAACCTGTGTAGGTGGGGGATGCACCGGTTCGCTCCTCCTGGAAGAGAACTCCGGTCTATGAGAGGGACGTTCTCTGGGTCGAACAGGGGAGGGAGCAGAAGGTTCCCTAACTCTCCTGGGCATGAACTGTCTGAACGCGGCCGATTGGGATTTGGAGGAGCGGAATTTCTCAACCACTGTGTTGACCGCTGAACCCCGTTTGAGAAATGGGGGTGTCCAAGAGGAAAACCTTCTCCTTGTCACGGATCTCCGTGAGATTAAGCCACAAGTGGCGTTCCACCGCAACGGAACCAGCCATAGAGCGACCTATGGCGCGTGCGGTATGTTTGGTGGCTCTTAAGGCTAAATCCGTAGCCTTACGAAGCTCCTTGACCGCTTCAGGGGTCACGCCGTCGCCCTCGTCCATTTCCTTCAGGACGTCCGCTTGGTAGGCCTGAAGAATGGCCATAGTGTGCAGGGTCATGCTTTCCTGCCCAGCCGCCATGTAGGATTTCCCAATGAGAGAGGAAGTAGTCCTACATGCTTTAGAGGGGAGGAGGGGGCGCGACATCCAGGACGGCGCAGACGACGGAGCAAGATGGTCGGCTAAAGTCTCCTCAATCGCCGGAATGGCGGAATAGCCCTGTTCCACAGAACCTACTAGGTTGGTGAAATCAGCAGCTGCCGCATTAGTGAGGCGCGCAGAGAAAGGCTGCTTCCAGGATCTGGAAATCTCGTGATGCAGATCACTGAAAAATGGCAGCTTTCTCCGATGAGGCCTAGAATTAGGGCCACTGAGAAGTCTCTCGTCGAGTTTCGATGACTGAGATTCGCGGGGCTCGTCGGGCCAATCAATAGCGAGCTTCTCCGTAGCGCGCGAAAGTACGTCAACGAGCTCCGCGTAGACCGCAGTAGGCCACGCTTCCTGGCCGCTCGGCGGGATAACCTCGTCGGTGAGAGAAGGCCCGAAATCCTCGGAGTCGGAAGCCTCGGTAAAAAGTACATCCTCCAGCCCGAAAGAAATCGCGTCGCGTGCTCCCGGGCTGGGGCGCAAATAATCATGCGAAAATTCGACTGGCATGCCTCGCGCGTGCCGAGGGGAGGGAGGGAGAGAAAGAGCAGGGCTCGTCTGCTCGAACTCCACATCCTCAAGCTCTACATCCAAACCCCAAGTCGCGGATCCTCGAGCGGCCTCGGGAGCGCGACAGGGGGAGACGAATGATTCCCTCTCAAAAACCGCGAGCCGCGATTTGAGGGTTCTGAGCAACAAGTTTTCACAGAATTTGCATTTAGACGATCCTATGACTGCCTCGCGCGCATGTGAAAAGCCCAAACATTTAACACACTTACTGTGTGGGTCGTCGTTAGCGATGTAACGAGCACATGGCGGAGTACAGCGTCGGTATTCCATGGCAACTTCACCGTAAGGAGAAACAGAGTTCCGCTTGAACAGTCGCAGAAGCGCCGAGAATAATCCAGAAGTCGTATTTTTCGAGCTCAGAAAAATCACGAGCGAAGGGCAAACGTGACCGCTTCGTTCTGAAGGCAGAGAAATCTGAGGAGCAGATGGCGCGCGCGCGAATATGTAATGATGCGACGTAAGAGCGTCGGGGCGGAGCCAGACTGCGCGGGCGCCATCAGCCAATGAATTGGCGTGATTCTATAGGGCTTCAGACAATCGGCACATTCAGAGAATATCCCACTGCGCTATCCGCAGCGTTGAGTGAACCTATGAAATAGAACGCTAAATTTTCCAAATTGACAGAGTGTGTAAAAGATATAAAAGATTGGATGACGCGTAATTTTCTTTTATTAAATCCAGACAAGACAGAGGTAATACTTATCGGTTCAAAAAAACGCCCACAAAACCTCGCACAATACAACTTTAACATCATAGGATGTCCTGTTACTTTATCCTCTACAGTAAAAGACCTGGGTGTTATACTCGATTGCAACCTGTCTTTTGAAAATCATATTTCATATGTTACAAAAACAGCCTTTTTCCACCTTAGAAACATTGCTAAGCTACGTAATATGCTATCAGTTTCTGATGCAGAAAAGTTAGTTCATGCATTCATGACCTCGAGACTGGATTACTGTAATGCTTTATTAGCTGGTTGTCCTGCATCCTCAATAAACAAGCTACAGTTAGTCCAAAATGCCGCCGCTAGAGTTCTTACTAGATCAAGAAAATATGATCATATAACACCGATTTTATCATCACTGCATTGGTTACCTATAAAGCTCCGTATTAATTACAAGGTATTGCTACTGACTTATAAAGCCCTAAACGGCTTAGCTCCAGTCTATTTAACGGATCTTCTATCGCCCTATAATCCATCGCGCTCTTTAAGATCACTAAATTCAAGGCTTTTGGTCATACCTAGGATATCCAGAACCACCAAAGGAGGGAGAGCATTTTCACATTTAGCTCCAAAACTCTGGAATAGTCTTCCTGATACTGTTCGCTGCTCAGACTCGCTCTCCCAGTTTAAAACTAGATTAAAGTCGCATCTCTTCAGCCAGGCATTCATATAATATTTTTAATCTTACAGTTCAAACTACAATCCGGCCTCTAGCTCATAAATGCCAGAGGAGAACTGGCCCCCGACTGAGCCTGGGTTCTCCCAAGGTTTTTTTTTCTCCATTAGGTCACCTGATGGAGTTTTAGGACACCATTAGGTCACTTGATGGAGTTTTTCGGTTCCTTGCCACTGTTGCCTTTGGCTTGCTCAGTTGGGGATATATTGGGGATATTTAATTTAATTTAATTTTATCAATCAATAAATTCCACTAGAAACAAACCTTGTTGTATTATTTTAATTTAATACTGTGAAGCTGCATTGATACAATCTGTATTGTGAAAAGCGCTATACAAATATACTTGACTTGACTTGACTAGTGCATAAGTACATAGTGCATAAGTGCATAGTGCAAAAGTACATAGTTCATAAGTGCATAGTGCATAAGTGCATAAGTACATAGTTCATAAGTGCATAGTGCATAAGTACATAGTTCATAAGTGCATAGTGCATAAGTGCATAAGTACATAGTTCATAAGTGCATAGTGTAAAAGTACATAGTGCATAAGTGCATAGTGCAAAAGTACATAGTTCATAAGTACATAGTGCATAACTGCATAGTGCATAAGTACATAGTGTGTCATTTGGGACACAGCTAGTGATTTTGACTGTGACTTGTCTGTGATTGACAGGAGTGCCTGAAGGTCAGAGGTCATCCGGTGTCCTGAACTCCAGTCCCACAGAAGAACCGAGAGCCATAAAGACGGAGCCGGAGACGCCATCGCTTTACATGCACACGCCGGTCAGAGACTCTTTATTATACACCTTATGAGTACTTTATAGAGTTTATGAGTTCATGTTAAAGGGAAAGCTTTCCCAAAAATAAAAATTCAGTCATCATTTACTCACTCTTAAGTTGTTCCAAACCTGTATAAATGTCTTTGTTCTGTTGAACACAAAGGAAGATATTTTGAAGAATGTTGGTAACCAAGCAGATCTCGGCCCTGCATAGTAGGAAGAAAATACTATGGTAGTCAATGGGGCCCAAGATCTGCTTGGTTACCAATATTCTTCAAAATATCTGCCTTTGTGTTCAACAGAACAAAGACATTTTGTACAGGTTTGGAACAATTTGTGAATGAATAAACAATGACAGTATTTATTTTTGTGTGAATTATCCCTTTAATCCTTGTGCGCTGTTCGTTCGGGGAGAACACTCCAGAGACCCCAGGCAACAAAATAAAAAACGTTTTAAAAGAAATGTAATTTGACTCAGTTTATTAATGTTTTTAACTCCACATTTGTCCAGTTTTGGAAGGATTTATGATATATAAATATAAATATATAAATAAATGTACAAAATAAATTAAAATGTATAGGTTTTTATTCAAAAACAGCTTTTTATGTAAAATTCACTTTATAAAAGACCCACATTTTTTAACTTTCATTCATGGGGATCACATGGATAACTGAACATGGTTTATTGTAAGATTTTTGCCCATCTTTTGGAAAATGTAATAAAAAGTAATAAATGATCACTTTAGCCAGTAGATGGCGGCAGAGCTCCACTATCTGCTGTTTGCTATTTGACTAACTGACAGACATCTTTCACATGTTTTTCCAGTTGGATTCATATCTACATGAGATCACAATTATAACAAAACAAAAAATACTATTTGTCAAAGTTTAACTTTTAACACAGTGTCTCTCCTCCGTGTGTCTGCAGGTGTCTGCGTTTCCGACGTACATGGGGACTCCGAGCTCGAGTTCTGCTCTCAAACTTTCTCCCAGTGGATCTTCCGGCTCCAAAAGTGACGTCTGGAACAGCCTGATCCTGGCGTGAGGAACCGGGACGCTTCACCCGAGGCAGAAAACACAGGACCTGATTGAGAACTCTGACTGCGAATCGCAGGAACCAAATACCCTGGAGTCCCGGCGGACCATGAGAACATTATATAAGCTGTATGTTCAAGTGGACTGTAGCATGTACTCTACACATCTTGGTTTCATTATTTTAAACCATTTAGATGATGTTCGGTTGTCGCTGTCATAGATGAGCGTGTCAAGGGCCAAGTTTTGCACATGCAAACTCAACACTTTTCTCCTGAAAATGTACAAATGTTGCTATTTTTTTGCAGTTCTGTTTGTTGCTCTTCAGAAACTATATTTAAGTGAAGCTCAAAGCACTCCTACTGTACTTTAACGGATAATTGTGACCCTGGACCACAAAACCAGTCACATGGGTCAATTAAATAAGCTTTCCATTGATGAGTGGTGTGTTAGGATAGGACGATATTTGGCCGAGATGCAACTATTGTAAATCTGGAATCTGAGGATTCAAAAAAAATCTAAACATTGAGAAAATCTCCTTTAAAGTTGTTCATTAATGTTGGCGATTGTGCAGCATTCACTCACACAAATACATGTTTTATATATTTACGGTAGGAAATGTACTAAATATCTTCATGGAACATGATCTTTACTTAATATCCTCATGATTTTTGGCATAAAAGAAAAATCGATAATTTTGACCCATATGATGTATTGTTGGCTATTGCCACAGATATACCCGTGCGACTCGAGACTGGTTTTGTGGTCCAGGGTCACTCCTTCATGCCATATCTGCAGGGAAATGTTTATTTTCATGGTCATGATTATTATTAATCATGTCTATGAGCAGAAATCATTTTGACTGTTATTCCGAAAGCATCTGTTGTCAAGATTGATGATGAACTTTCTGTCCTGAAAGCCACTTCCTGAAAACATTTAAAATAACCTTCACCACATTTTGACTTCCTTTTAACATCTTTATCGCAGCTGATCTCCTTTAGTTCAACTTCTTGTATTTATTTGTAGAGTAAACAGGGTTAGAGTTTTCCTCTCCGACTGGAAAGGTGACAGACTGCTGGAAAAGTCCACTTAAACATGTGCTGATCTCTTACTTTACATGAGCTTTTTCTCATTATAGCCTGTAAAGACAATAGAAAGTCCATATGTAATTCTTTTCTTGTATTCTATATAGTATTAAGTGTATATAACTGTATGTATGCCAAACAACTCACTCCATGTTTAACTGTTGTTTTTAAAACACACAACATATGTGAACATTTGATTAAATGCTTATAATTCTAAATTCAAATGTTTTCTGTGTCTTTAAATGCCCCAAAAAGATGCATAAGTAGTAATAAAGTTAAACAATAATTTAACAATCAAAGTCATTTTTTATTTGTCAAAGACTAATAAACATAAGAGAAAAACAACAGTTTGAGAAATATATCTGTTAAAGCATAATTATGTAAAATAATTATTGATTATTAAATTATTAAATATTATTGAATCAAGTTAATATTCACAAGCACATACACATTATGCACAAGAATAAATAAAAAGTTACAGGGGTTATATTATATTAAACCATATCAGTCTCACAGATTATATACTGTATTTAATGCGTCAGCTCTCATTTGCAGCTGAAGTGATTTTTTTCTTTCTTTATTAATTCAGTGCCATGAGAACAACAGGTATTACATATTATTACGTTATCACGTTATCACATTAACATTAGCTGCCAGGAAATGAAAGCAAATAAATAAATAAATAAAAAATAGAAAAAAAAAATAGAAAAATTACATAAAATTTTTGTTTTTGCTTTTTTTTTCAAAAGATTTACATATAATTTAAAGTCATTTTTAAAATGTGAAAAATCTGGTTTGCATTGAGCCCATTTCTTTAATGTATATGGTATTTTTCTTAACAAAATAAATATCTGTATATGTTGTTCTTTACATTCCAAATTGTCATTCTGAGTATAAAAAAGCACATCAAATACACACATTTCTATCATACACTTCAGTTTCTTCTAATAAAGGTTTCTAAATCTTTCCAAAATAATCTTGAGTAAATACAGTAGAAAATACAGATGCAAAATAGTTTATTTTTCTAGTGCACAAAATTCACAGGTATATGAAATATTAAGTTTAAATCTCTCCAAAACATGCTTAGAAGGGTCAATTCTGTGAAGACACTTCCTTAATTTTGTTATTAACACAAAACTTTTTTGGGCAATTTCAAAAGATATTATCAAATAAAGAAGAACAAAGAATCTCGCTGCTGGAAAATACACATTTCTTATGTCCTTATTGCTACAACTTTGTTTTGAAACATTAACATTATCAATGAAAATTTGAATCCATATATATTGGCAGTAATTTGGAGAGTTAATCTCCTCCTCCTTTTTAATTGTTTTAAGGATTGAATTAAAAATGTTACCAAAAAGATCATCCTGAAGTGGCTCTACTTCCCGGTGTTCGTAACTCCCCTGACGTCATCACGGATCTGACCAATGAGGTACGCTCACAGCTCTGAGTCCATCTGACTGGTCACTGGGCGGGCCATCACGCCAGTCGCTCTCGCCGCTCATTGGTCGGCGCGCTGTAAACCCATGACGCCTCAGCCAATCAGAGGAGTCAGTCGATCGTGTGAGTGAGGGATTGTCGCTGCGCGCTGTTGATGTTCTCCTGGATCTCTGTAGAGTTTGAATGGAAACAGCAGCGCGTGAATTTCAGTTCACCTGTTCAGAAAAGCGCGTTATAGACACACTCGGGGAAATGGACATCCTCAAGTCTCTAGGACACCCGGAAGAAATAATCAACCTCTTTAAATACAAAATAGGAGG
>CM038638.1:35346106-35371106 GCA_021554675.1 Leuciscus idus | reverse complement strand
AAAATGAAATTTCTAACTTAAACTGTCATAGATCTTGAATTCTTTGAAACACAGACTTAAGCGAAGGCTTTTAATAAAGAAGACACTTGGCAGATTATTGCTGAAGTTGAGACATTTAAAAAAAGTGAAACATAAGTTATTATAATAAAAAATGCATAGAAAAAAAAAAAATGATGTAAAATATATATTTTCCAAAGTCATGTTTTACTCTAAAACTGTGTGAAAATCAAAGCCATAAATCTAAGCAAATTCTGCCCCAAAATTTGAGGTTGATATCTCAAACCTTGAGCTTTGAGTGAGACGTTCTCTGGGCGCAGTACCGAACGCTTCCTCTAGAGGACAGTTATTTCATCGAACTGCACAAGTGTGACTTTATTTTAATTTTCATGACCATTTAACCTTTTTGAATCATGTCCATGATTTTTTTGTGTTCACACTGCAAGTGTTAAAATCTTTACTAAGTTTCGTACCATTCCGATGAAGTAAAAAAAAAAAAAAAAGTAAAATCTTTCAGTCAAAAACGAGCACCATTTTTGAAGTTACTCGAGATCACCTAGACTTGAGGAACAGTCTTCTTCCCCGTGTCCCAAACAATGATGCATATAAAATAGGGATGGGCATTCGATTAAATTTTCTTAGTCGGTCGTCGGGAGAATTAACGATCGACTATCGATTAATCATTAATATTTTTATATTGAAATTCATTATTTCTTTAACTTTTTATAAATTAAAAATGCAATGAAAATACAAAAATACAGTTTGTATGTCCTCGATGAGATCTTTATTACAAGAAGATCAACTTGTGGCAGTGAAACTGGACGTTCGGTAGACTTGAAGATTCCTGCGGTGCTCTAAACCAGCGGAACCTGCAGCTGCGAGCAGGCGTTCTTAAACAGAGACCCATGGCCACTTCATCCGTTTTCTGTGATCGGATAGCTATCCGGTCGTGAAAAGACCAAATCTAAATGCCCTCCGAAACGCATTCGAGACGGATTTAAATCCGATCGCTCAAACCACTTCAGGAGGAGATCTGAGACGCATTCCAGACGAAACTGGACAAGAGTAAATGCATCTGGTTGTTGAAACCACATATGCAAATTTGACTTATCCCAAAAATAAGAAATAAACGTGTGAGAGCGTGTTATAGGCTATATGTCATGTTATATCCAGATATGACGACGCTACTTCAACACGCATCACCACAGATGAGCATCTATTCATCAAGCCAACGTGCAAACTATCGCAAATCAAAGTGAAAGTCATTCATCAACACACAATCATCTTCATTAAAAGTAAAGAACCGAAATGATCTTACCAGGGCTGTTGCCGCAATATCTTGTTGCGGTCTTTGATTTAGAAATTTTCGCTGATGATCAATAAAATGCAGCTCATATCAGTTGCTTTCGATTCGATGACGTGCAACAATTTAAATATGCATATAGCGCGGGAATTCAAGATCGGATTTATATCCGTTTTGCAAAAACACATTTATGTGACCAGGTGTAAATGGAATCGTTTTGATAAATCAGATAGCTATCCGATCTGAGAAAACTCATGAAGTTCCCATAGAACTTCTGCACCAGTCTACTGATTTCTGTTGAGAAAGATAAGCATGTTGACATGATCTGGGATCAGACGCGACCGCAACCTGGTGACAGCCAGTCCAGCCGCCGAAAACACCCGCTCTGAGGGGACTGACGTTGCCGGGATGCGCAGGTACCTCCGCGCTAAAATTAATTCCATTGCATCAAGACTCACACTACGCAACGCAACCTGCATTAGTTTAATCGATAACAAATAAACGTGATCGACGAAATTCTTAACGATCAATTATCGATCGTCGATTAATCATGCCCATCCCTAATATAAAACATAACCTTCACAGCTAATAAGCTCTATATCTAGCATTGAAGACCCTCTGAAACATCAGTCATGTACAGTGTGTTTCTGAAGCGTCTGCGGGGTCAGCCGAGGGTCAGCCGAGGGTCAGCCGAGGGTCAGCTGAGGGTCACCGGTGCATCTGTCGTGTTTTCATCAGTTGCTCAGGATAGATCTGCACTTCTGCTTGATGCACAATCCGTGTTGTTTATAAATGCAATGCAAATCTCATTCTTGACTCTCCCTGCAGGATTTGATATTAACACACGCCAAATGCGGGTAATAATCGACTGTGGCGGGAAACGCTGTCAAATCAATAACTTACAAATTTAGTTGCCAAATTGGCCGGTGAGTGAAAAAGTAAATTTCAAACCCTCCTCCTCTGTATATTGAATCATTCTTCGATGTGTCACTCAGGCATGCCGTGTGTATTTTCTACCTGGTTCTGCGAGCCCTGGACACCGTGGAGGATGACATGACCATCCCGCTGGAGAAGAAGGTCCCGCTGCTGCACGACTTCCACTCATTCCTCTACCAGCCCGAGTGGAGCTTCACTGAGAGCCGGGAGAAAGACCGGCAGGTCCTGGAGGATTTCCCCACGGTCAGTCTCACACAATCATCATATGACATCAAAATGTGAGGAATTTTTTTTTGCATGAAGACAGTGAGGCCTGTTTCAGGACCATATTGTTTTATATAGAGGATGTATATATATATATATATATATATATATATATATATATATATATACATACATACATACATACATACATACAAAATATAAATATTATAATATTATTATTGTTATTATTATTAAACACACACATAAATGTGTATATATATACAGTATATATATATATATGCATGTATGTGTGTGTGTATATATATTTATATGTATGTATATGTGTGTGTTTAATAATATATTATTATGATATATTTTATAAAGTCATTTTATTCTGTACAAGAAGGACCATTTATGTATAAATATATACAATTTTAAATAAGACATCAGAGCCTATAGCAAAAAAACTCAATTAAATCTTAAACACATTTAATAAAAAATATAACTTTTTTAAAAATAATTTATATAAAATATAATTCATTTAAACCCCAGGTTTCGTGTGACTCACTAAAACCAGTAAATAATCAGTGGAAAATGTTTTTTTTTTGGGGGGGGGGGGGGGGGGGGGGGGGGGTTTACTTGAACCAACTTTCCTTTTTCACATTTTTCTTTGTTTTATGGTTTACGGTCCTGATGCCTTTGCATTTTTAAGTATAAACTAGTTTCTTTATTGTTTATGTTTGAATACACATTTATTAGTATTATTATTATTCTCTTCAGATTTCAGTGGAGTTCAGGAATTTGGGCCAAGAGTATCGGGACGTCATCTCCGACATCTGTCACCGGATGGGCGCAGGAATGGCTGAGTTCCTGGAGAAGAAAGTCGCTTCAATGAAGGAGTGGGACAAAGTAAGCTTCACACCGTCTCACATGCGCGTTTGACAGTGTGTTTGACGTCTATCCATACGCATGTAGATTTATACACGCATAACTCAGCAAACCAAGAAGCAGAAGTGCTTTCACTGTCATCCTAAAGCATTTCTGCATGCAATATTTGTATAAAGTATCATGTATAATTATACAACAACTCAAAATTTGCTTAAAATTCCAAGGACCAAGTTGAGCCAGAAAGGGGATCGTGCTTTTGCAGTAGTAGCGCTAAGCCTTTGGAAATAGCTTACCATTACATGTTAGAGACGCTGACTCTGTACATGTTTAAGACACGTTTGTTTGCCATGACCAATTCTTCTTTTTGATGATCATTTTTTTCATTTTTGCTCTATTACTATGTTGTCTATTGTACTGAGATGATGTAAAGAACATTGGTCAACATGTGTGTTGCTGGGTTGTTTACCGGTTCTTACTGAATACGTGTTTATTTTTGTTTTGATATTCATTTTTAATATACCGCAATACCACAGTATGTCGCTTTAACAACGTTGGGAACGTGGCGAGACACTGTTTGAGAGGGTGTTTTCACTGTAACTGAGGTGATGCTGAGATTTGTGTGTGTGTGTGTTTCGCAACTTGCGCAATTTGAAGGATAATGTAAACACAGCTAATGTCAAAACGCGGCGTGGGAGTTTTTATATGAATGTTTGAAGGGAAATGATGGTCTTTAGGAAAGTTTCGATGTTATTTTCATGTAATCTTTCTTTATCTTTCCTGATAAAGCCGCGTTTATGAGCCGTTACTGTGGAAACCGCTGTTTCTGCCGCTCCTACAGCGCCTCCTGCTGGCAACTCTTTATAAACTCTTTACAAACCTGTATTAATACTAGTGTGGATTTTTTCTACAATATTCACTCATGACAGTAAAATAGGGCATTCTAAGTCAATCTACTACAGTGTTTCCTCTCTCAATCAGTAGAAGATGTGGATAACACACAGTCATGCTTGGAAAATAATAATACCGTCATATACCGTGAAACCGGGATAATTTAGAAAAATACTGTGATATGGATTTTTGGTCATACCACCCAGCACTAACATAATGTTGTAAACATCTGTCCCACTGTTTATAAATGCTTTTAGCATAAATCAGCCGGTTAATGTCCCTGTTTTCCCCTTCAGTACTGTCATTATGTGGCGGGTCTGGTGGGGATCGGACTGTCCCGACTGTTCTCCGCGTCCCAGCTGGAGGACGCTGAGGTGGGCCGGGACACAGAGCTGGCAAACTCCATGGGTCTGTTCCTCCAGAAGACCAACATCATCAGGGACTATCTGGAGGACCAGCAGCAGGGTCGGGCTTTCTGGCCACAGGAGGTACGCAGCTTTTATTTAAAGGGGTCATCGGATGCAAAATTCACTTTTATATGGTGTTTGCGTATAAATGTGGACACAACCACCATATAATGAAAAAAATCCATTCACTCCTTTTTTTTTAATCCTCAAAAAGCCTAAACAATCTAAAAAATCAGGCCGTTTGGATTTTCTGAGCAATATGATATCATAATGCTCATGCTCCGCCCACGACCACTGACGGACTGTCCCGTATTAGCATATTTCCCGTATTAGCATATTTCCGCCCTCATCCATTTGCATACAGCACTTTACGTGTCTTGTGACGACACGCCCCACGGGTGAGCAGTTGCTCATTATCATTTAAAGAGACATGCACTGAAACGGGTCTCTGTGAACAGAGCTGTTTTACACAACCGTTGAGGAATTTTAACCAAATTATGTTACACACTTTACATTAAGACCCTAAAGAATCATACCAGCTTGTGGGAAATGGGCATCCAATGAATGACCCCTTTAACAGACAAACTTTTATTTAAAAAAGATATAAAATTACCACTATAACAGTAGATGGCGGCAGAGGACCACTTATTGACTTATTAGCCATTTCTATTAATATAATTATACATAAGACACTAATGTACATCATTTATAACAAAAACTAATAAGAAACATAAATTAAATAAGTTTTTTATAGTAATAATTTTTTTTTGTGTGATTTGATTTTTGTTAACAATAATATAATTACGGGTATATATAAGACACAACGATTAATTACAAAAACTAACAAGAAACATAATTATTTAAAATCAAATATAGTGTCGCGGTAAATTGTGAAAACTTCAGTTTAATTGGACTGCAAACTACTGTTATTAGTTTTGGTTATTAACTAATGGTTATTAGTTATTAACTACTGCAAAACTGTTATTTACTGTAAATTAAAAGATGACAGTTCATATTTGCTTCCATAATCTGCTCATTTAACACTATTATTTTACAATAAAATTACATAATCTCCCTTTATTTCACTGTATATTAGGGGTGTAACGATTCCCTCATGTCACGATTCTCATGATACAATATTATTGCGATACTTCAAGACGTATGATTAAAGGTTAACAGAAAATGTAGTGTTGATTTAAATGCTAAATTTGTGTGTAAATAAATAGGCCATTGGTGCTGGAAACCCAAAGCTCAGGACAATAGAGACACCAGAATACAAATATTCATGATTCTGAAGCTGAAAATACAGAATTATTTTAGACGAATATGCTTTCACTCTTTCACTGACGATATATTTAAAATAACGTAAGCCACTTTTTACTGGTAACAGACATTTGGCATTATCAGGACACACAAATATTCCCCCATTGCATTATTATACATCATATTCAACACTATATATAGTAGTTTAATGTAGTACTGACACTACAACTCTGGAAACTTGAATTTTTCCCTCTCACAGTAATTTTCATTTTGGGTGAATTATACACAATAAATATTGGTGCATTTTTGTATTGTGATATATAGTGACACCCCTACTGTGTATGGTAAAGGAACTTGCTGTTAACCAGTGTATTTTACCGTAGCAATTTTACAGTCTTTTACTGTTAAAACGTGGTTTATTATTAATGGTTGTTTCTGTGCTGCAGGCCTGGAGTCAGTTTGCGTCCCGTCTGGAGGATTTTGCCCAGCCTCAAAACCTGAGCTCTGCCCTGTCCTGCCTCAACCTGCTGGTGACCGACGCCCTCCACCACGTCCCTGATGTCATCGCGTACCTGTCCCGCCTCCGCAACCAGAGCGTCTTCAACTTCTGTGCCATTCCTCAGGTGAGAGACGCTTCACTCCTGACTCTAATCAGCCCTGTTTTCTGCTGAACACTGAACCTACGTCTGTTTATGTCGAGTTTAATGCTGTTTATAAACACACACAGGGATAGTGAGCACATCTTACATTACATTATCTAATGCTATCAGGGTGCGGATTTATAGAAATTAACATAGAAATTGCACACAGATGCGGTTTTAAAAACTGAATTTGCATTGCCGTATTGCCGTTCACACAGAATGCATTCATTTTCCGCTTGATGTTGTTAAGTAAATCTAAGACTAAAAATGCTAAAAACTGAAATAAAATAGAATATAAAAAAAAAAAATCTGTTAAATGCAAAGGCAAAATTTCTAATTTACATTTATTTAAACTTTAAGTACTAACATTTCTAAAAGTAAAACTGAAATTAATTAATTAATAAAAACAAAATATATGTATTTAAAAAAAATAAAACTAATAAAAATGACAAATGCAAACAAAATTAAATCTAACTAAAATTAAAATGAAAACTAAAATTCAAAATAGAATGTGAAAATTGTAAACGTATGAGTTGCGAAGGCAAAGTGTCTAATATTTGTTTAGTTTAGATTGATGTGCTAAAATTACTGAAATAATAAACATGAATAAAATAAAAATAGTCATTAAAAAAAACTTTATGTAATAAAATTAAAGGAACATTTAAAAATAAAATACAATTTGAAATATTAATAAATACTAAGATAGTGTAGTAATGTAGTTGTAGTATAGCACTAAAACAACACAAATGGGTGTCTAGTTGTTGCAAAGTTATACATTGTGTTAAAGTATACATGGTAGTGTTACCGTATATTTTTGCAAGCTGTGAAGTTTGAGCATGTTCTGTTGCTGTTGTTCCTCCGGCCAGGTGATGGCGATAGCGACTCTGTCTGCGTGCTACAACAATCCTCAGGTGTTTCAGGGTGTGGTGAAGATCCGGAAGGGTCAGGCGGTGACGCTCATGATGCAGGCCACAAACATGGGCGCCGTTCAGAGCATCATCGCACAGTACAGTCAGGAGGTGCGTACTTTACTTATCCTTCTGTGTCTGTTTTATATATATATATATATATATATATATATATATATATATATATATATATATATATATATATATATATATATATATGTATGTCATAATTTTATTTAACAAGCAAGTATTAATTACTTCATGAGCTCATTGTTTCTGCATTAAATTATTACATTGTTAAAATGAATACCTTTTTCGCTAACTGTGATTTTGTATATGTACATTCAATTGATTGATTGAATTGAATATTAAACCTTTGACAAAATCTTCCAATCTGCATTTCCACTGCTGAGCCATAGAGAGAGCCGTTGTCATGTATAGATGTCATGAAACAGCTTCACAAACACTCACAGTAATTCATATTATCACAGAAGTTCTGGGATAAAAGTGTATAGTTCAGATATAAACACTGATGTCTGCGGTAAATATCAAAATAGAGTAAATCACCTTTTAAAAGTCACTTGAAGCTTCAAATGAAGATTGTATCATTACAGCGTTTCACCAGTAGGTGGAGACAAGAGACCGTTAAACATGTGTTTGTCATTGAATCATCCGTTCAAGAGATTCGAAAAAATTATAATTCATTAAACATTTTTAAATAAACTGCAGCAATTAACATTTAGACATTTTCCGTTAAACATACACCACCTTTGGGGTTTATAAGATTTAAAAAAAATTATGTTTTGTCTAAGTTTGTTTTCATTATATTATAGTTATGATATGTTGTTAAATGTTTAATATGTGTGTGCCGTGTAATAGCCGGTGATGCTGATATGGCAATAAACTCCAATACACCTATTAATCCTGTAATCCTGTCGTTCCCCCACAGATCCTGCAGAAAGTGTCCATCACGGACCCGTCCCGGGAGCAAACGCTGTGTGTCCTGAATCTGATCGGGGAGAAGAGTGTGTCCCGAGCAGCACTGACGCCCCGAGCGCATCACATCTCTCCGGTGTGTGTGTCGGCAGCGATGATCCTGGCGGCCCTCAGCTGGCAGTACCTGAACGCCACCGCGGGGCCAGCAGGGGGCGCCGACATGCAGGGGCACTGACACACACACACACACACACACACACACACACACCTGCCCAAACAAGAGGACTGAAAAAAGGGCTTGAGTTCGGGAGTCCAAGCTTGTTTTCTGTATAGGTGAATCTCACAAACGCATGTCCAGGTCGTGTTTCACCTCATAATCAAGCGAGGAGAAATAAGACAATTAAGCCTATTACAATTTTTGACTTTTACAATAAATACAATAAAAAAAATTAAATAAAAGTAAAAATATCAAATATTATAAATATAAATAATATTTATAAAAAAAATGTATATATATATATATATATATATATATATATATATAGCATAACATTTTAAAAAACTACATACACATGCACACATATACTTCAAATACAAATAATATATATAAATTAAAATATATAAGTATATGTATGCATGTGAATATGTAGTTTTTATAAATGTAATTTATTTATGCTATATATACATAAAACTGGAAAAATAACGGATTGTATATATTTAAGCTATATATATGACCATGCATATATATATATGTACATGTATTTTATAACTTGTTTGTAAAATATAAATAATATATAGATCTATATATATATATATATATACATACACACAATTTATAACATACATGTACAGTGTATAGTACAATTTGTATAAATGGTCATATATAGCTTAAATATATAATGTCTGTGTTTTTTCATCTGTTTTTGGGGTGAAATATGAGCTGCAGACTCTTGAGATTCACCTGGTTGTCGTGAACGCATCTCTGATGGACGTTTGAGACTCTCGAGTGTGTGATTCTGTGACTCTGAGGATTTTGTTGATTTCCTGTTTTTTTTTGTTTTTTTGCTTGTTCCATCAAACCATCCTAAAGTCAAGCTCACGGGCAGAAACACATTTTCATTGCGATTATAAAATTCATAATCTGTCATTTAGACAGATTGGTTTTGTTTTAAGTACATGAGACTTTCAAGCGGTTGCATTCTGACGATTAAAACCCTTCATCGCACGAAACCCGTCATATTTCACCACAAAATCGAAGAAAAAAGACTAATTTTGGGACTATTATATTTTGTTGCATTGTAATGCATTATTTTCATTGCACAATTTCTCAGTTGTTGGATTTATATGAAATAAAATAAAACAAATTAATAAAATAATAATAATGATGAATATAATGTCAGTCTTAAAGACTTTTCCCGCTCCTGATGATGGGGTGAAAGTGACCCAGACGTGGTTTTGACAGGTTTGAAGTGGTTTTGAAGAGTGAGATCGTGTGTTTAGATGGTTTTGCACATGAATTGGTCCATTTTTCAGTGGGTCAGTTTGAATATTCATTCAGTCACTGCGAACGAAGCAACGAACCAAAACATGTGACTGTGAAGTGTCCTTAATATACAGCTTTTATGTGGAAAAGCTGGCAAGAACTGTACATACCAACATTCAGTGTATTTAGCATTGCTATGTAATGTGGGAGTTTGGTTTGTAAATAAATGTAGAGATATTAAATGAATGAATGTGTGGTTTGCTTCATTGATGCAGAGTGTTGTGGAGATATCTGTGATGTTGTACCTGCACACGTAAACACTTTCTCTGCTTTAGACCTTTGCTTGTCTTGTGACGGCTGTTAGAGCACCTGACCGTCGCTCACATGATGTTTTACTGAGCCGGGGGCTTTAACAGAGGGAATCTCACATCTCGTGGCTTTGGTGAATCTTCAGCTTGAGAGACAGGAACAGAATCTGATGCTCAGGTAAACTCTGTTCTTACAATATTAGTATCTTGAATAGTTTGAAAAATAATGTGGCATGAAATTTTAGGGTTAATAAAACATTTATGTATATAATTATGTATTTATGTAAATTTATTTGAATGTAATCAAATTTAAATATATTTTCTTAGTCTTTTATTCACAAAAAAATCATAATTATTTTGTGTTTTATTTTAATTTAGATTGTAACTAGGTTTAAAGATTTTGTGTATTTTAAATGTTTTATATTTTTCATTAATAATGTCTTAATCAAATATTGCAATGAAATTGTAACAAGTTTTTATTTAAAAAATTCAGAATAATTTTACATGCGTATTTATTTATTTTGGATTTGATCTCATTTAAATATATTTTATCATTTTAATTATGAAAAGTCTTATTCACGTGAATATTACAAACATGGTTAATCAAATATTGCAATGAAAAAACGAATAAAAAATATATTTTATGTGTTATATTTACATTTTATAAATATTACATTTTAAGTAATAATGTCTTAATTTTTTATTAGTCTAATTTCGACATTTTTATTCACATAAAAATTACAATCATGGTTAATCAAATATTACAATGAAATTAAAACAAGTTTTAGAAGAAATCAAAATAAGTATTTTATATGCGTTTTATTTGTGTTATCTAATTTAAATACGTTTTATATTTTTAATATTATATTTTTTTACATATTTAATATTAAATGCTAATATCACCCCACATCTGTGACAGTGACAGTAATAACTCTGCTGTATTTCCTCAGGATGTGGCGTGTGTGTGTCATGTGTGTGTGTGCTCTGCTGTCCGTCACCTGTGGCCGCCCACATCTCTCCACAGGGTCACATGACATGATCAACATCATCAACACGGCTCAGACCACGTGGACGGTAGGAGGGGTTTGGTTTTTCTGCTCTGTTTGAAGGACTGATGCACCTGTTTATCCTCCTCTCTTCTCTCTTCTCTCTTCTCTCTTCTCTCTTCTGTCTTCTGTCTTCTGTCTTCCTCTTTCGTTTCTTCTCAGGCGGGTGTGAATTTCCAGAATGTGCCGTCAGGATTTCTGAAGTCCCTCTGTGGGACCCTGATGAACGGCCCCCGACTGCCTGACACGTGAGTCTAAAACTGGGGACAAACAAGACCAATTTAGGATTTAGCATCACTTCAAGAAATGAATTCTGTCATAAAACAGCAATAAATGCAATTAATCTGCATGCTAAAGTTCTTTGATTGGTGTTTATTTAAAGTTCAGTGGGTTGAAAAGCATCTGCCACATGCATGTGTGTAAAGTTGTGTTAACATCTGCATTTGTACACATCTGAGTTTCACACACACAGTCATTTTAATGGAAATAAAGCTGTATCTGTATCTCACTGACATGGGTAATGCGCTCTAAAATAAAATGCATTAATAGACTAATTAAACAAATCATTAAAAACTAAATTCTCTTTATCATTTAAATTTAAAGTACTAATATATTATGGCAATATTTATTGTACAAACTTTAATTTATGCTGATTTGCAAAACAATAATATAAATAAATAACAATGAGAAATTACAAAAAATTGCACTGCATAAAATAAATGAGAACAACGATTTATAAAATGATTAAAAAAATTGCATTATGGTATATAAATAAATAACAATAATGAGAAATAATGACAAAATTGCACTACATTAAATAAATAAAAACAAGAAATAATGGCAAAATTGCACTAAATAAAATAAATAAATAAATACAAATAAAAAAATAACAATGAGAAATAATGACAAAAATTTCACTAAATTAAATAAATAAAAAAATACAAATAAAAAAATAACAATGAGAAATAATGACAAATTGCACTAAATTAAATAAATTAAACAATTAAAAAAATAACAATGAGAAATAATGACAAATTGCACTAAAATAAATGAGAGATGCACCGATATCAACAAAGGAAAAAAGGCTCTTAAAAATGGGCTTGATTTTCTTTATTTAAAACATATTTTCTTAATTACATCTACATTTATGCATTTATCCAAAGCGAACAAAAGCATTAAGTCAAAGAACCAACAGTATTCGAAACAAACAATGCCAGGATTATCAGACAAACCAAAAAAAAAAAAAGTACAACGTTTTTTGTAGAAAGTGGGGTTACACTTTATTTTAAGGTGTCATTGTTACAGTGTAATTATATATTTAAGTACTGAGTAATAATAATTAACTACATGTACTTACTATAGGGTTAGAGTAGGATTAGGGTTTGGTTGAGGGTTAGTTGCATGTAAAAAAGATTTTCCTCTGTGTGTGTGTGTGTGTGTGTGTGTGTGTGTGTGTGTTCTGCGTCTGCAGGGTGAAACACGCCGCCGACGTGAATCTTCCGGACAGTTTCGACCCGCGGGCCGAGTGGCCGTACTGTAAAAGCCTCGGGCAGATCCGGGATCAGGGATCCTGCGGCTCCTGCTGGGTAAACACTCGTACACACGTGTGTGTGTGTGTGTGTGTGTGTGTGTGTGTGTGTGTGTGTGTGTGTGTGTGTGTGTGTGTGTGTGTGTGTGTGCAAGGCTACGTATACATTAATCCGGATACATACATTCGGATAACAGCGTTTTCGTTTTAAAAAAGTCGAAAGATTAAAGTCGAAATATTTCGAGAAATATTTAATATTTCGAGATTAAAGTCGAAATATTTCGAGATTAAAGTCGAAATATTTAATATTTCCAGATTAAAATCGAAATATTTAATATTTCCAGATTAAAGTCGAAATATTTAATATTTCCAGATTAAAGTCGAAATATTTCGAGATTAAAGTCGAAATATTTCAGGTTAAAGTAAAAATATTTCGAGATTAAAGTACAAATATTTAATATTTCGAGATTAAAGTACAAATATTTCGAGATTAAAGTACAAATATTTCCAGATTAAAGTACAAATATTTCCAGATTAAAGTAAAAATATTTAATATTTCCAGATTAAAGTCGAAATATTTCGAGAGTAAAGTCGAATTATTTCGCGATAACTCAAGATTTCGAGTTACTTTTTCACATTTATTGACTGACAGCTCATGCTGAGAGAAATAAATTGAAGACGTGTGTGTGTGTGTGTAAACATGATGGTTATTGTAGTTCTAGACTAAATGTGAACATGTATTTGCTCATCTCACTTGCACGAAAACATTCAGTATTCCTCAAAATGAATATAAACAGTAAAATACAATCTCAGAATTTTACGCAAAACTTTTATAATTAACTAAATTGCACAAATATACTTTATGTATTTAATCTCACTTTATTGACCAGTGTCTTTGCTGCTGACCTTCAAGATCTAATTCAACCATAGATACAGACGGTTGGTCTGGGAACGCCCCCGGGAACGCCCCGTCACGTGATGTGAATTTAGCCCGTGGGGGAAAACATTGCCTTGGCGCTCATTGAAATACACGGGGCAATCATGTCGAAGAGTTGCTGTGTCGTTTTCTGTACCGCCAATAAACAAACAAATTATGAATTGATGTTCTACATCCTTCCTAATAAACACACAGAACCGGAAATTAGGACAAAATGGCTTTTGAACTTTCTTTTTTGAGATGACTGTGTGAGTAGATCCCTGTGTGATATAGTAGTGGGTGTTAAACTCGTATTAGGCAGTGGTGGGCTAGTTTTGTCTACATCCCTTACGAAAAAGAACTATAGTAATCCTATAAGATTTCTATAGTAGTGTATAATACTGATGTGATGTTCTGTAATACCTCTATAGTACTTCTATAGTAGCCTATGTCCCAAAATACTATAGTATTCCTATAGGATTACTATAATATTTTGTCCCAAAATACTACAAGATTCCTATAGTTGTTTTTCATAAGGGATGTCTCATTCACATTAGCGTTATCAGCTGAAGGCTCATGACGCGAGCCGTGAACCTATGGAGTAGACTGCAGTCTGTGAGTTACTAGAGGACTTTAGGGATAACTGTCAGCACAGTCCTTCGGCAACTTCGTACTACTGATCACCGTTTTACAAAAGGATTAATAGTTTGGAGTGAAGCATACGTACAATTGGTAAGTGACAAGGTTTTATGGAGTTATAGTATGCAGCATAAGTTGATTGAGTTATAGCAGAGAATGTCTAATATGGCGAGAAGTTTCACTCTCACTACACTTCCGGCTTCTGAACTGGTTGCAGTTCCACTCTGATTCCATATGAGGGCGCTCACAGGACGAGTGCAGAATGAATGGAGGTCAATGGCGGTATACCCCTCAAAATCCACTTTTCTCAGGATATAATTTTTTGTCTAGTAATTTGAATGTTGTATTCGAAAGGAGATGCAAAGAAATTACACATTGCTGGGTGTTAGATTTTTTAGAGTCACTTATTTGATTTAAAAAAGTCTTTCAAAATGTCAATGACGTCAGAATGCTGACGTCATTAGCAGAATGCTAGCGTGTTATGGGCAACAACAACTCAACCTGTAAGAAATCAAAACGACATAAGTACTCGTTCATTCAACTTTCGACCTAAAACCCATGTTGAACTTGCAAAATCTACAATCACATCTGAGATTTCTCAACGGCAATCGGGTGAAAGAGACAAATTTAGCCGTCTAGCCCCATTGACTCCCATTCATTTTGCACTCATGGCGAGCGCCCCCAGTGGAACTCTGGTGGTACTACAACCAAAATTCGGTACAATAGGGCTTAATAGGGAGTGGACAGGCTCTCCGTAGACGGGCTCTGGTTATAGGCTAATGTTACCGCTACAGCTGCCGCGATGTCTTGGAGATTCAACCAGATCACAAAATATGTCTGGAAAGGACACCTCCGGCCATTTGGTTGGGTCATTGACCCAGTTTTTAATTAAATGAGGGCTATCATAACCTATTGCAGTTAATTTTACAATGTACCGTTGCCGGTCGGCAGGCGTCAATGACTCGCAATACCACATTTTTGTCATTCAAATACACACGATGTTCGCAGTGTTTTCCCCTTCCCCCACGCCGACTCCACCCTCGCCACGCCCCCAACTATGACTAGATGCCGACTGTATGTATACTAATGAGCAAACATTACTTTAGATTAGATTTAGAAATAAGAGGATAGTTTGAGTGGCGCCCTCTACTGTACAGGAGTAAACATGCGTTTCCTTCAGCCTGAGGATTATTCACTTCACTTTTGGTGTGAAAGGGCCTTAACATTTGCCAAAAATAGAACTTTTGTTCTTGTTCTTAAAAAACAAACAAGCAAGCCCAGCCCAGGGGCCTGTACCATGAAGGTAGCTGAACAAACTCGAGGTTACAGGATTAGTTTTGAGTTGACAAAACCAAACCGATGCAATCAGGCTTTATTGGTACCATGATGCAGCTCATCAACTTTCTCTGTCAACTCAGGCTTTGATCCTCAAGCTATGATTACTCCACGCGCGCGTGCACATAAAAGAGTGACGTCGACACTGAACAGCCAATCGCGGGTAGTAGAGCGTGAGGGATATATTTTCCCGCGGAGGAGCAAGAGATAATCATTCAGAATTACGATGAATTTAAATATGTATTTCAAGCTCGAAACAATACGGTCTCTGCTGCCAAAGCAAGAGAAGACTGTTGGAGAAAGATTGCTGATTGTTAATGTGTAAGTTAAACAAATACGTTCTATATTTATGTAAAATTATGTATGTGTAGCCTATATGTGTAATATAGCCTATAGCCTATTTTCATAATATATAAAAAATGATACATGCAAATTTTTTATATATTATAAAAATAGGCTATAGGCTATATTACACATAGGCTACACATACATATATACATAATTTTACATAAATATAGAACGTATTTGTACTACTAAGAAAGCTAGGGAATCCTATAATAAGATTAACAGAATAATAATAAAGATTTAAAATAATTCTTAACATGTATTATATTGTATAGTACATTTGTGCAATTTGCTTTTTTTTAAAAAATAAAAAAAATGTGTTCATGTGATGTCACCCTATCAATATATATATCTTACCGGCAATTTTATAAAAGCCCTCTTTTATGGACATGGCCGATAAATATGTCCGGGGAACACTATTAATGAAACTATTCATGTAACGTTACTCCTGCAGAGCGAGGACCACCTTACGAATGGTTCGACAAACCGTGTTTTCCCCTATAGCTTCTGTGCGTCACCCACCGTGCAGGAATGTACCACTTGCAACAAAAAAACGCAACGCAATACCATTTGCAGTACAGTAAGTGCATGAATTCGACGTGTTAAATTCTTTATGTGCGGCTCAAGAAGTTCGCAAAGATAAGACATTCCTTCCGCGGAAAAGCTGTATCTTTCATACAAGTAACTATCAGGAAAGGCAAGGGGATTTTGTCTGGCTAAAAACTCTTTCTCTACGAAGTGCTCGTCAAACAATTTGCGCTGAGATGTCCACCGGATTTGGAAGAAAAGGTGAAGTCATTGTAACAGACACCGGGAATAAGTTACGTCACCTATATGTTTCTTTGCTCTCAGCTGATTGGTCAAACTTCAGTCTGAGATCTTGAATCCAGAACATAACCTGTCCCGGAGCAGGCTAGCCGTGCAGCGTAAGATACCATGGCAACGAACACCGATTAAAGCCGAGCTACTTTCATAGTACCTAAAACCCAGGGTTGGTGGAAACTAAACTGAAACATAGCTGGCTAGCCACCTAAACCGGCTTCATGGTATAGGCCCCAGGTGAGAAAAAGTAACGCAAAAGTAACATAACACACAACCTTTTCATAAAAAGTGCGTGATTTTTTTCTCACTTTTTCTATTTCTCACTCATTTATGTACGTGCAATGGCATTATTTCTGTGTGTTATTTCTGTAGTGATGTAGTGATGTCTGTTGTGTGTGTGTGCAGGCGTTCGGTGCGGTGGAAGCCATGTCTGACCGCATCTGCATCCACAGTAAAGGAAAGGTTTCGGTGGAGATCTCGGCTGAAGATCTGCTGTCCTGCTGTGAGGAGTGTGGCTTCGGGTGTGTGTCCTCAGCAACAACTGTAGTCATGGTTATAAATATGGTCATGGTTATAGTTATAGTTATGGTTATAGTTATAGTTATAGTTATGGTTATGGTTTAACATCTGAGTAGAAACATCTGTAACATCTGTGCTGATTCTCAGGTGTTCTGGAGGTTATCCGGCAGAAGCGTGGGATTACTGGACTAAATCCGGCCTGGTGACCGGAGGACTTTATGGATCCAACGTGGGTGAGTCTGGATCTTTACAGTATAATAATAAAGAATAACTGTACTGAGGCTCTTCAACTTCATTCTGCTGGATTTATGTTAGTTTTACATTCGTTTCATTTGTCAAATCTGCAGTAACATCATCTAGTATGGTGGCATGAACATTATGATAAATATCTCCTTTTGTGTTCTGCAAAAAAAGTGTGAGATGACATGAGTCACAGGTAGCCTATAAAACTATGGAACTTTGGTACAATAATATGGTTTAACAGAATATTGAAATAAATAAATAAAAATATTAAAAATGTAACTTTAAAACAAACAAAAAATAAAATAAAATAAAAAAATATTCAAATTAAAAAAAATATTAAATAAATAATGAAATCCCAAACATTTAATTTATTAATTAAAATTAAACAAAAATAATACTATAAAATATTACAATAAATAAAAAATATTAAAATTAAACAAAACATAATAAAATAAAAATATTGAAATAAATAGAAAATTAATTAATTAAATTAAACTTTGAAATAAACAAGAATAGTAAAATAAAATAACAAAATAAAAAAATAAAATAAAAAAATAATTAAATGCAACAAAATTGATAATAAATAAATAAATAAATAAAATCATAGAATATTAAAATTAATTAAATTAAGCTTTCAATAAAATAATACATTACAATAAAATATTCAAATAAATAAATATTGAAATAAATAAAAATAACAAAATAATAAAATAACAAAACATTAAAATTAAATAAAATAATAAAATGAAATGTTAAAATAATTTTTTTAATTAAATAAAAAACTTTCAAATAAATACAATAAAATTAAATATTAAAATAAAAATAATATTACTAATAAAATAAATGAGTTCTTTCTGCTCATGTCTAGGCTGCAGACCCTACAGCATCGCCCCCTGTGAGCATCATGTGAACGGCACGCGTCCGCCGTGTTCAGGAGAGCAAGACACACCGCAGTGTGACGCCGCCTGTATCCCGCAGTACAGCGTCCCCTACACACACGACAAACACTTCGGTGAGTTTCTGCTGCTTCATCCTCGGTCTCTAGTCTCTGTAACTCTGACTGACTCCGTCGCCCCCTGCAGGCTATAAAGCGTACAACCTTCCCTCGGACCCGAAGCAGATCATGACTGAACTTTACAACAACGGCCCGGTGGAAGCGGCCTTCACCGTCTATGAGGACTTTCTGCTCTACAAGACGGGTCAGAAACATACGCTTTAAAGGAAGAGTTCACACAAAAATGAACATAAGCCCATGATTTACTCGCCCTCAACTCATCCTAGGTGTGTATATGCAGCCCGTTCTCATCCCAAGGCGTCATATACTGACGCTTTTGACATTTCGTCTACATCCAACGCACATGTCACCCTTTAGCGTCAATATGAGACGCAGATAAATATGGTCCAGAAGGCGCCTCCTAGCGGTCTAACCCTAACCCTACCCCAGACCTAAACCTACCCATAATCTGCGTCTCATATTGACGCTAAAGGGTGCCATGTGCGTCGGATGTAGACGAAATGTCAAAAGCGTCAGTATATGACGACCTAGGATGAGAATGCGTTGGTATATGACATTCTACTGTCAGACGAACATAATCAGAGTTATATTAATAAATGTCCTGGTTCCTCCGAGCTTTATAATGGCAGTGAATGGCCGTTTTTGTTTTGAAGTAAGTTATAAATATATATCAAATATAAGTTAGCTTCTTCCTTCTCCTTTTTTTTTTTTTTTTTCTTTCTTTTGAACATGCTGAGACTTTGAATTTTATTATTTTTTGTTAAAATATGTTTTGTTACTAATGACCATGTTCTGAAGAAGAAAAAGAAAAGAAAAACATTTTTTTTTTTAAATGTATTCAAGTCCAGAAAAGTGCATCTATCCACGATAATGACAATGGATAATATCCATGATTTATGATGGACAGATGCACTTTTATCATGGATAGATGCACTTTTATCATGAATAGATGCACTTTTATGATGGATAGATGCACTTTTATCATGAATAGATGCACTTTTATCATGAATAGATGCACTTTTATGATGGATAGATGCACTTTTATGATGGACAGATGCACTTTTATGATGGATAGATGCACTTTTATGATGGACAGATGCACTTTTATGATGGATAGATGCACTTTTATGATGGATAGATGCACTTTTATGATGGACAGATGCACTTTTATGATGGATAGATGCACTTTTATGATGGATAGATGCACTTTTATCATGGATAGATGCACTTTTATCATGAATAGATGCACTTTTATGATGGATAGATGCACTTTTATCATGAATAGATGCACTTTTATGATGGATATATGCACTTTTATCATGAATAGATACACTTTTATCATGGATAGATGCACTTTTATCATGAATAGATGCACTTTTATGATGGATAGATGCACTTTTATCATGAATAGATGCACTTTTATCATGGATAGATGCACTTTTATGATGGACAGATGCACTTTTATGATGGATAGATGCACTTTTATCATGGATAGATGCACTTTTATCATGAATAGATGCACTTTTATGATGGATATATGCACTTTTATCATGAATAGATGCACTTTTATGATGGATAGATGCACTTTTATGATGGATAGATGCACTTTTATGATGGATAGATGCACTTTTATCATGAATAGATGCACTTTTATGATGGACAGATGCACTTTTATGATGGATAGATGCACTTTTATCATGGATAGATGCACTTTTATCATGGATAGATGCACTTTTATCATGGATAGATGCACTTTTATCATGGACAGATGCACTTTTATCATGGATAGATGCACTTTTATCATGGATAGATGCACTTTTATCATGGATAGATGCACTTTTATGATGGACAGATGCACTTTTATGATGGATAGATGCACTTTTATCATGGATAGATGCACTTTTATCATGAATAGATGCACTTTTATGATGGATAGATGCACTTTTATCATGAATAGATGCACTTTTATGATGGATATATGCACTTTTATCATGAATAGATGCACTTTTATGATGGATAGATGCACTTTTATGATGGATAGATGCACTTTTATGATGGATAGATGCACTTTTATCATGAATAGATGCACTTTTATGATGAATAGATGCACTTTTATGATGGATAGATGCACTTTTATCATGAATAGATGCACTTTTATGATGGATATATGCACTTTTATGATGGATAGATGCACTTTTATGATGGATAGATGCACTTTTATGATGGATATATGCACTTTTATGATGGATATATGCACTTTTATGATGGATAGATGCACTTTTATCATGAATAGATGCACTTTTATGATGGATATATGCACTTTTATGATGGATAGATGCACTTTTATGATGGATAGATGCACTTTTATCATGAATAGATGCACTTTTATGATGAATAGATGCACTTTTATGATGGATAGATGCACTTTTATCATGAATAGATGCACTTTTATGATGGATATATGCACTTTTATGATGGATAGATGCACTTTTATCATGGATAGATGCACTTTTATCATGAATAGATGCACTTTTATCATGGATAGATGCACTTTTATCATGGATAGATGCACTTTTATGATGGATAGATGCACTTTTATGATGAATAGATGCACTTTTATGATGGATATATGCACTTTTATCATGAATAGATGCACTTTTATGATGGACAGATGCACTTTTATCATGGATAGATGCACTTTTATGATGGACAGATGCACTTTTATCATGGATAGATGCACTTTTATGATGGACAGATGCACTTTTATCATGAATAGATGCACTTTTATCATGAATAGATGCACTTTTATCATGAATAGATGCACTTTTATCATGAATAGATGCACTTTTATCATGAATAGATGCACTTTTGTCATGGATAGATGCACTTTTGTCATGGATAGATGCACTTTTCTGGACTTCAAAACAGAAACAGCGATTCACTGCCATTATAAAGCTCGGAGGAGCCAGGACATTTTTTTTAATATAACTCTGATTGTATTCGTCTGAAAGAAGAATGTCATATACACCTAGGATGGGTTCAGGGTGAGTAAATCATGGACTAATGTTCATTTTTGGGTGAACTATCCGTTTCATGTCTTTATCCATCATCTGCAGAGCTTCTGTGTGACTGTGTTGATCTCTCAGGTGTGTACCAGCACGTGACGGGGTCTGTGTTGGGAGGTCATGCGGTGAAGATCCTGGGCTGGGGAGAGGAGAAGGGAACGCCGTTCTGGCTCGTGGCCAACTCCTGGAACACCGACTGGGGAGACAACGGTGAGACTGAGCCGGACACAAACCGGATCAGCGCCGGACTCATGATGATGATGATGATGCACACTGCTGCATCTTTATTATCATAATGTGTAGAATAATTATATTTTAAGAAACTAGTTTCTGATATTAAATATTGTGGAAATTATGATATTATTTATATATATATATATTGCATATTTTATATAGTTTCTTATTTGTATATATATATGTGTGTGTGTATATATATATATATATATATATATACACACATACACATATATAATTTAATATTAAAACTATGTATAATAATTATCATTTATAACAATTACAATACATTTTTTTTAAATACATTAATGTAATTATTATGAATGATAATGATTATACATTATTTTAATTATATTTTATTTAGTTTCTTATATATATTATTAAAACTATGTATAATAATTTATCTATCTACCTATCTATCTATATATATATATATAATCATTATTTCCAAAAAATATTATATCAGAAACTAGTTTCTTAAAGGATATGAAACTATTATATAAAATATTGATAATTGATAATTATATATTATATTATGTATATAATTTATTTATTTATTTACTTACTTGATTAATATGTAATAATTCTCATTTATAATAATTTCAGAACTTTATGATTGTAATTGTGAGATGTGACCTGCAGGGATGGTTCTGGTTTTGTCTTTCGCAGGGTACTTTAAGATCCTGAGGGGCCGAGATGAGTGTGGCATTGAGAGTGAGATGGTGGCTGGTGTTCCTCAGCTCTGACATCATCACTTCACCAAAACCAGAAACAGAAATAAAACTGTGTCTGTGTCTCATGATTAATGCATTCTAGAATAATACACAACAACTGATTAATAAGCAGCTACGATAATGTGAAAAAATAAAGACATGTCATTTACATTTTATATTATGGTAATGTTTATTGAACAGCCTTTAATTTATGATGATGTTCACTAATCACTACATAGTATTACAGTGATCTGAGTTGACAGTAATTAAGACTTATGAGAATGTGGATTGTGTGTTTCACCCGGTGGATGTTTGTGGTACTGCGCCTGAACAAACCCTCACAGCAAACTCAATAGACTTCACATTTGGAACAATTTGGCTTTGATTTGATTGATTTAGGTTCCAATTTGTCCAATGAAATGTAATATAATTAATCTAAAAAATTTTTTTGCTTTATAATAAACTTAAACTTCTATAGCATTCTCATTTTTAGAAGTTCTTTCACTTTAGGAACAATTTGAAGTGTATTTTTTTAAAAGAGACCAACCGTAGGTCTAAACTCATTAATGAATTACAACTGTTTAAGTTGAAATTTAAGTGCATTTTCACGTCTATGTTCAAAAAGGAGGTTAAGACATTTCTCCTTAAAGTCCCCCTGTTGTCGATAATTTTATCCCTTAAAACTCATCTCTGATCACCAACATGACATATTTAAATGTTTTTTTCCTTGAAAAATAATTCTTCATGCCTTAAAATATCTTGAATGTAACTCGACACCCTTGCCTCATTCTATGAATATGCAAATGAGCCCCGCCTCCACTCACTCACTCAGCTCAGAGATCCGCTGGTTGACGATCACACGTTGATCTGATTGGTTACAAGGTAGTTTGTGACGTCAGAAACACCAGCGATTTCAAAGCGTGTTTTTGAGACTGTCTTTGGTTCACTGCAGTTTTAAGGAGGAAATACTCAGCAATGCTGTCGACTTATGAATTTACACATGGTTTGTCTTAAAGCATATTAAAAACACCACATAGACACATAAACTACATTAAGAGCTGGATTTTCACCACAAGGGGACCTTAATATCTGATATGTTTAAATGCATCATGAATATGTTCATATTGATGAGTGTGTTTATTATACAGCACGTCAATCAGGACGTGACCTTCATAAACCCCAAATGTAAGATCTAGATTGCGCCAGTTCAGTCCCGGCACGTGACAACCAAACTCAACCAACGCTTCACACGCTTTCATTTTTATATTTGAAACAAATGATACGCAGGTCAAAACTTAAGTGGCATAAGAGCTCGTTTCTCTAGTTGTGTGTCAGACATGCGGTGCAGAAACTGGTTTTTTCACATACTTCAATCATTCGACCAGTGGAACTGTGTATTAAAGCCTTTTAGCGGCTCATTTTTTGTGTGATATCAAATTCAAATTCAGAACGAAACTTGGTTGATGTTCTAGTACCGGGGTTTTCAAAGTGGAGACCGCGGCCGAGTCTATTCTTGCTGCGCCGCTCACGCTCAATTAAAGTGACAGCACACTTTTGGTGGACAAAATAAATATGATTTCACACAAAAAGTACCTAAAATGCACATAATTTGCATGTATAGTGTGTTTTAACAAGAACTGGAGTAGGCTATGTCAGAAAAGAAAATGAAGACTCAAAAATATTTATAGAAAATGTTCCCATTTAAACTTGTTTTTATTAATCAGTTTGGGTAAAAGTGGTGTTTTATAAAAAAAAAATGTATATATAGGAAAAAAAATATTTGTGTGTGCTGTAAAGTGGTTATAAAAAATGAAATCGGAATCGGCTAAAATCTGTATCGGCAGGTCAAACTTAATGACAAATCGGAATCGGCCTAGAAAATTGTAATCGGTGCATCTCTATAATCTTTCTGATTGGCTGCTATCAAACACCATCACATAATCTGATGTTCACAGATGTTTTATTTATTTATTTCTACATTTGCCGTAGTATTGTCGATGGGTTCAATAACACATCCTGCAAAAGGGGGACCTTGGCCAGAACCTAGTGGTATTTGGGGGCCTTGTCATGGAAAAGTTTGGGAATCCCTGTTCTAGTAAGTTTAGAGTCCAGGTTATTTTATAAAATATGTATTTTGTATAAAATATTTTTTTTTAGTTCATTACATTTGCTTTAAAATAAAGTTAAACTTAAGCTTCTATAACATATTTACACTTTCATTTTTATTTATTTATTTATTTATTTTTATCTGCTGAATGTCTTTGAAAACAGACCAGCCTTACATCTGAACACCAAATCATTCACTAATTACAAACATTTATTAACTTCAGAACTGTGAGCTCATGGCAAGAGTATTATAGGTTGGGGCAAGTTGTCACACTTGTTTCAGGTGTTGTCATTTTATATATTTCATTAATT
>CM038638.1:35246106-35338606 GCA_021554675.1 Leuciscus idus | reverse complement strand
TGTGTGTGTGTGTGTGTGTGTGCTGTGATGTGTTTATGTGTGTGTGTGTGTGTGTGTGTGTGTGTGTGTGTGTGTGTGTGTGTGTGTGTGTGCTGTGATGTGTGTAATGTCAGTGTGTGTGTGTGTGTGTGTGTGTGTGTGTGTGCTGTGATGTGTGTAATGTCAGTGTGTGTGTGTGTGTGTGTGTGTGTGTGTGTGTGTGTGTGTGCTGTGATGTGTGTAATGTCAGTGTGTGTGTGTGTGTGTGTGTGTGTGTGTGTGTGTGTGTGCTGTGATGTGTGTAATGTCAGTGTGTGTGTGTGTGTGTGTGTGTGTGCTGTGATGTGTGTAATGTCAGTGTGTCTCGCTGGATGAAATGCTGTGCTCTTTCCTGTCGTTGATGATTATGGGAAATGAGTTCGGCAGAGGAATGTGTCCATACTGACCTATGACTTCAGTGTGTTTGTGTGAATGTGAGAGTGTGTGTGTATGAGGTGTGTGTTTGTCTGAGTGAGTGTGTTTGTGTGTTTGTGTGTGTGTGTGTGAGACTGTGAGTGTGTGTGCACGAGTGTGTACGCAAGTGAGTGTGTGCGTGCTTGAGTGTGTGTGTATATGGTGTGTGTTTGTCTGAGTGAGTTTGTGTATGTGTGCGCGAGTGTGCGGGTGTGTGTGTGCGTGCGTGCGTGCGCGAGTGAGTGTGTGCGTGCGTGTGTGTGTGTGTGTGTCTTTGTCTGAGTGAGTGTGTTTGTGTGTATGTGTGCACGAGTGTGTGAGACTGAGTGTGTGTGTGTGTATGAGAGTGCGTGAGTGTGTGTGCGAGTGTTTGAGGTGTGTGTGTGTGTATGAGGTGTGTGTGTATGAGGGGTGTGTGTATGAGGGGTGTGCGTGTGTGCGCGAGTGAGTGAGTGCGTGTGTGTGTGTCTTTGTCTGAGTGAGTGTGTATGTGTGCATGAGTGTGTGAGACTGAGTGTGTGTGTATGAGAGTGCGTGCGCGAGTGTTTGAGGTGTGTGTGGTGTGTGTGTGTGTGTGTGTGTGTGTAATGAGGGGTGTGTGTGAGACTGAGTGTGTGTGTGTGTATGAGAGTGCGTGCGCGAGTGTTTGAGGTGTGTGTGTGTGTGTAATGAGGGGTGTGTGTGTGAGACTGAGTGTGTGTGTGTGTATGAGAGTGCGTGCGCGAGTGTTTGAGGTGTGTGTGTGTGTGTGTGTGTGTGTGTGTGTGTGTGTGTGTAATGAGGGGTGTGTGTGTATGAGAGTGCGTGCGCGAGTGTTTGAGGTGTGTGTGTGTGTGTGTGTGTGTGTGTGTGTAATGAGGGGTGTGTGTGTATGAGAGTGCGTGCGCGAGTGTTTGAGGTGTGTGTGTGTGTGTAATGAGGGGTGTGTGTGTATGAGAGTGCGTGCACGAGTGTTTGAGGTGTGTGTGGTGTGTGTGTGTGAGACTGAGTGTGTGTGTGTGTGTAATGAGGTGTGTGTGTGTGAGGTGTGTGTATGAGGTGTGTGTATGAGGTGTGTGTATGTGTGTGTGAGGTGTGTGTGTGAGGTGTGTGTATGAGGTGTGTGTATGTGTGTATGAGGTGTGTGTATGAGGGGTGTGTGTGTGTGTTGCAGCAGAGTCTTTCCTACAGCTTCAGCTTAGACTGTCTCGGTTTGATCGATCGGCCGCTGTCATTCTCCATTAGAGAATCTCTTCTCTAGTTTCTCCTCACACACTTTCTCTGTCGATCTGTTCACATGTGAATCTCCGTCTATTTCACCTCAGAATCATTACAAACATCTGTATATCTGAAATTGTATTTCAAATCAAAATATAATGAATTTAGAAATTAGAATTTGTAATTAGATGTTCATTTGTCAGAAAAATTATTTCAAAATGTACAAACCGATGCTGAGCCGTCGGCCATCTTGGCTCCGCTCACTGCAGTTTCTCTGGATTCGCCACAGATTCACAGTTACATCACTCAGGAAAAGTGACAGAGAATTTGGCGGAGTTGAGGCTGATGAAGTTGTATATTGTCTTGCAGGCTGAAGAAGAAGAGGCAGCCAAAGCAGAGCCAATCAGAAAAGGCGGATGCTGAGCAGAGCCAATCAAATGTGGGATCCAAGACGCTAGTCATCAGTGAACCTGCTCCTATTGGACGATCTCAGGAGAGGAAAGCGGAGACGGAACAGCCTGAGGAAACCAGGAGAGGCCAGAACGACAGACCAGGTGAACATTCAGACATGATGAACTTCACGGTTTAATGAGAGCAATACAAATATAATTTAAGATATTTTTGTTATTGAAAAATTTGTCTTGATGTTCTTATTTAGTTTCTATTTTAAATTGTAATAGTTCAAGTATAGTTTTCACGAGGACTGCAGGATTTATCCAAAAATAAAAGTGAAATTGTGAAATGGCTTTATTATTACATTGCAAAGGCTGCGATTTCATTAAATTACGTTTGTGAACACAAACACACACCAACCGTCTTCACATACATGTAATGAGAAATAAAAGTAAAAAAATTGAAAATTAATGTAGTTTATTTAGACTTTAATTGTGATGTAAAATAAAAAAAAATTAATATTTAATTTTCTTAAATACTTCATTTTTATTTTATTTTAAAGTGAAATATTACAGTAGTAATATTTTTTTATTTAGTTTAATTATTTTTATATTTTTATTTATATTATTCTATAGCCATATTGATATATTATCACAAAATTTTGGCCAAATTGTACAGCCTTACAAATATATATATATATATATATAAAAATCCGTCAAATTGCATTTTAAATTCCAATTGCAATAACTATTTTTTGAATCAGATTAAGCCAAAACAAATAGTCATGAAAAACAAGCAAGCAAACAAACAAGACTTCAATAAAATGATGTATTTCTGAGTTAAACACAATATTCTGTGGGAATTGGTGTAGTGGGAATTTTATTTAATTGATAAGGTTTTGATTTAATTGTGAGAATTAATTTGTATTTTTATTGATTCTTTATTTGTCCCCCACTCAATAACAACAGCAGAAAGGAGCAAGTCGTGGAGCAAATTATTGCATTTTTTATGTAAGATTATGAATACGGCTCCAGAAACGTTCACAATATGACCAGGAGAGTGTGTGTGTGTGTGTGTGTGTGTGTGTGAGAGAGAGAGAGAGAGAGGATCACGGGAAGTGACCACCAGATGAGTGTGAGTCTGTTAGTTATCAGAGTCGAACAGACAGGAAGAGGCACACACACACACACACACACACACACACACACACACACACACACACACACACACACACACACACACACACACACACACACACACACACGAACTCTAACCACCCAGTCAAAGGTTACATTTAGTTTGTTAAGGAAGTTACAAAACTAAACCAGATATGTTTTGCCTGGTGTAAAATAAAATCCCACAGACTTAAAAAATATAAAGGTCAGACCATTCACACGAGACTGTAAGAAACCAATCAGAACACAGTTGCTAATAAATACCACACTAATTAGGTTGAGTTCAGAAACCGTGTTAATAGCGACGCCGGTGGCCTATAAGTGAACTGCAGCGTATCCTAGTAAATATAGTCGGTTATGTCTTAAAGGTGCAATGTGTGATATTTCTGAGGATCTATTGACAGAAATGCAATATAAGATCCATAACTATGTTTTCAGTGGTGTATAAAGACCTCACTTAATGAACCGTTATGTTTTTATTACCTTAGAATGAGTCATTTATATCTACATAACTGCGGCCACCCCCTTCTATGAAGGTCGACATACTGTGACGTCATGTTTCTACCGTAGCCGACAGCGAACAGACAGCGCTACAGAGCGCGTTTCCTCACTAACTTGAATGAGAAGCAGCAGAAAAAGACGCAGCAGAATACTCAGGTTGTCCCTGACGCGGCAAACGTGGAGAAAAACATGCTGTCTGAACGACGCCTCGGACATCGTAACGTTAGCTATTTCCCCTTGCCTAAGTTAGCTGCTTTGATGCTCTTATCTTATACTAACTAGCATGGAAACAAGCTATGGTAAAGTCAGTGAATAAAAGACTAACACAATGATAAACAAGTAAAAATAACATGTGGTTTTACTGAATAATTAAGTAAATATAATTTAATATAAAATATAATATAGCGAAACCTCATTGCTTGACTTGCTACTCTCTGCTGACTCAGACGACGACATCTTCCGATCCTACGTCGGCCACCGTAGCTTCTCATTCGAGTTTGCAATTTGAAGGAAAGGCCGCGAGTTATTGACCGGTTGCAATTCGCAAATCTCACCACTAGATGCCGCTAAAAATCACACACTGCACCTTTAAGTGAACATAAACAGTTGAGAAAGTAAACACATGTGTAACAGTATCAGTATATTAGATCTGTGCATTCACTCTTAAAGTGACAGTAGCCTAATATTCCTGCAGCTGTCTGTGTTTTTAATGTTAATCAAGAGACAAACAACAATCACTCAATTCTCTGAATAACTTCTGTAACTTTAATAAGGATTAATTAACAAGGATGTTTAATTTACTGTAAAGACTTATTTTATATTTTGCTTGCTTTATTAAATGTCTGTACCTGAAGACTACTCTTAGACCTGAAAAACCTGAAAATCTCTGTTTATTTCATTAGTATCTTTGTTATATTGTTTTTATTTGTGCTTTTGCTTGTAATTTGATTATTTGTGACCCTGGATCCCAAAACCAGTCACATGTCGCACGGTTATATTTGTGGCAATAGCCAACAATACATTGTATGGGTCAAAATGATCAATTTAAACTAATTTTAAGTAAAGCTCATGTTCCATGAAGATATTTAGTAAATTTCCTACCATAAATATATTAAAAAAATATTTGTGTGAGTGAATGCAGAACAATTGCCAACATGAATGAACAACTTTAAAGGAGATTGAGATGTTTTTTGATTTGTTTTTTGCATCCTCAGATTCCAGCTTTTCTAATAGTTGTTTCTCAGCCAAATCTATTAACCATTTCTTGTTTTCTACAGTTCTAGTCCTATTCTATTAAACCACACATCAATGGAAGGCTTATTTATTCAGCTTCCAGATGATGTATAAATCTCAATAAAAAAAAAAAGACTAGTTTTGTGGTCAAGGGTCACATTCGTTCTTATCTTATCAGTGACGGTTTACTTGTCTATAAAATGTTTTAAATGTATATTAGTTAGGCTAGTAGTTTTAGCTGTGGTATCGAAATGTGCAATAGAGAATTGTGAATTTTCACTGGTGTCTAAAATGTTGGCCTGTTTTTGCATGAACCGTGTCATGTCCGGTTGGTCATCGGCAGGTGTTAGGCCCATAGACAGTATACAAAATGGACACAGCGACCCCATAGACTTCAACGGAGAAAAGTGAAGTCAATTAGAAGCTCTCACTTCCTGATGGCTGAGCGTACTGCACAGACTCAAACTGAGCTTGACGACGTAGATGTGACGTGAGCAACCCGTCTGTCTTCTAGTGGCTGTGCCGAGAGAAATCTGAATCATTCCCTTCCGAAACTTGCAGAGACGGAGAGTGTGAGTAGGAGGTGTCCATGAGCTAGGAGCAGGAGAAACTTTTGCTTAGTATTCTGATTAATTATTTTGTCATTTTGCCTCCACGTCCCCCCGATTGCCCGTGAGCTTCTCCTCCTGTCCATACGGTAATCTCTCTACTGTGCGACAGAGAGTCGTGTGGTTATGACGCAATCGTTAGCCTATTTTTACAAAAACTGCTTCTACGGGGCCATAACGTAAGATACAAGGTAATGGAGCCTTTTATACATTGTCGTGTTTCTTTAGAAAAATAGAAACATAAAATAGAAAGTTATACGCTGTCAAAGTGACGCCAAAATGAATGGGAGTCACTGGGATGCTAACAGCAGGTGATGGTCTGCTAATCAATGGCGGCGCCCAGGGAAGCTTCACATTTTTACGAAACACTGGCCCCCTGGTTAGGCCCTGTAGAACAGATAACACAGGAAGGTCTCGTGTTTTAGGCCTCGTTAGAAGCTGTTCACACACTGGAAACACAAAAAGCGATTAATGCATGTAAATTCTTACACACACACCCTTTAAAGACCTTGTACTGTGTGTACTGTGGTGTGTAGTGCTGTGTAGTGAGTTTTCAGCCGGTATGGTGTGTGTGTTCGGTCATGTGACTGCTGTAGATGCTGTGTTGACGTCTCTAGCTTCAGAGCAGAGCGGTGATGAATGACGCTCGTATTGTTCTTCATGTTTGACATGATCTGTATAGATGCAGTCATTACACAAGCTGACGTCATTTCATAAACAGCAGCGCTTTATGAGTCTTCAAAGCTTGTGTCAACAGTGTTATTCTTTAGCTGGGTGTTGATCTGGACGAGAGAGAGCTTTTATTTTTATATTTTCTGTTTTCATTTTAAAGTCATTATTGTTTATTTTTGTAATATGTCTATTTCAGTTTTATATTTAGTAATTATAGTATTTAAACTTACTTTATTTAAAGTCCCACTATGGTGAAACTCAAGCTTTTAATGTAGTTTGTGTCTATGTGGTGTTTTTAATATGCTTTAAGACAAACCATGTGTAAATTCATAAGTTCGACACCATTGAATCACGTTCAGTCTCCTGTATGTTATCAATAAGCTGCTACTGTAGTTCACCTAACGGCCACCGGTGTCGCTAATAACAACGGTTTATGAATTCTACATAGAGATCCAAAAAGCAGAAAACATGGAATTTGGGAAAATATATAAATTTGCTTCAAATTTGGCGCTTAAAATGTGCCGCTGTGATGAAAATCCAGCTTTTAATGTTGTTTATGTGTCTATGTGGTGTTTTTAATACGCTTTAAGACAAACCATGTGTAAATTCATAAGTCGACACCATTGCTGAGTATTTTCTCCTTAAAACTGCAGTGAACCAAAGACAGTCTCAAACACACGCTTTGAAATCGCTGGTGTTTCTGACGTCACAAACTACCTTGTAACCAATCAGATCAATGTGTGATCGTCAACCAGTGGATCTCTGAGCTGAGTGAGTGAGTGGAGGCGGGGTGAATTTGCATATTCATAGAACCGCGTATACTAAATGAGGCAAGGGTGTTGAGTTAGTCAAGATATTTTAAGGCATGAAGATTTATTATTTTTCAAGAAAAAAACATTTAAATATGTAATTTTGGTGATCAGAGAGGAGTTTTAAGGGATAAAATTGACTACAGTGGGACTGAAACTAATAATTTAATTCAGATTAAAGCGTCTTCTAAATGTATGTTTACATACTAAGTGTTTTGAATCTTTAAAGTCGGCATGAAACGGCTTCTGGAACATGAACAAATGTGGGCGGGGCTTGATTGTGTCTGTGGGAATTGATTGGATGGTTGTGGTTTGCTATTGGTGGATCTCATGTGAGTGACAGGTTGCCCCGCCCTCATCATCAGAGAAGAGAAGAGATGGGAAAGTTATTCTGATTCAAGATTACCAGGAACATGGCTTTAATACAACAGTGATGATGTGCACCGATAAATCATGTAGAATAAATGCATCAATATACCAAACAAAAACAAGAATTGTCCTTTTTGATTTCATGGTGACTTTAATTTCAGATGACAACAGTAAACCGTGCAGCCAGACCAAGAAAGAGAAAAGTAAACCTCCAGGAACCGTGGAGTACACCGTGAGTTCATGAACACACTTCCTGTTTAAACACATCCACCTCATCAATAAACGCATTTAACTGTGATGTGGCGATCGTCAGGTGGGCCTGAAGGACACTCTGAACAGCATCGCTCTGAAGTTCAACATCACTCCAAATAAACTGGTGCATTTAAACCGGCTCTTCTCACACAGCCTCGTACCTGGACAGGTGAGACTCACACACACACACACTCAAACTCACACTCACACTCACTCACACACACTCACTCACTTACTCATTCACTTACTCACTCACTCTCACTCTCTCTGACTCACTCACACACACACACACACACACCTCACCTCTCATTTTACTCGATCCCTCACAGAAATTGTTTGTTCCTGATGTGGACCAATCAGAGGGCAGTTCTCAGGTCAACGGTCCCTCTGAGCGTCTCGCAGCATCAGAGTCAGCAGAGAAGGTTAGACAGAGCTGTTTTTATCAATGTTCAATTCATGAACCACAAAAACATCTCCGACATCAATCACAACATGAATTTGATTTGAAGCAAAACAGTATTTGGGAAATCATGAGAAAGACGGTAACACTTTAAATGTTCTCGTGACATACAGGTAAAGAAACTAAATATTATTATTATAGTAAGTGAATGAAATCATTCCGATTGATGAATCCGAGCGTAGTGTTTACATGCTAAACAGAGGAAATGTACCGGAGAGAATTTCGAGGCGGAGCCTCAGGGCCACACCCACTTATTACATCATCACCACAGACCAATGGCAGCTCGAGAGGCATTTACCATCCAGAGCGAAGTTTCAAATTCCCGAAACAAACTCCAAATGAACTTCAATTTGGCCTGTTTGTGTTTCACACCAGTTCGTTCTTCGGTTTCGCTTGAAGTGTATCAGGACGTTCAGACGAAGTGCTTAACTCTCCAGTGCACTGCATTCAGGAGTTTGTGCTGTCAGTGATAATAACCATCATGAATAATTAATGAGTTTCTGCTGGCTAATCTGTTTCTGTTCTGTGTGCGTGTGTGTTCGTGCATGTGTGTGTGCGTGTGTGTGTGCGTGCGTGTGCGTGTGTGTGTGTGTGTGTGTGTGTGTGTGCGCGTGTGTGCGTGTGCGCGTGTGTGTATGACAGGTCGGTGTATCGAGCAGGCCCGTGCGCAGAGAGGCGTCTCCTCTCTCTGAAGACGAGAGTCCGGCCACCGTCAAATTCATCAAGATGAGCTGCAAGTACTTCACTGATGGCATGGTGAGGGTCCGATGATGCGGTTCACGACTGATTCTCATATTATAGTTAAAGGTGCAGTCTGTAAGAATAACTAGTGGTGGAAATAGGAACTGCTTTCGAATTCTAAATATCAGAGATGGTTGTTTCTCCCGCCTCCTCAGACTCGACACTCACACGGGGCGCCAGTTTGAGACACGCAACATGCAGAATCACAGACCAAAGCAATAACACACATTCCAGCCTGGAAACACACATTTCAGAGTAAAATAACTGGCAGTGGAAGAGTTTCTCAGAGAAACGAGTGTGTGAACTCAATGTTTCCTCAATATATGAAAACATAATATGGTATTTTTATCCTTTAGTAGAGTGAAAAAGTTACGTACTGCACCTTTAACTAAAACCATTAAAAAATATAGAAACATTTGTGTTGTTTTATTAGTTAACATGAAATAGGGATGAAAAATATTTCTATGAAATAAATTTATTTATATTAGTTTATATATCAAGTCCCCCTGTAGTCAATAATTGTATTCCTTAAAACTCATATTTTATCACCAAAATGTCATATTTAAATGTTTTTCCTTTAAAACAAATGTCTTCATGCCTTAAAATATCTTGAATGTAACTCGACACTAGGGTTGGGCGGTATTACGGTAATATCGGATACCGCGGGATCTTAAAATAGCACCGGTATCAGTTTCAATACCGTCATTACCGGCACTTATATAGCCTATAATATATATAATTTATTTATTGCCTAAAAACTGCTTATGTGTGGTTGCAGTTTGGCAATATTTCTGGTTCCAACCGCATGAGAAGGGAGAGGCGGTAAATACAAGAGATGTAAACACCTCTAACCTAATGTCGCATCTCCGAAACAACTGTCCACTCACTGCTGCCAGGATGCATTTTGTTCTCGAGTTCATTAAATAAGCGCATTAAGTTTCGTATTTGTTAAAATATTATAATGTTATTTTTTCCATCTTTGTTGATTATGAAAAGTGAACGGCACAAATAAGATGGGATGCATCGGGAGTCAGACGATTTGACCACTTCAATAAATTTCGTTTTGTAAAAGGCCTCTTTAAAACGAATTTCGTTTTGTATATATTGTTTCTTAATTTTAATACATTTTTCATCAACCAATTTCCTGGATAATCATGACATGATGGGCATGCCGCGGTCACTTGCATTGAAATCTCATAAATTAACCGAAACTCAGTGTAGGCTATGCCTCACAGACATGGCAAATATATATAAATAAAGCTTGAAATTTATTTAAACGAAACAATTCAAAACGAAAGAAATAGGCTACTCACTGATTAGGCTAAGTAATCCATGATGTGCATTTCTCTCTAGGCGCGTTCATACGGAGATGCGATCGTCAATTTCATTAAACGAAACCATTCAAAACGAAAATAAATAGACTAGCCTAACGTACTCTCTGTAATCCATGATGTGCATGTCTCTCTATAGCGTTCAGATGCCGATCGTCAATTTCTTTAAACGAAACAATTCAAAACGAAAAAAAAAAAGGCCACTCTCTGATTGTGTAATGATGTGCATTTCTCTCTATAGGCGCGTTCACTACAGAGATGGCGATCGTCAACTTCCATCTTTGCAGAAAAGTTGTATTAATAAAAATCAATGGACACGTGTCACCGGATTACAGAGGCACTTTTTGCTTGTTGCACGCACACAGATATTATGTTGAATAATGGTGGGCTCCGGCTCATAATAACAGTTAATGCCGTCGGCCTGACTCAGACACAACGTGCAGGGGTTGGGCTTGATTTTTTATTTATTTTTTGCCCGATCTGGCATTCAGTTTCTGAACGGTGTAGGCACAAGCCAACAGTTTGGTGACGCCGTCTGAGCCCATTATGTCATAATTTTTAATTAGTCACGGTAATACCGTATACCCCGGTAAAATAGGGAGGAGGTTTGACGGTATCAAAATTCGAATACCGCCCAAGCCTACTCGACACCCTTGCCTCATTTAGTATGTGTGGTTCTATGAATATGCAAATGAGCCCCGCCTACAGGTAAACAAATAAAATATTCTTATTTTAGTAAGTGTTTTATTTTAAAATGATACATTTCACAGCTCACTACTGGTTCTACAAGCATTATAGTTAACTAAGATCATTAAAAAAATTCTTACTTGGAAAAACAAAAACCATTAACTGAAATTAAATTAAATATTAAACATATATTATATTTCAGATAGTTGCCAAGCCAACATTTATCAGTTTTATTTAGTTTATCTTGATGCACTAAAATAACCGTCTCTATAATAACACTAATCAAACGACAAAAGACTGAGAAAATTCACTCGTTCTTGACTGAATAACTTTTGTAACTATATTTGTCATGTATATTTTATTTATAAAGTGCAGTTATTTTACATTTGATTACAGTTTCTGTACCTGAATACCTGACAATCTTAAAACACTGTTTATATCAGTCGTATCTTTGTTCAGTTGTAATTGCTAATGTTTTATTTGTTCTTTTTTAATTACTGAGTGTTTACTTGTCTTTAGTAAGGCTAGGCTAGTTGTTTTTCTATGGTATTTTTAAATAAGTTCCTCGTGTAAGTGTTCTTTAGCCTGTTGGTTTCTCTTCATGATATTCAGCTTAAATTAAATGTTTTGCAATAAGACTTAATGTGAATAAGAACTAATGTTTATTTTAACCTTATTGGAATCGAAATTAGGAATCGATAAGAATCGGAATTGTTAAAAGTCAACCCTCCTGGTGACGCAGGAAAGCTTTAACTGAGACTCCTGAGATCTGGTTTCTTCCAGGGTGTTGTCGGAGGAGTGATGATCATAACGCCCAATAACATCATGTTCGACCCGCACAAGTCGGACCCGCTGGTGATCGAGAACGGCTGTGAGGAGTACGGGCTGATCTGCCCCATGGAGGAGGTGCTGTCGGTCGCGCTGTATGACGACGTGTCCCGCATGAACCTCAAGGACACGCTGCCATCGTGAGAAAACACTCTTTCCATTCATCTTCTTTACAATCTGTTACATTTCATTTAAAGGTGACATATTATGCCCCTTTTCACAAGATGTGATATAAATCTGTGGTGTCCCCTGAGTGTGTCTGTGAAATTTCAGCTCAAAATACCAGATCATTTATTATAGCTTGTCAAATTTGCCCCTTTCAGGGTGTGAGCAAAAACGCTCAGTTTTTGTGTGTCCCTTTAAATGCAAATGAGCTGTTGCTCCGCCTCCTTTCAGAAGAGGGCGGAGTCTTTACACGAGCTTCAGAACTCCAGCAATAACAGAACAGGCCAATCTCACTCATCCTGAATCCCAGAATCACCAGTATTATTCCGTGCAGCCGTACAGAGAGACTCAGGAAGAGTTTCTGAATGTTAGTGGAGACATTTCTGTAGTTGTTGTTTCTGAGGGATTTCCGTTGAAAATAAAATGAATCCACTGCTCTCTTGTCTCATCTGAGTCTGGGACTCTGAATAGTGTTCAGCAATGACAGAACTGGTTAGAACTGGTTAGAACTGGTCACAGTTGTCGCTTGCGAAACCAAATGTCGTGCCGTGTGTGTAAACCAGGGGGGTAATCGAGCTCTCGATTTCCGTACCACCCCCGGCGGCCGCCATTGGCTAACAAGCCTTCACCTGCTGTTAGCATCCCATTGACTCCCATTCATTTTGGCGTCACTTTGACAGCGAATAACTTTACATCTGAGGCGTTTAAAGACTCCATTTGTCCATTATTTATTTCTAAAGAAACACGAAAATGTATAAAAGGCTCCATTACCTTGTGTCTTACGTTATGGCCCCGTAGATGCAGTTTTTGTAAAAACAGGCTAACGATTGCGTCATAACCACGCGACTCTCTGGAAATTACCGTATAGACAGGAGGAGAAGCTCGCAGTCAATCGGGGGGACGTGGAGGCATAAAGTCCGATAAAGTCAAAGGAGAAGCCCATAGAGAATCGTAAAGTTGCTCCTGCTCCTAGCTCATGGACAGCTCCTACTCACGCTCTCCGTCTCTGCAAGTTTCAGAAGGGAATGATTCAGATTTCTCTTGGCACAGCTACTAGAAGACTTACAACTGTCAGACGGGTTGCTCACGTCACATCCACGTCGTCAAGCTCAGTTTGAGTCTGCGCAGTTCGCTCGGCAATCAGGAAATGAGAGCTTCTAATTTGCTTCACTTTTCTCCATTGAAACCTATGGGGTCGCTGTGTCCAGTTTATATACTGTCTATGGTGTAAACGTATAGATTAAGGGCTGGTAATATTATAATAAGATCCTCTTCATATGTCAGAAGAGGAGCGAAATCTGATCGGCTTATTTTTTTACATGCTTTTCACGTTTTCCGGGTTGGTAGAAGCACCGGAGACCCGATTATAGCACTTGCACACGGGAAAAGGCAGATATTCATGATATGTCCCCTTTAAAATGATAATGTGCTTGTGTTCACTGTTTTAAAGTCAGCATTATATAAAATGAAGGCTTTTATTATGTAATCTGTGAGCAGCCACTTCCTGTGTCTTTATTAATTTGTGGAGTTTTAAGTTTTAACGGCTCTAATGTCTCTTGATTCAGTTTGTATCAGGTCACGCTTTTGGTTCAGGAAATATTTATGGGTGCATAGATCAAATTAAATGAATTTAGGTTGATATTTTAACACTTTAGTAACCAATACCAGTCCAGTTAGTTTTTGGGTTAATTTGTTTTAATTGATATTTTAATTCCTTTGTTTTAATTAATACTTTTTTATTTATTTATTTATTTATTTATTTATTTATTTATTTATTTATTTATTTAATATTTTTATGATTTATTTATTAACTATTTGAATTAATAAATGCTTTTATTTGAACTTATTTATTCTCCTAATGATATTTATTTTAATTTTAATTTATTTATATACATTTATATATAATTTTTTAAAAATGTTTTACTTTATTTATTTTAATTTATTGTTTATTTATTAATTTATTTTGATTAACTATTTGATTTATTAATTGCATTTAGTTGAACTTATTTATTCTCCTTCAATTTTAATGATATGATATATTTAAAAATGGTTTTAAATGGTTTACTTTATTATTTTTTGTTTATTTTATTATTTTAATGGTTTTTGATTAAAACCATTTGATTTATGAAATGCTCTTATTTGAATTTATTTATTCTCTTTTATGTTTAATGATATATTGATTTTAATTTGTATTTTAATTTATTTTCATTATTTGTTGTTTTGATCAATTTAAATGTTAATTTTTTCTTATTTATTTTCATTCATTTTTTATTTTTATTTAATTGCTTATTTATTTATTCATTCATTCATTAATTCATTCCTTTATTCATTCCCAAAAAGCCTCTTCTTTTAGGCACACACCTACAGAAAAAGCCCTGTGGCAAAGCGAACGATTTAAATATGTAAAGTCTGTACTTTATAAACCGTGTAATTTCTGCATATTTTAAGCACTCGTCCCATAGACTAAGTCAACAAAGTATTACTTTAAATGCATTTTTAGTGCAATTTATTTTTAGGGACAAATCAAAATTAATTTATGCAAATCTTCAAATATTAATTTAAAGTCCTCCTCTTTCTCATAAGCGTCACTCCACTTTTTCATTCATCCTATTTTAGTCTATTTTGACACCAAACATCACTTAAGTTTTGTCATATTTATTTGTCATGTTCTGTTTTGTTCAGTTGTCTTGCGTTTGTTCATTTTGGATGTTTTGTTTGTTTTTCTCTCTTTTAATTTCACCATCTTCCCCCTCATGATGATGATGATGATGATGATCCGTGATAATAGTGATGAACCGCAGGATCTCTGTCCGTTATACAGGCCTGGCGAGTGGGAAGAGCTTCCCTCAGAACGAGATCTGAACCCTTTTAGTCGTTACGAGGCTCTCGGAGTGCCTAATCAGCCAATCATATTAGACGATATCGAATCGGCCGTCTCTGAGATCTCAGAGAGCCAAATCGCTGACAAATCGCCATCGGATGAAGGTTTTACTGAACTAGAGTTGCTGCAAAGTGACTCAAACACTACTTGCTCCGGCCAGGAGGGGGCGTCACTTCAGGAGCACAGAAGAACACCCACACGCATGTCAATGGACCAAAAAGACAAATCCATGAGTGTTTTTATTGCTGAGGAAGAGGAAGATGAAGGGCTTCACAACCGTTCCACGGATGACAACGCGGAGCTGCCACGGTCTCTGGTGCATGATGGGAAGGAGGCTGCCATAGAAGTGACCAAAACAAGCGGTGAAACTTTAGTAAACGGTGTCTTTGCAATCGAAAACGACCAAAAAAGCAAGGTGACCCCAGAGGATTCTGGGAAATGTAGTTTGCCTGGACCACATGTTGAGGACAATAAGGGACCGAACTCAGACGTAGAGCTTCTTTCCGAAGCGGAGAAACGCAGACGGGCCAGTGAGGCCGAGATGAAGTCGTGGCTCGTGAAAACAATGCAGAGACCAATTGAAGGTGAGTTTTATTTTGATTGACAGGACAGACCAACCAATCACAGCCAAGGAGTGTTTTTGAGCATGCACTTTCTAAAACTAGTGCGGTGCTTTGCTGTCTTGTGTGTTATCTACATAGGCAGTGTTATTTAAATGTAAAAACAGCTTTTATTGCAGTGCATTCTGGGATTGTCTTCTTCACAAAAGATATGCAATCCTGCTTGATCATTTTCCCCAGAGAGTAGAGAATGAATAATGCACAATGTTGCTGTTTTTTGTGTTGAAAACGTCTAAATGCTGTGTATGTAGGCAGTGCACTCGTGTCAGAGCTTGTGTGTTTACTTCAGTGTGTCTCTCAGCAGAGGTTGATGGTGACATTGGAAAAACAAACAAAGGTTGAACACTTGCGTAAGATCTCGTTTGGCCCTGAGCAGAACCAACATGATGCTTCAGTCTCTTGTGCTCTTGATGACCGATGTCTCTTAAAGGAACACGGCGACTTTTTGGGACTTCAGCTTATTCACCGTATCCCCCAGAGTTATATAAGTCCACACATACCCTTCTCATCTCTGTGTGTGCCGTAACTCTGTCTGACGCACCCACCGCTAGCCTAGCTTAGCACAAACACTGGAGGTAAACGGCTCCAGCTAGCATACTGCTCCCAATAAGTGACTAAATAACAAATAACATGGTCACATGAGACACAGCCATCTTCTAACCGTATACATCCTGGGAACTATATTCTCAGAAGGCGAAGCACTGCTACGGCGGAGGGATTTACTCCAACTCTGAGCGAACTCTCTGCTCCTCACCACGGGGCTTCTCAGGCACTGCGAGCAAATCCCTTCACCGTAGCAGTGCTTCGCCTTCTGAGAATATAGTTCCCAGTATGTGTACGGTTAGAAGATGGCTGTGTCTCATGTGACCTTGTTATTAGTACACGCTGTGACTAAATAACGCCAACATTTTCCTATTTACATGTTGTGATTTGTATAGTCACTTATTGGGAGCAGTATGCTAGCGTTTACCTCCAGTGTTTGTGCTAAGCTAGGCTAGCGGTGGGTGCGTCAGAGTTACGGCACGCACGGAGATGAGAAGGGTATGTGTGGACTTATCTAACTCTGGGGGATACGGTGAATAAGATAAAGTCCCAAAAAGTCGGCGTGTTCCTTTAACCCGGTCATTTTGACCCGAAACTCTTTCTTTTTTTTTTTTAAATGTTACAAATGTAGTTTTCATCAGAGGGGTCCAAGACCCTAGGACTTTTGTCGCACTTGAACCACGAATACACAAAAAAAATTGCTCCATATAGAGCTATAAGGCCATCTAGAGTCATGAAATATCATCTTATATTATTATTTTTCCACAAGAGGTCGGCAAAGACTCCCAATGTAAGATATTTTAAGCTGAATTAAAAGAGTTATGCATGAAATCGTGAGTTATTTGAATTTAAGTTAAAAGAATGTGCTTAAATTACCATTTATTTATTATTTATTGATCAAATAATGGTAAATAAAAAATAACAAAAAATCTCCCAAAAAAATTGCATTAAAAAATAAAAACAAAAAATTACCAAAATGAAATAAAATAAGCCTTTTGAAGAAAAAAATAGATAATTTTAGGACTTCAGATCATTTTGACCCACGAGGGAAAGATGTGTTACAAAGTGCGAGTGGTACACACCGGTTTTGCTGATATCGGATCTGATTCACAGACATGCTGATGTTCAACGAGGAAAAGAGCAAAGCTCCGCCCATGTTCCTCTGCTTTAAGGTGGGCAAGCCAATGAGGAAGTCGTTTGCCATGGGTCGCACCTCAAGCCCCGCCCACTCTCTGACTGGCAGGGGCCGGAAGCCGGAGTACTGGTTCGCTGTGCCGCAAGAAAGGTATGACAAGCTTCTCCATAATAAAGGTGTACAAGGCATTTATAAGCTAAATCATTTATTAGAATATAAAAACTAGGTTTTTATTTTTCTGCTTCAAACTATATTCAACAATTAGATAATTGTTATTATCAATGTTGAAAACGGTTGTGCTGTTTTTTTTAAACATTATTTCTGTCTTTACTGTCGCTTTTGAACAATTTAATGTATCCTTGCTGAATAAATATAATGATTTCTCTCCAAAACATTGTTTAATTGCGATTTAATTGATTAATATATTTAAAAAATCTTGTGTTGTGTGTATATATACATACACTCACACTCAAGTATTATATATTTATAAACTTTTATGTTAGCTGTGGTTAATCGTGATTAATAGATTTGATCTGTCGCTTTTGAACACTTTAATGCATCCTTGCTGAATAAATGTATTAATTTACATTAATCGCCATTAATCCATTAATGCACATAAAAAAGTTTGTGTGTATGTATGTATGTATATATATATATATATATATATATATATATATATATATATATATATATATATATATATATATATATACATATATACACACGCACGCACGCACGCACGCACACACATACACTCACCTAAAGGATTATTAGGAACACCTGTTCAATTTCTCATTAATGCAATTATCTAATCAACCAATCACATGGCAGTTGCTTCAATGCATTTAGGGGTGTGGTCCTGGTCAAGACAATCTCCTGAACTCCAAACTGAATGTCAGAATGGGAAAGAAAGGTGATTTAAGCAATTTTGAGCGTGGCATGGTTGTTGGTGCCAGACGGGCCGGTCTGAGTATTTCACAATCTGCTCAGTTACTGGGATTTTTACGCACAACCATTTCTAGGGTTTACAAAGAATGGTGTGAAAAGGAAAAAACATCCAGTATGCGGCAGTCCTGTGGGCGAAAATGCCTTGTTGATGCTAGAGGTCAGAGGAGAATGGGTCGACTGATTCAAGCTGATAGAAGAGCAACTTTGACTGAAATAACCACTCGTTACAACCGAGGTATGCAGCAAAGCATTTGTGAAGCCACAACACGCACAACCTTGAGGCGGATGGGCTACAACAGCAGAAGACCCCACCGGGTACCACTCATCTCCACTACAAATAGGAAAAAGAGGCTACAATTTGCACGAGCTCACCAAAATTGGACAGTTGAAGACTGGAAAAATGTTGCCTGGTCTGATGAGTCTCGATTTCTGTTGAGACATTCAGATGGTAGATTCAGAATTTGGCGTAAACAGAATGAGAACATGGATCCATCATGCCTTGTTACCACTGTGCAGGCTGGTGGTGGTGGTGTAATGGTGTGGGGATGTTTTCTTGGCACACTTTAGGCCCCTTAGTGCCAATTGGGCATCGTTTAAATGCCACGGCCTACCTGAGCATTGTTTCTGACCATGTCCATCCCTTTATGACCACCATGTACCCATCCTCTGATGGCTACTTCCAGCAGGATAATGCACCATGTCACAAAGCTTGAATCATTTCAAATTGGTTTCTTGAACATGACAATGAGTTCACTGTACTAAAATGGCCCCCACAGTCACCAGATCTCAACCCAATAGAGCATCTTTTGGATGTGGTGGAACGGGATGTGGATGTGCATCCCACAAATCTCCATCAACTGCAAGATGCTATCCTATCAATATGGGCCAACATTTCTAAAGAATGCTTTCAGCACCTTGTTGAATCAATGCTACGTAGAATTAAGGCAGTTCTGAAGGCGAAAGGGGGTCAAACACAGTATTAGTATGGTGTTCCTAATAATCCTTTAGGTGAGTGTATATACATATGCACATACATACACACACACACACACACACACACACACACAGTCAAATATTAGATATTTACAAACTTTTACGTTAGCTGTGATTAATAGATTTGACAGCACTTATATATATTGTGCCGATTTTAGTCAAATCTGTATATTTAATAACATTAAGTAATGTTCTTAGTTTAATTCAACACTGAATTAAATGCCAGTTACAATTTGTGTCGCTAAAAACAGCTATAAAATCTAGGGAAAAACATTCATTACAAACAAGGCCAAAACACACCGGTCTGGTTCGGTTATCATCTGCTTTTTCAAGAAGTCGCTGATATATTTGGCCAGTTGAATGTGAGTGACCATGAGAGCGTAGAACAGTGCCGCGTTTTCACTCGTAAAATCATTAGACTCTATTGCAATTCCTGTTTGTTCATCTCCAAATTTAAGATCTCTTAAAATGAGAATTGGTAACACTTTATTTTACTGTGTCCTTGTTACATATGTTACATGTACTTACCGTAGTAATAACAGTACATTTATGCCCTCAACCAAACCCTAATCCTACACTAACCCTATAGTAAGTACATGTAGTTAATTAATATTACTCAATATTGCTTAAATATATAATTACACTGTAACAATGACACCTTAAAATAAAGTGTAACCTGATAATTAAGTTTGTCATGCCGTTTAAGATATTTAAGTCTTTAATGACCTTAAACTTCATAAAACTGAATTTTTTAGACTTTATAAGGACTTTCACACACATGCTCCTAAAACATCATACACTTCACACACATCTATTTTTAGTTGCAAATGCGAGTGAAACGCTCACACTGTCGATCCCTGTGTGTGTGTGTGTGTGTGTGTTTAATATGAGTGTACGTCCCTAACCAAACCGCCTCTGCTTCAGAGTGGACCACCTGTACTCGTTCTTCATCCAGTGGTCTCCCGATGCGTACGGGAAGGACGCTCAGGAGCAGGGCTTCGTGGTCGTGGAGAAAGACGAGCTCACCATGATCGACAACTTCTTCAGTGACCCGGTTCCTCGCAGCTGGGAGGTGAGCAGTACACGTGAGAGGAACATACAAGAATAATGGATGACGGGCCGTTGAATTCATAGAAAATAATGCAAAATCCTCAGGTGTGCATCATTTTCTAATATTTCAGCAGCCTGGAGTCAATTATTCACTTATACTACAGTCACCACACCTCTAGACATTGTCCAGATGATTTATTTCAAGACATTTCTCAGGTTTTTGTCCTTGAAACGCTCTTGTGTGTGGAACTAATTTCTTACGCATCTCATCCCACGCCTCCGTTTCTGATTCCAAAACGTCATTTTAGAGCCACTGATAGCAGATTAATGCAGTTATTAATGCAGTTATTAATGCAGTTATTAATGCAGTTATTAATGCAGTTATTAAAGCAGTTATTAATGCAGTTATTAGAGAGAGAGAGAGAGAGAGAGAGAGAGAGATTAAGCATGTGTGAATTACCTGAGTCTGTGTGTCTGTCAGTGTTCGACAGCAGCGTCTCGACTAATAGTGAAACTGTAAGTTTATCTGCTTCAAGAACAGCGCCGTTAATATATCGCTAGTGAGAAATGTCATGTAGCTTTTAAGTTGCTGAGCTATTTTACTGATAAAATCCATTAAATTTCCATTAAAATAACTGCACACCTTAGAACGTTCGTCAACCAGATTCAAGCATAAAAGGATTCAATAAATATGAGCATTTTCACCCCCTGAAAACGTTTGTCTTCTAGATCATCACGATTAATGAGGCCAAGAGACGCCAGAGCTTCAGCTTCGAGGACGAGGAGCCTGTAGATCTCCTTCCAGTGCTGATGGACCCCAGCGCTCTCCTGGAGGACACACACATCGAGAAGGTCTCCTTTATTTGACACTTCAACTACAGACTTATGAACGATCCATTGGGATTTGTTTGACTAGTTTGCTATGAAGTGAAAAGTGCTGATCATTGCGACTAGTATTTCAATTTAATATTCAACAATATTATTGATCTCCTGCCATTACACCATTATATGAGAACTGAAATGAGCTGGATGATGACATCACGCTTTTCTTAATATATTATAATATAATATAATATAATATAATATAATATATATGAACTAATAACTTGTTTACAACAAAAATGAAACATCACTGAACTTACTTAAAGGGATAGTTCACCCAAAAATTAACATTAGCCCATGATTTACTCGCCCTGAACTCATCCTAGGTGTATATGACATTCTTCTATCAGACAAATACAATCAGAGTTATATTAATAAATATCCTGGCTCTTCCAAGCTTTATGATGGCAGTGAAGGGGTGTATGTCTTTGGAAGTCCATCAAATTTAACCTTAACTTTATTAATCGGGGGTTAATAAAGGCCTTCTGAAGTGAAGTGATGCGTTCGTGTAAGAAAAATATCCATATTTAAAACTTTATTGACTAAAATAACTAGCTTCCGGCAGACGGCCATACGCACCGACTTACGCCAAGAGAGCAGAGGTGTAAAGTCCAGGGGTCAGAAAGTAAAAGTCCTGCCATAAGTTTATTCCACCCATGAACTCATCCAGCTGATTTCACTCATTAGTTCTCCTGGCTGAAAAACTGTGCTAATTAGCAAATCCAGGTGACTGGAACAAAATACTGAGGAGGACTTTTACTTTCTGAACCTGGACGTTACACCTCTGCAAAAGAGTAACCCTTGAACTTGACGCCCTGTGTGTTTGAGGCGTCAATTGCCGTCATTACATTGTTCGTCAAGTTCAAGTGTTGCTCTTTGGTGTAAATCGATGCGTATGGCCGTCTGCCAGAAGCTAGTTATTTTAGTGGATAAAGTTTTAAGTATGGATATTTTTCTTACAAGAACGCATCGCTTCCCTTCAGAAGGCCTTCAGATGTACTTTAATTATGAATAGATGCACTTTGATGGACTTCCAAAGACAGGCACCCATTCACTGCCATTATAAAGCCAGGATATTTTTTTTATATAACTCAGATTGTGTTCCTCTGAAAGAAGAATGTCATATACACCTAGGATGAGTTCAGGGAGAGTAAATCATGGGCTAATTTAAATTTTTGGATGAACTATCCCTTTAAGCTGGACTGTGACGCTATTTTCTTCTGTAAACAAACTTTGTTGCATTATTTTCCTGTTATCTCTGTAAAGCTGCTTTGAAACGATCTGTATTGTAAAAAGCGCTATATAAATAAAGTTGACTTGACTTGACTAGTTTGACGCTCTTCTCTGCAGTTGTCCACTCGTTTGCCGGCGCGTGTTCAGGGTTATCCGTGGCGTCTGGTCTACAGTACAGTCGTACACGGGACCAGCCTGAAGACCCTGTACAGAAACCTGATGGAGCTGGACTGCCCTGTGCTGATGGTCATCAAAGACATGGACAACCAGGTACACACTCTCCTGTTACTGCTGTTGTAGTGCTGGGCCGTACACCGGTTCATACCGAATACCAGTGTTTATTTTTGTTATGATAAAAATTCTTTATATACTGCAATACCGGAGTGTGTCGCTTTAACAACGTTGGGAACGCGGTGAGACACTGTTTGAGAGGGTGTTTCACTGTAACTGTAGTAATGCACAGATGTGTGTGTGTGTTACTAAATGTGATGGTGAAGATGGAGAGGTTAAACTATAATTGATAACTCTCAAATTATATTACAGTGTTTCCCACACATTGGTTCACAGGATCAACAGCATTTAGGAAAATCTGCATTGACATCGTTGAATAAACATGAGAATTGCACGTTTCAATGTCAAAACGCGGTGCAGGAGTTTTTATATGAATGTATCTGAAGTGAACTGACGGCCTTTAGGAAAGTTTCGATGTTATTTCTATTGAATCTTTCTTTATCTTTCCTGCCGTCACTGTGGAAACCGCTCCTACTGCCGCTCCTACAGCGCCTCCTGCTGGCAACTCTTTATAAACAGCCTTGCAAACCTGTATTAACACTGTATTAATACAATATTCACTCATGACAGTAAAATAGGGCTCTCTCAATCAGTAGAAGATGTGGATAACACACAGTTATGCTTAAAAAATACCATCATATACCGTGAAACCGGTATAATTTAGAAAAATACCGTGATATGGATTTTTGGCCATACCACCCAGCACTACGCTGTTGGTGTAAAACCAGTGAAAATAATGTCATGTTGAAAAACTTGTGTTTTTCTCCTGCAGATTTTTGGAGCGTTTTCCACTCACCCTTTCCGAGTGAGTGAGCACTGTTATGGGACAGGAGAGACCTTCCTCTACAGCTTCTGCCCGGAGATCAAGGTGTGTTCCTACATAGATTTTTAAGGACAAAATTGATAAAAAATGTCCTTGCAAGTGCCACAAAGCAATGCCTTAACCTGGCAACCACCCAGAACACCGTAGTAGCTGCCTAGCAACACCCTAGAAACCACTCAGGAACATTGGCAACCACATAGCAATGCCTTAGCAACCACCCAGACTATCTTAGCAACTGTTTGGCAATGTCCTGGCAGCCAGTCAGAACACCTTAGTAACTGCTTAGTAACACCCTAGAAACCACTCAGGAACATTGGCAACCGCATAGAAATGCCTTAGCAACCACCCAGACCATCTTAGCAACTGTTTGGTAATGTCCTGGCAACCAATCAGAACACATTTGCAACCACCCAGAACACCTTAGCAACTGCCTACCAACACCCTAAAAACCACTCAGGGTCAAAGCAATTGCTTCTTAATCAGTAACCCTCCAGCAAGAGTCTTGCAGCAGCCTAGCAGCCTCTCAGAGGTCCCTAGCAACAGCCTAGAAACCGCTCGGAGAACAATAGCAACCATTAAGTAATTCCCTTGCAACCACTCGGAAAATGTTAGCAATGGTTTAATAACCAATAACCCACCAGCTCCCTAGCAACGATCTTGGAACAGCTTAGCAACCCCTCAGAGGTCCCTAGCAACCACACAGAACCCCTTATTAATTGCCTAGCATCGACATAGCAATGTCAAAATCTTTTCAAACTGAAAATCTCTGTTTATATTGCCCAGATAATCAGGCCTCAATACCTTCGGACTTCAAAAAACATTTAAATAACGACACTCGACGTCCTTTATCTTCAGGTGTACCGCTGGACGGGTGAAAACTCCTACTTTGTGAAAGGAAACACGGATTCCCTTCAGATTGGAGGAGGAGGGTGAGTTCAGAAACATGCTAACCTGCCGTCTCTCGCCTCTTTAAAGGGATGGTTCATACAAAAATTAAAATTAGCCCATGATTTACTCACCCTGAAGTCATCCTAGGTGTATATGACATTCTTCTGTCAGACGAATACAATCGGCTTTATATAAAAAAATGTCCTGGCTCTTCCAAGCTTTATAATTGCAGTGAATGACTGCACTTTTATGATGATAGATGCACTTTTATCATGTATAGATGCACTTTTATGATGGATAGGTGCACTTTTATCATGAATAGATGCGCTTTTATGATGGATAGGTGCACTTTTATGATGGATAGATGCACTTTTATGATGGATAGGTGCACTTTTATCATGAATAGATGCGCTTTTATGATGGATAGGTGCACTTTTATCATGGATAGATGTACTTTTATGATGGACAGATGCACTTTTATCATCAATAGATGCGCTTTTATGATGGATAGATGCACTTTTATGATGGATAGATGCACTTTTATGATGGATAGATGCACTTTTATCATGGATAGATGCACTTTTATAGACTTCATAACAGAAACAGTCATTCACTGCCATTATAAAGCTTGGAAGAGCCAGGATATTTATTAATGTAACTCTTGATTGTATTCGTCTGACAGAAGAAAGTCATATACACCTAGGATGACTTAAGGGTGAGTAAATCATGGGCTAATTTTCTTTTTTGCGTGAACTATCTGTTTAACGCTCACCTGTCCGCTTCCCAGGGGTCGTCTGGGCCTGTGGCTGGACGCTGACCTTTACCACGGCACCACCTCCAAGTGCTCCACCTTCAATAACCTGCCACTGTCCTCCAAACAGGACTTCACCATCCAGAACCTGGAGGTGTGGGCCTTCGAATGAGCGCCTGCGCCACACGCTTACGTACCCACGCGCACCGAGACACGCTTCTCCACGCTCACGGCATGACATACGAGGAAATGTTGGGCGTCGCTTCATCCCGTACTGTACGAGGCCGTTTGATGTGGTTTGTGCAAATCCAGTCATTCATGATGACGTGGTTTTAATAGTTTTCTCCAGACTAAAGTGCAGAGAGAGAGCTTTAACCTCCGATGCCACTCTCCGCCATCCCAGCATGCAATGTTCTCTAGGGAGACGTTCTCCTGCTGACATTTAACCAATATATAAACACATATTTGTGTACGTGAACGGAGAGGAATCGTTTTCTGGACTGTGTATGATACTCGGGAAGCCGAAGAACCGTATTCGTTGGCCAAATCTGTTGCGTCAGGGTCAGTTGCTCAAATTGAAAATATTTTTTGTTTACATTCGTGGCAATTTGATGCGTTTAAGTTCATTCGGTGCGTTTTCACGTTTGCTCGACGAGAGTGCAAGTCAAAGGACGTCCTCCTGGAAACATGTACCACGAATAGTTTCTTTTTGACCAAAGTGTTTTATTTGCCTTGTTCTCCAATGTTTTATATTGTTTCTCTATTTGTATTTGAGTTTTTTATATTGAATGTGATGTATAATCATGTTCACTACGTGATGATTGTTTTACTGTTTTGTGATATTTTAGGGACCTTTCTAGTTCATTTAAAAGGGAAGCACTTGAAATAAAGAGATGCCAGTATTATTTTTGAACACTATTTCACTAGTAAGCAAGTTGCTTCAGTTTCTAGCAAATCAGGTTCACCACTTCACTGTGGGTTTGTGTATGCAATCACTCACTGACCGATGTCACTTCCTGTTATGTCGTGACATCTTTGGAACGGCGTGAACGGATGCAAGAGGTCTGATTGGTTGAATCGTTTGAGATCATTGGAAATGTCACTTATTTCACTACTAGACAGCATCTGTGGGCATTAAAGGGTTAGTTCACCCAAAAGTGAAAGTTCTGTCAGTAATCACTCTCCCTCATGTTGTTCAACCCCGTCAGACTTTCGTTCAACTTCAGAACACATATTAAGATATTTATGATTAAATCTGAGAGCTGTCTCACTCCTCCACAGGCTTCTATATTATTGAAACTTGCCTGGCCAGAAAAGTTAGTAAAGACATCGTTAAAATAGTCCAAGTGACTACAGCGGCTCAACCTTAAGTTTATCAAGCGACGAGAATACTTTTTGTGCGCAAAAAAACAAAAATGACTTTATTCAACTCTTCATTTTCTTCTGTGTTTCTCTGAGTGAGTTGACATAGTGTAACAGCGCAGCGCTTCTGGGTTGTACGTCAGAACGGAGGCTCACTATTGGCCGACGCTGGTCATGTGTGTGATGCTGGCCAATAGTGAGCCTCCATTCTGACGTACAACCCAGAAGCGCTGCGCTGTTACACTACGAAACACAGAAGAAAATGAAGAGTTGAATAAAGTCATTTTTGTTTTTTTGCGCACAAAAAGTATTCTCGTCCGCTTGATAAACTTAAGGTTGAGCCGCTGTAGTCACTCGGACTATTTTAACGATGTCTTTACTAACTTTTCTTGGCCGGCAAGTTTCAATTAAAAAAGAGTGAGACAGCTCTCAGATTTCATCAAAAATATCTTAATATGTGTTGCGAAGATGAACGAAAGTCTTACGGGGTTGGAACAACATGAGGGCGAGTAATTACTGACAGAACTTTCATCTTTGGGTGAACTAACCCTTTAACTAACCGTGTTCATTCCAAAACCGTATTATATGGTCCATGAAAAAAAAAAAAAAAGTTTACAAGTGTTTCACTCTACAAAGTGTCTCTGATTTCAAACACTGTCCAGTTGTGTATGGTAGTCAGTGAATGTCATATTTATTGTGCATTTCTGTGTGAACCAAATAAATGCAATAAATAAAGAATTAAATGACTCGTGCTTTGTTAATTTAAGGGGAAATTAATGTTCAAATTTATAGTATTTAATACTTGCATAAATGGACACAGGAATCAATCTGTATGCCATAAAGAAATGACAATATACTCAAGCAAACTGCTGATGGAAGTAACACTTTACAACAACAGAAGTTAATGCTTAACTAACATGAACCAAGAATGAACAATGAATGTTTTACAGCATTATTAACATACATTGGTTCATTGTTTAACTAACTGTGAAGTTATGATGGTGTTACTGAAATCACATACGTTTGTTATTGTACTGTAGGTGTGCTGTTTACTGTATACTGTGTAATAAGCAGTGTGTGGATATAACATTCACATAATAACACAGAAAAACATACATTCATTTAAAACGATTTTGTCCCTGAGATGCTGTTAAATCAATTTTCCACCAGTGCAAGCAGAGAAAACAACAAACAAAGCACAAAAATATAAACATTATTAATTAGACAGACAGCCACAGAAATATTATTATTATATATAATACTATAGTTATGTATTTTGTGTTGGAAGACCTGTAAAATGTTGTGACACACTTTGTATTAATGCATTAAATTGCTACGTGGCTCTGCAACCGTAAACATGATGTTTTTGGGCCATTAATATTAACTGGCAATTAAAAATTTGTGTATTTTACTTTGCTAAAACTTAGTAAAATCTAGAAACATCTTGTAACTCCTGCGGGGTCACTCTTGTATGAAGTTCCCATGCGTCTGGTGTCCGTTGATGGCAGGGAAATCTTGATGTGTGTAAAGCTGCTCAGGGGTCAGAGGTGAAAGTTCATAGGTGCTTCTCATGTAATTGATGCCGCCCTGCTGGAGGAGGAGCATCATCTGCCGGGCGAACAGCGGCTCCACCTGTAGGACAACACGAGAGAGCTGTGTTTGGTCGTGTGGAGGTCAACATTTGTGTGGATGGAGAGGTCAAAGGTCGCTACCTGAACGGTCAGGGGTCTCTTGTCTGAGGAGGGGTCACAGCTCTCGAAGAAAAGCTGCACGTGGAAACGTGGAGGAGGTCGTGCGTGCAGGAAATATCCCTGGAGTTCTGAATGAGTGAGTGAATATTGTATTAAAAGTCATCATGAAATCAAAATTGGCAAAACTTATTTTTTATGGAATATTGGAGTATTTATCATAAATTATTTTGTCCATAAAATTCATGCATTCTTGTAATCTTGAATCAAATAAGTTCCTCTTGCAGCAACATTTCTTCTCTGATGACGAGGGCGGGGCAACCTGTCACTCACATGAGATCCACCAATAGCAAACCACAACCATCCAATCCATTCCCCACAGACACAATCAAGCCCCGCCCACATTTGTTCTTGTTCCAGAAGCCGTTTCACTCGGATATACGTCACTATAGTGGAGTAAAGACTAGCGCAACTTCTGTTTCATACCGACTTTAAATATGCCATTTAGTTGTCGGCAGGGCGGCTTGTTTCTGCCACAGAATAGAAATAAATAAGGTAATTGCGACTTTTTTTCTCACAATTGCGAGTTTATATCATGCTATTCTGACTTGTTTTTCACAATTGCGAGTTTATATCTCGCTATTCTGACTTTTTCACAATTGCGACTTTATATCTCGCTAATCTGACTTTTTTCTCACAATTGCGAGTTTATATCACACTATTCTGACTTTATAACTCGCAATTGCGACTTTATCTCACAATTCTGACTTTCTCACAATTGCGAGTTCAAATCACGCTATTCTGACTTGTTTTTCACAATTGCGAGTTTATATCACGCTATTCTGACTTGTTTTCACAATTGCGAGTTTATATCACGCTATTCTGACTTGTTTTCACAATTGCGAGTTTATATCACATTATTCTGACTTTCACAATTGCAAGTTTATATCACGCTATTCTGACTTGTTTCTCACAATTGCGAGTTTATATCACGCTATTCTGACTTTCTCACAATTGCGAGTTTATATCACACTATTCTGACTTTTTCACAATTGCGAGTTTATATCACGCTATTCTGACTTTTTCACAATTGCGAGTTTATATCACACTATTCTGACTTTTTCACAATTTCGAGTTTATATCTCGCTAATCGGACTTTTTCACAATTTCGAGTTTATATCTCGCTAATCGGACTTTTTCACAATTGCGAGTTTATATCACACTATTCTGACTTTTTCACAATTGCGACTTTATATCACACTATTCTGACTTTTTTCTCACAATTGCGAGTTTATATCACACTATTCTGACTTTTTCACAATTGCGAGTTTATATCACGCTATTCTGACTTTATAACTCGCAATTGCGACTATATCTCACAATTCTGTCTTTCTCACAATTGCGAGTTTATATCTCGCTAATCTGACTTGTTTCTCACAATTGCGAGTTTAAATCAAGCTATTCTGACTTGTTTTTCACAATTGCGAGTTTAAATCACGCTATTCTGACTTGTTTTTCACAATTGCGAGTTTATATCACGCTATTCTGACTTTCTCACAATTGCGAGTTTATATCACGCTATTCTGACTTGTTTTCACAATTGCGAGTTTATATCACGCTATTCTGACTTTCTCACAATTGCGAGTTTATATCACACTATTCTGACTTGTTTTTCACAATTGCGAGTTTAAATCACGCTATTCTGACTTGTTTTTCACAATTGCGAGTTTATATCACGCTATTCTGACTTTCTCACAATTGCGAGTTTATATCACTATTCTGACTTGTTTTTCACAATTGCGAGTTTATATCACGCTATTCTGACTTGTTTTCACAATTGCGAGTTTATATCACGCTATTCTGACTTGTTTTCACAATTGCGAGTTTATATCACGCTATTCTGACTTTCTCACAATTGCGAGTTTATATCACACTATTCTGACTTTTTCACAATTGCGAGTTTATCTCGCTAATCTGACTTTTTCACAATTGCGAGTTTATATCACACTATTCTGACTTTTTCACAATTGCGACTTTATATCACACTATTCTGACTTGTTTTCACAATTGCGAGTTTATATCACGCTATTCTGACATGTTTTTCACAATTGCGAGTTTATATCACACTATTCTGACATGTTTTTCACAATTGCGAGTTTATATCTTGCTATTCTGACTTGTTTTCACAATTGCGAGTTTATATCACGCTATTCTGACTTGTTTTCACAATTGCGAGTTTATATCACACAATTCTGACTTTCTCACAATTGCGAGTTTATATCACGCTATTCTAACTTGTTTTCACAATTGCGAGTTTATATCACACAATTCTGACTTTCTCACAATTGCGAGTTTATATCACGCTATTCTGACTTGTTTTTCACAATTGCGACTATTTCACGCTATTCTGACTTTTTTCTCACAATTGCGAGTTTATATCACACAATTCTGACTTTTTTTCTCACAATTGTGAATTTATATCACGCAAAAAGATATAAAGATAAAAAGTCAGAATAGCAAGATATAAACGAGTCTCTTTTGCAGCCTGTCTCTAGTGGCCTGTCGATGAATTACAGTTTGTCACTTCAGTGTTGGATTAAAGTGAGAGACTTGAGGTTGCGCTTGGTTCTTCTAACCTGTGAGGAAGATCTGTGTGTCCAGGACTTTGCTGGTCTGCTCTCTCTCTAGTTGACAGAGTTTGTCGCTCAGGTGTGTGTGTGTCCCGTCGCAGTACACCTGGCTCTGGCAGAAGCAGCGGGCGTACAGGCCGTCGGGCGTCATCCAGAGCAGAACACCTCCCTCCAGCGCTCCTCGCTCCGCCTGAGGAAGAGGAACCAGCTCGGGGCCGCCAGGGCTCCAGCTGTCAGGGGGAGGAGCCAGTCGACAGCCCTCGACGCTCGTCACCGTGACGTCAGCGAACAGAGTCTCGCCGCTGAACACCGTCACGTGCAGACGCGGGTCTGGGAGACATTCAGAGACCAGCGAGAACACGTGACCAAACAATGGAAAACAGAAATCATTGCATTTGTAGGTTGTTGCTAGGCTGTTGCTAGGTGGTTACTAGGTGGTTGCTAAGATGGTCTTAGTGGTTACTAGGGCATTTGTAGGTAGTTGCTAAGCTGTTACTAAGATGATCTAAGTGGTTACTGGGGCATTTGTAGGTTGTTGCTAGGCTGTTGCTAAGGTGTTCAAAGTGGTTACTGGGGCATTTGTAGGTAGTTGCTAGGCGGTTGCTAAGATGTTCTAAGTTGTTACTCCGGCATTTATAGGTAGTTGCTAGGCGGTTGCTAAGATGGTCTAAGTAGCGACAGGGACATTTGTAGGTTGTTGCTAGGCTGTTGCTAGGGTGTTGCGAAGATGTTCTAATTGGTTACTGGGGCATTTGTAGATAGTTGCTAGGCTGTTGGTAGGTAGTTGCTAAGATGTTCTAAGTGGGTACTGGGACATTTGTAGGTTGTTGCTAGGCTGTTGCTAGGCTGTTGCTAGACAGTTGCTAATATATTCTAAGTGGTTACTGGGGCATTTGTAGATAGTTGCTAGGCTGTTTCTGGGTGGTTGCTAAGATGTTCTAAGTGGTTACTGGGACATTTGTAGGTTGTTGCTAGGCTGTTGGTAGGTGGTTGCTAAGATGTTCTAAGTGGTTACTGGGGCATTTGTTGGTAGTTGCTAGGCTGCTGCTAGGATGTTGCGAAGATGTTCTAAGTGGTTACTGGAGCATTTGTAGGCGGTTGCTAGACAGTTGCTAAGATATTCTAAGTGGTTACTGGGGTATTTGTAGATAGTTGCTAGGCTGTTGCTGGGTGGTTGCTAAGATGTTCTAAGAGGTTACTGGGGCATTTGTAGGTTGTTGCTAGACTGTTGCTGGGTGGTTGCTAAGATGTTCTAAGTGGTTACTGGGGCATTTGTAGGTTGTTGCTAGGCTGTTGGTAGGTGGTTGCTAAGATGTTCTAAGTGGTTACTGGGGCATTTGTTGGTAGTTGCTAGGCTGTTGCTAGGGTGTTGCGAAGATGTTCTAAGTGGTTACTGGGGTATTTGTAGGCGGTTGCTAGACAGTTGCTAAGATATTCTAAGTGGTTACTGGGGTATTTGTAGATAGTTGCTAGGCTGTTGCTGGGTGGTTGCTAAGATGTTCTAAGTGGTTACTGGGGCATTTGTAGGTAGTTGCTAGGCTGTTGCTAGGGTGTTGCGAAGATGTTCTAAGTGGTTACTTGGGCATTTGTAGGCTGTTGCTGGGTGGTTGCTAAGATGTTCTAAGTGGTTACTGGGGCATTTGTAGGTAGTTGCAAGGCTGTTGCTGGGTGGTTGCTAAGATGTTCTAAGTGGTTACTGGGGCATTTGTAGGTTGTTGCTAGGCTGTTGCTAGGGTGTTGTGAAGATGTTATAAGTGGTTACCTGGACATTTGTAGGCGGTTGCTAGACAGTTGCTAAGATATTCTAAGTGGTTAATGGGGCATTTGTAGGTAGTTGCTAGGCTGTTGCTGGGTGGTTGCTAAGATGTTCTAAGTGGTTACTGGGGCATTTGTAGGTTGTTGCTAGGCTGTTGGTAGGTGGTTGCAAAGATGTTCTAAGTGGGTACTGGGTCATTTGTTGGTAGTTGCTAGGCTGTTGCTAGGTGGTTGCTAAGATGTTCTAAGTGGTTACTGGGTCATTTGTTGGTAGTTGCTAGGCTGTTGCTGGGTGGTTGCTAAGATGTTTTAAGTGGTTACTGGGGCATTTGAAGGTTGTTGCTAGGCTGTTGCTGGGTGGTTGCAAAGATGTTTTAAGTGGTTACTGGGTCATTTGTTGGTAGTTGCTAGGCGGTTGCTAGGTGGTTGCTAAGATGTTCCAAGTGGTTACTGAGGCATTTGTAGTTAGTTGCTAGGTGGTTGCTAGGTGGATTTTAGGGTGTTTTAAGCGGTTTTTAGGCTGTTGCTAGGAAGTGTATACCTGACAGTGCCATGGCCTCTGCTGATCTCATGCTGGTCTCTAGGGTGAACGGTGACGGAGGCGAGTCAAATGTGTTACAGCTGTAGACAGATCCACTTATCTGGTACCCTGGACACACACAAACACATTCTCATCACTTTAAATGACAACATATTTAATAAACAAATGACCACACACACACATAGAGTAATTACCAGAGTCCCAGCGTGAGTTCTGGCTGAAGTGAGCGTCTGACAGTGAGTTCTGCTCACACAGGAAGTCCCTCCAGCTTCGGTCAGCAACAGACAGGTAGTTGCACACCTGTACAGAGATACATTCATTCTCATCTCTCATCTATATTATCATAGCCAGATATTACTTTAGAGTTTAATTTAGTTGTAGTCTGCAAGAAACTCGTTTAGGCTAGTGTTACCTGACCCTCCACAGGCTGATATGAGGGGAAAAACGGGTAGTTATGGTGACCTAGGCTTGTGGAAACTTTCTCATATGATTTTGGTCCTGAAATGGAGGAGAAATGAGTTTTAATTAAATGTAATTAAATGTTTTATTAATTAGTTTATATATCTATATCTATCTATCTATCTATCTATAATTTCTATTTTTTATATTTATATATTATTTTCATTTAAATTTTTTATTAAACATGTATATAAATATTTAGATTTTTATATTTTATTTTTATTTTATTTTATATATACAGTATATATATATATATATATATATATATATATATAATACATTTTTTTAAATTACATGTATATATATTTTTAGAAATGTGTGTATATATATATAAAAAATATATATATAATTAATCGCGATTAATCGCACATAACATTACAATTTTTATTATATTTTTTATAGTATATTGTTCTGATTTTTACTTACTCTGCCAAAATATATAGATTTATCCTTATTAAAGCTACAAAAGTTATTCAGTCAAAAGTGAGTGCTTTTCTCTGTCTTTTGTTGTTTGATTAACATTAAAGAACATTTTATTTTTGGCAGCCCTAATATATATGTTGTTATTATTTCATATCATATTTAAATGTGATATTTATGCGTGTCTATGGGGCATTTAGAGACCCAAATGGATGTATATTGAAGCGTGTGTGGTTGAGGGTTTACCTCTCTTGGTTCCCTCAGGAATGACCCGGTAAACTTTGAACGGTTCTGATACGTCCAGCTGACTCCGGCCCACGAGCTCCTCGAAGTCACAGCTCTTGTTCAGCGCGCACCTGAGACGCGTTTTCCAGGTGGGAGGATCCGCTTTATCTATTCCCTCACGATACTTCCCCTTAAACAGAGCCCAGGCCTGATCCAACAAACCAGGAACAAGCTGTTATATAATGCTGAACAGATCTAATTTGCATGTGCATATACAGCATTATAGCCTATTATATATGTATGTTATTGCATATACAGCATGTTTAGACACTGAACCCTCTGGTGCTCTTCGGTCAATATTACAATTCGGTCAATTAAAAATTTACTTTTTTTTTTTTTTTTTTTTTTTGCTTTTTTTGCGTCACACTTGTGCTCCTCGCGGTCAGTAATGAGCGCATTAGAAATGAATTAGACGAGTTTCCTTTAGTGGAAGCGTTTGGTACTGCAGCCGAACACACTCTCACTGAAAGATCATTTATTCAGATATCAACCTCAAATTTGTAACATTACTTGTTTAGATGGTTTTGTTTTTCTTGCAGTTTTAGAGTAAAACGTGATTTTGAAAATATAGATTTCATATAAAAATTGTAAATAGTATTTTTGTGCTTTTTTTTATAACAATAAGCATAAAATTCTCTCACTTTTTTTAAGTTCACTTTTTAAAACTTTTTTTCACTTTGGCAAAGAAACCAAACTGAAGTCGGAAAGTTGAAATTTAAGTTGAAAATTTAATTTTCAGGTCTATGCTCAAAAAGTGAATAAATTCATTATAAATACAGGGTAAAATAAATAATAATAAATAAATAAAAATTATTAAATAAAAAACATTATCAAACTAAAATATAGTAGGCTAGCCTACATTCATTTCATTGAAATAAAAAAAAACGGTAAATTTTGAGCGCTACGCGAAGAGCACCAGAGCCCATGAATGTCGTTGCATTAGCCTATAAAATGTAAAATATCACAACAAGTGGCATTTATTGCAAAAAAAAAAAAAAAAAAAAAAGATGCAAATTCACACTTTATCAAAACCTTTGATAAAAAAGACATTTCACACATTTATAAGCATGCATGTTTTATTGTTTTGTTGCTTGCAAATACAATTATTGTAATTAGTTCATTTTTAAATGTAGGCCTATAATATGCGTAACATCACCTTGAAGAGCGCCGCGTCCTCGTCCCGGTTATAGTCCTGCTTCCCTGCGTGTTTCCACGGGATCCTGAAGGTGCTTCGCTCTCGATCCTCCCACACTAACCCGGGATATTTCCCAGAATCCACCTGTTCAATCAGCCACTGACGCAGCTTCCCGTTCCCACAACTTCCCGACATCCTCAGCTGTGAAGTGATCAGTGCGAGATGATGTTCAGCACAGGCTGTGTGCAGGGTTTGGTTTTGATAACTCGTGCAGTTCAGTTTTGAGATGCAGTCATTTGCCTGTTTTTGGGTGGAGACTCACGGTTCTCCACAGATGTGAAGCTCAGAGGCACCAGTTCACCACACCAGTTTACTTGGTATTTGAGGCTTGTTTTCCAGTACACATATCTAAACATTCTTAAATCAAGATTTGTTTACTTGAAAAGCAAAATGTCTGAAGATTTTAATATTAAGTCTCGCTAAATGAAAAATCTATAATAAATAAATGAGTTTGCATGAGCTTAAAATAAACGGGGTCAGAAAAATCACCTTTATTCAAAGAGAAAACAAGATTTATTTTTCTGAATGTATTAGCATGTATTTGTTCTTGCTCTGCAATTAAACTTATTTCATTTTGATGTATTTTTCTGGAAAATAAAGTCATTATGACAAAGTGATTTAAGAATGTTTAGATATTTGCAAAGGAAAACAATAGAAAAATGTCTATTGTTGCTATTATATAGTTTAACCCTCATTTTTTTTTTTGCATTATTGAATATGAAATAACATTAATTAGCTTTATGTCACTATCAATCCAATATGCCTGAAAATATTAAGTCTCGCTAAATGAACAATGTGTCATAAACAGATGAGTTTGCATGAGCTTCAAATAAACGCGGTCAGAAAAATCAGGGAAAACGAGATTTATGTTTCTGACACTATATTGGCATGTATTAATTCATTCTTTAAGCTTAAACTAACTTCATTTTGATGCATTTTTCAGAAAACAAGATTAAATTCAAGTCATTTTGCTGCTTCTCCAGAAAATGCATCTTGATTTAAGAATGTTTAGATATTTGCTCTGGAAAACAAGAGAAAAAGACTTCTATTGTTACTAATTTAACCCTAATTCTTCTGCATTATTGCATTAGCTTTATGTCACTATATCAATCGAATGTGTGCAGGTTTAACAGAGTCTATATCTGCTCTCTGTTCCAGGTATTTATTAATATCACAGATGATTATTGCTCAGACGTGACGTGACAGTTTAAAGCCATAAATTCCCCTTGTGTTAAATGACGGAGCAGTTTTAGTGGTGATGTGCACCTGTGTGTGTGTTCGTGCTCCTCATGTTATGACTGTCCTCTGGGACTACAATTACTCAGCAACACACACTCACACACTCAATAACAGCGCCGTTCTGCTCCTTTTGGGCGCAAAGATGAAAGAATTCTTTAGAAACTTTCATGCAATGTCTATAAAGTGGGAATGCACTGATCAACAAGCTTATATCCAATACATCAGACATCATTCACACACATGAACGAGCTGTTATATAATACTGTTATTAATATACAGCAGATCTAACGGTGTTCAGACACTCACTAATGCCTGAATGACTTTGCATTATAAAATTCATTGATGTCAAATATCAAAACAAGTGGCATTTATTGCACTAAAAAAGATGCAAGACACACTTTACAAACAAAACATTGAACAAAAAGAGACGTTGCTACAGTTTCAAAATGATCTAACAAATGATATTCACACATTTATAAGTTTGACTCATTTCAATTAGCAGCATGGACTTGAAATTTTATTATTTTGTTGCTTGCGAATATAATTACAGTTATTATATGGGAATCCACTGATCAACAAGTCCTACAAGAAGCTCGATTCATTCTCAGAAATTCATATAATGCAAAATATATACAAGCATTATTCGTGGAAATATAATTATCAGCTTAGACTGTGAATGTTGTATTTAATTGAATTGAATTATTAATTTATTTTTAGTTTAATTACTTTTTTTAATTAAATTAAATTTTAAATAAAAATGTGTTGTTATTAATTTAATTTTAAATAAAATGGTATTTAATGTTATGTTGTTATTTTTGTTGTTATGCAGTTATTATTTAATTTAATTTAATTTAATAAAATTGTATTTAATTTTATGATGTTATGTTATAAATGAATGTAATTTAATGTTATAATTAATTAATTTATTCATTTTTTCCCATTTTGTTTTATTTTATTCTATTATTTTATCTTTATATTCTTGACTCAAAATGCAAACATTTTCCCAGAAATCTGTTGTGTTTTGTGGTTGATGGCCGGATATTCAAATGAATCCCGTCGTCTCGAAGCGAAGCACCTGTTTAACTCGAGTCTCAACTCTTAACCCTTCACTCTTCTGTTCAACACACACGCACTCTTACAAAACTGTTAAGTCATGAAATTAAAGTCATTATGTGAATCTCACTTCATGTTTCCCACCGAAGTCTGTTTTCTATTTTGATTTGACCTTGAAATGTTTTCATAAGGTTCATTTATGAACTTTCACAGACAAGAAGAAAAACCTGAAGGATGATGGTGTGCAAATGCAAAAATGTAAAAAAATAACCTGAAATTTTAGAATGGTTTGTAAAATATTTGCATTGTCATTCGAAAAGTGCTTTTCCCCTCAAAGAAGCGTAAAAATAAACTGTTACTCATATAAGGAGTAGATTGACCTTCAAGGTACAAATATCACAGTCAAGTATTAATATGAGTGAGAGAAGGTTTATATTTAACAATATTTACAGAATCAATTGCGTTTATTCGTTTATTAAGACTTTTAAGTCTATTCAAAGCTCTACTTTGAACTATTAACCTCCTGAGAAATTCTGTCATGTTGAATCATGAACAAACATGTTGCATATGGATGAGAATTTATTCACACACACTTAAACACACACTTTGACTGATTTCAGATGAAGCCCACAGAAGATTCCAGTAAAGTTTGATAAAGTAGCTGAAAACCTCATGAACTGGTTAAACACTTCATTTAAACTAGATTAAACTATTTTTTTCCCTTATACTTTTCTGTATTTGATTCATAAAGCTGCAGTCCGCAGTTTCTCCTCTCTGTCGCCATCTCTGTTCGAAATCTGCTATTGCAGTTATTCGCGGAATGATCAGCTTGACGTGGGTTGTGCCTCGGCTCGGCACAGCGCGGATGAATCCGGTGTTTAGAGGAGAACGTGCGTCTGTCAGTCGGTGTGGATCCTGGCATTCCCAATCACACATTCTACTTTTGGGAAGTGTGACCAACGTAAGAATTTTCACTGGAAAATGTTCTGAAAAGGTAACATCCACTTTTGTTCTGACCAACTAAAGGGGAAAAAAGCATTGCAGTAAATTACATCTAACGATCGCTCATCATATCACGGCAAACCGGGCAAATTATACTTTGTTCTCAAATTGTTTACATTTACATTTACATTTATTCATTTAGCTGACGCTTTTATCCAAAGCGACTTACAATTGCTATATATGTCAGAGGTCGCACGCCTCTGGAGCAACTAGGGGTTAAGTGTCTTGCTCAGGGACACATTGGTGTCTCACAGTGGATTCGAACCCGGGTCTCTCACACCAAAGGCATGTGTCTTATCCATTCACTTATCTAAATGGCGATGTATGGTATAATCTGAGTATTTAATTATTATTTTTCTATTTGAATAAAAAAATAACTGTATTTAATTTTTTATTATTAAATATTTCATATCCTGATCAATATTGTCCTACAAACAATGTTCATATTGAAGGTTATAAAAACAAACATAGTGTAACCTTGCTGTCTATCTGCAGTCTATCCAAAAAAGGGGTCAAATCACATTACATTCTAACATTGCAACATTACAATCTAAAAACAAAATAATGCTTTTTAAAGAAGTAGTTAAATTTAGTAACCTTAAAATAAAAAAATAAAAACAAAGCTAATATCATAAAAATACACATTGAAATTCTCTAGCACATTTATGTTCACCAACAACAACAAATATTCAACAACAAATATTTTAGCTAAATATATTTATAATTTAGTGCTAATGTATATTTTAGTCAGAATAATTGCGCTCCTATTCTATTGCGCTCCGTCTGTTCGGCGCGCATGCACGCGGCGGCGCTCGTTCACGGAAGTTTAGCTTGCAGAAAGCTCGCCCACTCATGACAGCAAACTGGAAATATTGACTTTCTAACATTTACAGATGCAGAATATGTCCGTGAAATGTAAGTTATGCACTGAGGAAATTATTGGATGTCACTTCAGCTTATGGCTAAATATTATTAGAGGTATATTTGTTTCCACCAATCGCTGCACAAGTGAAGTTTACGTATGATGACGAAAGCACGTTAGTGCGAGCCCTCCCGGAACCCATAGAGAATGCATTGCAGTGCCTGCAGTTCGAAAAAAAAAATCTTTGAATGTAAGTCTATGGGAACACTCTGGGCGATTTTCGGCCATAGTGAATTCGCCCAAAAAGAGGCGGTACTCCACAGAACGTGACTTGGCGCTGATTGGACTATATCCAGAGGCAGAACAACAGTGAGTGACTGCTAGCGTAACTCTGTGGTTGAATGAGATTGTGATTGGAAAAAGTCCCTTTCACACTTTGGTGGTGCGTCGCCCGATCGCCCTAATGAAGAAACCGCCGCTGGTTTGAACCTTAAACATTATTACAAGCTTACCGTTTTGAGTCGAGCTACGGCAAGCAGAGAGTTCTGAACACTGGCTGGTGATGTACTTGCTCAAAAAATTATTTTGGATAATTTTTAACCCAAAAAAGCTTTTTTTAAGCTTGAAAAAAATATTCGAAATCTTTTTTGCTTTTCTCTTCCATATTAGATTTGAACTTGGATTGAAGTCTTTGCAGTGAATCATGGATGTAAATGATGCCTTTAATGCTTCTTATGCCTTTTATTTCTTATATTTTAGCCTTATATTTATTTATTTTTATTTGCATTGCCTTTTATTTCTTCTGCTGAGTGCCCGTCTGGCATCAGTCTTGTTCATTTAGGAAACCGAGAGATTTTGGGTTGTCGCCGCTGAGAGAAGATGAAAGTTCTGAAAGATTGTAGACGTACAGATATGAATATCTCAGAACATCCTTCAGGAAACATGGACAACATATGATCACAAATTCAGACAGTAATACAAACAACCAGCAACACACACACACACACACACACACACACACACACATACACATACATACATACAGTACAACCCTTCTCATGCATACAAACATAGAAACATATGAGCACTTACACTCATACACACTCACTCAAAGTCAAAGTCAAGTTTATTTCTAGAGCACATTTAAAACAACAACAAAAGTTGACCAAAGTGCTGTACATCCCAAGTCATGAATCAACAACAACAAAAATAAAATGACATCAAAAAGACAAAAACACACAGCTCTCAAACTGAACTAAAAGCCAAGGAAAATAAATGTGTTTTAAGACTAGATGTGTTGGGGCCAGCCTCACAGACAATGGTAAATTATTCCATAGTTTAGGGGCTGCAACTGAAAAGGCCCGATCTCCCCTATGTTTCAGCCTTACTCTAGGAACAACCAAGAGCATACAATCTGCCGACCTAAGAGACCTAGATGGAACATGTTGTTGTATAAGGTCAGAAAGGTAGGTCGGGGCTAGACCATTTAAGGATTTGTAGGCAAACACAAAAATTTTAAAATCAATCCTAAACCGTACTGGAAGCCAGTGAAGGGAAGCCAGTATGGGAGAAATGTGGTCACGCTTACGTACCCCTTTTAGTAGTCTAGCTGCAGCATTCTGCACCAGCTGCAGGCGTGAAAGAGATGCCTGGCTGACACCAGCATAGATGGCATTACAATAATCCAATCGAGAGGAGATAAAAACATGTATAACTCTTTCAAAGTCTTTAAATGACAAAAAAGGTTTCACTTTAGACAAGAGCCTTAACTGAAAAAAACTGACTTTAACCACAGAATTATCTGCTTTTCAAGTTTAAAATCACCGTCCATGATTACTCCCAGATTTTTAACAGAAGATTTAACATACGGAATTAAGGAACCCAATTCTGTGTTGGGGGCCACATGGGTACTACTTGGGCCAAATATCACAATTTCAGTTTTACTCTCATTAAAATTTAAAAAATTCATGGCCATCCAGGCTTTAATGTCTGAGAGGCAGTCCAACAATAATTTTACAGAGCTGTTAACATTTCGTTTCAATGGCAGATAACGTTGTGTGTCGTCTGCATAACAGTGAAACGAAATGCCATGCTTTCTCAAGATAGACCCCAGAGGAAGGATGTACAGGGAAAACAGCATCGGGCCAAGAATAGACCCCTGGGGGACTCCACAAGGAAAAGGTGCCATTTGGGACACAAAGTCTCCAAGGCAAACAGAAAACTTCCTATCGGACAGATATGACCTAAACCACTCTAGAGCAATACCTTTGATACCAACACAGTGGTCCAACCTAGAGATCAGAATATTATGATCAATAGTATCAAATGCAGCTGTAAGGTCTAACAGCATTAGAATAGCAGAATCTCCTGAGTCTAATCAATAAGAGGTCGTTAAAAACTTTTAAGAGTGTAGTTTCTGTACTATGAAGGGCTTTAAATTGTTTTAATTTGGACTCTGTGCATGCTCTTTGAGACAGTGACCATAGACCTGCATTATATGACTGACAGACAAGAACGGTTTGACCTAAAAATATCAAAATTGAAACTACTGCGGAAAAAAAGACACCTACATCTTGGATGCCCTTGAGGTAAGCTAAAACATACCAAAATTTAATTTCAAAGTGAACTATCCCTTTAAAGACAGCAGGGCAGGTGACAAAAATAGAAGGGTCCTCAGAGGAAGGTAAAATATGTGCTCTAATATTTTCTATCTTATCTATAAAAAATTGTGAAAACTTCTCACAGACATCTGGAGATGAGTAAGAACAAGTCAGTTGAGAGGTAGGCCCATTTAGTACAGCATTAATTGTACTAAAAAGATCTTGAGGTTTGTGAGAATTCTTCAAGATAATGTCAGAAAGGTATTTCGTACTCACACAAACGTAAAACACACATACGCACTCACACGTACTCGCACAAACTTTCACACACATACACACTCACACAAACACACACACACACACATACACACACTCACTCACTCACTCACACACTCACACACACTCACTCACTCACACACACACACACACACACACTCACACAAACGTAAAACACACACACACAAACACACACGCACGCACTCACTCACTCACACACACACACACACACACACACACGCACTCACTCACACAAACGTAAAACACGCACTCACACAAACTTTCACACTCATACACACACACACACACATGCACTCACTCACTCACTCACTCACTCTCACACACACACACACACACACACACACACACACACACACACACACACAGTACAACCCTTCACATGCATACAAACATAGAAACACATGAGCGCTTACACTCATACACACACACACACACACACACACACACTCACTCACACAAACGTAAAACACACACTCAAACGCACTCATACAAATTTTCACACACGTACACACACGCACTCACACAAACACACTCACATGCATGCACACACATACAGTACAACCCTTCACACAGATGCATACAAACATAGAAACACATGAGCTCTTACACTCACACACAATCACTCACACACACACGCACTCACACGCACGCACACACACACACACACACACACACGCACGCACTCACACACACACACGCACGCACACACTCACACATGCCCTCACACACACACAAACACACACACACTCTCACACGCACTCACACACCCATGAGAACAGCTTTGTTTCGATTGATGTTGTGACACTATATGAAACTGGCATGGTTGGCTAAAATGTATATTTAAGAACATATTTCTTTTTTCATTTCACATCTTTAGCCCTGCAGGAAACACAACGTCTGTCATTTACCAGCAGCCATAAGGACTGAAACCTCACGTAACGTTGCACCAAAAATTTGATATTCATAATATCATAATATAAAATATCAGTTTAATGAATTAAATCCAATCTTTTATAAAAAAATTAAATAAATCCATTACTTTTAAACAGAGCCTAAAACGAGTTTTTGTGCCACATCTGCCAATATATATATAACAAATATTTAACCAGCCATGAAAAATGGATTAATCCTTATTAAAGTTACAGAAGTTATTCAGAGAATTGAGTGATTGTTCTTTGTCTCTTGATTAACATTAAAAGCACAGACAGCTGCAGAAATATTAGGCTACTGTCACTTTAAGAGTGAATGCACAGATCTAATATACTGATACTGTTACATATGTGTTTACTTTCTCAACTGTTTATGTTCACTTAAGACATAACCGACTATATTTATGAGGAAACTCGCCAACATGGGCATTTTGACACAATTTTGTTTGAATATGTCTGTTCAAATGCAAGCCAGAACACACAACAGATTTTCTAAAGCAGGACAACAAATTTATTGCAAATGATAACAAACAATTGTTCTGATTCTCTTTATTCAAAATGTGATTATGTGTTTGTAATTTTCACATTATACTGAAGCTGAGCAATATGTTCTGATTTAGTTTTTTAGTTTTTTGTCTGTGTCTTTAGTTCTGACTTTCTCACATACACACTTACACACACACACACACACACACACACACACACACACACACACACACATCTGTGCATAACTCCTGTTAGAAAGTTACAAAACATGAGATAGAGATTCACTGTCTTGTGAGGTTTCTCGCACTTTCCTTTCCTTTTCTGAAAACAGGGAAAGTTCAATTTCACTTGCGGGATCTAGTGAAACACTCTCCACTTTCTTTAGCTTCACATGATCATCAGTTTCACAGAGTTTGTTTTCAGAAAGACAAGACCTGGATGTTTTCTCAGATGATGACGGTAATAGTTAAGATGCTTTGTTTTGATGTCCTTGAGCAGAACGAGGACAATAAAAAAATGTGATTTGTAGAAATGTGGGGTTTTTTTCACTGCATGTTTTCTGGTCAGAAAGAGGAGAAATATTAGGATGGACGATCAAAATCTATGAGCAGTTCTTCATTTCTCCATGTTCATCATCGGTTATGAGATTATGTGAGCATTTATATTCATAAAACCTAGTCATATAGATGCTAACGGGGATTTAATTTAACACCCGTTCACATCAAGCACGATAACTATATTAGCGTCCACACCACCGACGACTGATAACGCTCAGTTTATTATATTCACGCTTCAGTTGTGTCGTCTGTCTCTTTAAATGCTCGAGCTCTTTTAAGCAGGATGCATTCTGATTGGCTGTCAATGTTTTTATGCTTCGTCAGCTTTAAAAATAAATAATTCTGAAAGTGATTCGATATCGTTCCTCTGTGTGGCTGTGCTGTTCTCCATGTTATCTATAGTCGTGGTCTTTTACATTTAGAACGATTTTTAAAACCATAATTTCTGTTCACACCAAGGATGACTATAAAAATAACGATATTTAGTTCTAAAATCGATCTCAATATTAAAGAATAGCAGTGTTCACACCACAGCTATAACAATAACGGCACAGACAAACGATATCTTTGGGATCACAAAAGATTCCAGCTGATGAACGATAAAAACGTTGACAGCCAATCAGAATTCATCCTGCTTTAAAGCGCTTGTGCATTTAAAGTGACAGACACGCACGCTCTTATAATAAACAGAATGATATCGTCTGCCGGTGTGAACGCTAATATAGTTATCTTTATCCTTATAACTGTCCTCTTTGTTGTGAACAGGCCTTTACTGGGTCAAACAAGCTTTTACGTCAATTTCTACTTGAACAAGTGCACATTTTACCCAAAAATGATTTTCTGTCATAACTTACTCACCTTCAAGTTGATCCAAACCTGTATGAATTTCTTTCTTCTGCTGAACACAAAAGAAGATATTTAGAAAAATAGGAGTAACCAAACAGTTCATGGACCCCATTGACTTCTATAGTATTTTTTCCCCATACTAAGTCAATGGGGCCCATCAACTGAGTAAATGGAGACAATATTTTCATTTTTGGGTGAACTATCCCTTTAACCAGGTGAACTCTCACTAGTGCACCATCAGACCTGCGCTACAAACCAAGCAATTGCAATATCAACAGGTCGTGTTGCTAAATGTGATAATTTCTGCCCAGCAACAGAGCCCTTTGCCCCCCTCTGTCCATAATCCAGCAACAGCTGCTGCCATATTCTTTCACACATGCCAAAAAAACACACACAGGCTTTTCTCATTTGAACTGAAAGAAAAACCGGAAAACCAGAGTTGCTAAAAGAGTTCAACACCTTGTCCCAAAAGCAAGAAACAGTAAATGTCCTAATCAAATATGGTGTGTTAGAGGAAGCCAAGGCCTGTTCACCCAGGACAGATGTTCTCGGGGCTGACTTAAGAGTTTGGCCTTGAATTAGGCCTTTAGAGACAGATTAAACACAATAAAAGCAAACCACATTAATATCAGACTTGCATTGGATGTCCAATGAGGGTTAAACTCAACATCAGGTGCACTGAACATTTTTTTTTTTGTATTTGTAATTTATAACAATTTACACTAACACATTTGAAGTACATTTTACTGCAACTGCTCTGTACAACTTAAACTTACAACTGTTCAGGTGAAATCTACTTACTATTGAAGTTAACATTCATGATGTAATTAAATTACTTAATTATATTTAATTTACTTAATTTCACATATAGAGTTAAGTAATATCTACTTAACTAAGTTAATTAAATTCAACAAAATTAACATTTTACACAAATGATATAACATTGAATTTAACCATGCTTTTAAAGTGTATGCTTTACTTGGAAACATCAAAGTAAATAATACAATAAATAGAAATAGTGCAGCTTTCAGCCGAACACATAGACTTACTTGGTACACAATTCACAATGACGGTGACATTAGATAGATTGTTTTGAGTCATTTTGAGTAGAAAATGAATCCAGATATCACAAAATGGCAAGTTACTAAACCTAACAACAAAAGCAATGATAAAACGGTGTAAATACAGCTGGAAAACGAGTGGCATGATGGGAACACTAGTATTAGAATTAAGATGAGCAGGTTTTACTTAATTTTATATTGTTGATATTTACGCTTTAATTTCTACACGCTTGAATTGAGTTTTAATATGGAATTTACTTCGGTTTTTTTTATTCTTGTCTGAACTAACTTTTTCATGTAGAAATTACTTTGTTTTTTTCCTGTAGCATTTACTTCACCACAGAATCATTTTTATCAGTGGAAAACTGTTCATGCATTCTCAAAGAACAAGAGTTATTAAAGCTAACTAAAACTGAAAGAATACAAATGTTTTCATTACTTAAAATACATTTTTAAAATACTTCAACTTGTTTTATTTCAGCTTGTTGCATTTGCCAAGGCAACATTTCTCAGTTTATTTAGTTTAATGATAGTATATCTAAAATAACTCTGCAAAGAACTAGAAACGGCGTCAGTGTTTTAACAGATTCACGTTTTTGAAGTTTACACAGAGATGATAATGTTTTTCTAAATTTTTCAAAACTTGCGCCTTTGAACCTGTTTCAGAGTTTGCGTTCTCGAGCACCAAACACTGTTGTCGTGCAAGTGAACGGCCAGAACGCATTCAAAGTTTTCTGTTTTCAGTTAAACCGGTGTCGTATTAGCGGCCCCTAAGGTATCAACTAATGATCTTAGCAACGGAAGTGAGTCAATCAAAAACTAACTTTATCTGGACAATATCTTTATTCTAGATCTGCTGTAAAGCCTAAACATTCTCTGTTACTTTAATTTCCTATTATAAAGCTGCTTTGAAACAATCTATACAGTTAAAAGCGCTGTATAAATGAAGGGGACTTGACTTGACATTGCTGACGGTTGTACACATTAGAGATTGCCAGAATGTCAGAAAAATCCCCTTCAATTCCCCATGCTCAGGGTGCTGTACATCACTCATACACACAGATGTAAACATTCCTCTGTCCTGTCCTTGAGTGATCAATCTCAGGGGACGCTGAGGGGCCAGAGACTCGATGAGGGACGCCCCCGCTCATCCCAGCACCTGCGGACCGAGTGTGTGTCGAGCACAAACACACACAGTGTTGAGCAGATGATTGTTAGTGAAACCAGTGCAGACCAGCGTGACGCTGCGGGCTTGAGCCACTGGGAAGTGAAACACTCTTATCGACTTTTCCAGCTCTGCTTTCACAAGCGTGCATCAAAGACATTCGCATTTAAGACTTGCTCCACATATACTGCACAACAAAAATTGGTAACACTTTACAATAAGGTTCATTAGTTAACAATATTAACTAACAGGAATTAACCACGAGCAATACATTTGTTGCTGTATTTGTTAATCTTTGTCAACATTAGTTAATAAAAATCCAGCTGTTCATTGTTTGTTCATGTTAGTTCACAGTGCATTATAATGTTAACAAGATTTTAATAATGTATTAGTAAATGCTGAAATTAACAAAGATTAATAAATGCTGTGTATAGGCAGTTCATTATTAGTGCATGCTAACTAATATTAACTGATTAACCTTATTGTAAAGTGTTACCCACATTTTTTTCCCATTTACAGTATATAAAGTTAATAATTCATAGTGTTGTAATAACAATAATACACTAAAATCCAGTTTAGATAAAATACTGTGATGTTTATATTATATATACATACAACACAAAAATACATCAGTCATTTCACAATTTCTAATATTGCACAATACCCCACACATTATGCATCTACCCTCACCCACACATAAATAATTACTCATTGTTCAATAATTTAATTGATGATAGAATTTATACCTATTCAACTTACAGGTTGGTACTGTATATCTCCTGCATCAGCTCATTATGAAGAATATGGCTTTGATCAATAATTTTAAAAGGCTGAAATTCTTTAATATTTATTTATTTTATTGTTTCTGCATGATTAAAAGGTTGAAATTCTATTAATTGCTGAAATTATTAAATATATATATATATATATTCTTTAGCTTTTTTTTTTTTTTTACTTTTAATGAGGCTGAAAAAAATATATAAGTATTACAGATTAAAATTCTTTAATATTTATTAAGTTGGCTTGAGAGAGCCAACTTACTGAAATCCTAATAAACTTATTAGTGGTGCTTGCCAAAGGCAAGGTCATCACCAGTGTTATCTTGCATACTTATTATTATTATTCCACACAAAAGTTTGGTGCGCTACTCCTCCGGCACCGTTTGTCACAGACCCCTGAGTGAGGTGTCAAATCGACCGGCTCATTGAGGAGAGGTGTGCTATATCTTTTCTAAGCGATCGGGTGTACGATGTTCGCACAGTGGACAAAAAAGTCCCATTGACTAAACTTTGCGGAATGTTCCGAAATTAAAATCCAAACCGACGTTTTCACACACACAGACACCAAAGGGCCTGACACCCCTGCGTCTCTCCCTCCCTCCCTCCCTCTCTCTCTCTCCCTCCCTCAGAGGATTTATATTATCAAGCAGCCAATAAGTAATGGCCTAAAATCTTCATAGCCACACCCTAGAAACCAGTTACAGCACCCTAGCAACCATAGGTCATAGGCACGAGGCTGCACTAAATGCACTCATTACTAAAGATTTTAAGAACTCTATAAAAACTCACTCTATAAAAACTTTAACCCTAACCCCAGGATGCTGATATACACTAAGAGCTCCCTGGCAACCACCCCAATAGTAACCATCTGTGACAACTACCAACCACCTAGTAACACCATAGCAACCACCCAGAATACCTAGCAACCATTTATTTATTTCTAACTATTCTTTTTTTTCTAACTAATCTTTCTTTCTTTCAAACTAATCTTTCTTTCTTTCTAACTAATCTTTCTTTCTTTCTTTCTAATCTTTCTTTCTTTCTAACTAATCTTCCTTCCTTTCTTTCTAACTATTCTTTCTTTCTAACTAATCTTCCTTACTTTCTAACTAATCTTTCTTTCTTTCTTTCTGACTAATCTTTCTTTCTTTCTTTCTTTCTTTCTTTCTTTCTTTCTTTCTTTCTAACTAATCTTTCTATCAAACTTCAAACTACTTTAAACTTCACTGTAAAAAAAAATTACATCCCCAAGTCAAAAATTTCAAGTGACCGATAACATCTACATTTTTCAATTAGTCTGACGTATTATTTCTCATTGAGCCAATGTTAACAGACTATTGCAACAAGAATTTCACTTGGGCCAATTGAAAAATTTAGATGTTATCGGTCACTTGAAGTTTTGATTTGGGAGGGTTAGAAATGTTTTACAGTGTTCTTGAAAACTCTCTGGTCCGGCTTTCTCAAGCCAACTTAAAGTTTGTCTCAACAAACTTTTTTTTCTAGTTCATTTTATTGTTTCTGCCTCATTAAAAGGCTAAAATTCTATTATTGTTTGAAATTCTTTAATATTTTTTTTATTTTCATTTTAATATTTCTGCCTTATGAAAAGGCTAAATTTCTGTAATTGGAGACGTCAATAAGGTCATTAAACAGTAGCTGTGACTAAATCAACATGCAACATCGTTGACAAGATTAAATTACGAGAATAAAATGTAGTTCTAAATTCTTTATTTCAGTCGAAAAAATATTACAGAGTGTTTTAAACAAGCCTCAACTATGAGCTTTTAATGTTTGCTGTTGGTCAAGAGTTTAATCCCCCAATCAAAACTTTTCTGTGTGTAATGATTAATCGTGATCAATCGCATCCAAAATAAGTTTGTGTTTACATAATATATGTGTGTGTACTTTGTATAATTATTTTGTATATATAAATACACACACATGCATGTGTATATTTAAGAAAAATTTATTTAAATATAAAATATTCAAATGTATATATAGTATAAATATATATATACAGTATATACATGCAAATATTTCTTAAATATATACATACATGTGTGTGTATTTATATACGAAATAATTATACACAGTATACACACATGTAAACACAAACGTTTATTTTGGATGCGATTAATTGTTGCCCAGCACTGTAAAAAAATACTATGGAAGTCAATAGGGTCCATTAACTGTTTGGTTACGGACATTCTTCTAAATATCTTCCTTTGTGTTCGGCAGAAGAAAGAAATGTATACAGGTTTGGAACAACATGGAGGCAAGTAAATGACGACATAATTTAGATTTTTTGGGTGAACTATTACTTTAATAATAATAATAATCATAAACTAATTTTATATTGCAAATTTAAAGCAGCTTCTCAAGGAACTTTACACAATAAAAATACAAAGAGAAAAACAAATAATAATAATAATAATAATAAAGTTTAAAAAAATACACTATATTCAAAGAAATACAAAGTACACTGGAATTCAAAATAATTAAAAACATTAGGAAAAGAAAGCGAACCTAAAAACGTACCTTTAACGTAACATTCCTGACTGTTTTGTTTACGGCACTTCTCCGCCAGACCAGCGGGTGACGCTACAGGCTCGCGTCATGACTTTGCAGATTTTGTTTATTCTCAAACAGCAACATTACACACTAACTAAAGTTTAAAAAGTGAAATTATAATCAACCACCCCTCATTTAACGTAAAATTCCTGATGGTTTTGTTCACGGCACTCGTCCTCCAGACCAGCGGGTGTCGCTACAGTCTCTGTCTCTGAGCGGAACTGAGGAAGAGCTGGGCGCGTGTGTGTGTCAGATCAGATGTGTGTGTTTTTACTTTCATTATGAGATTTCTGCATGCTTTGCTCGCTGTGTGAAGGCTGATCGGGATGGAGACTGTGGAGAACGGTGACTCCAGCACTCAGGCGTCTGTTCAGGGCATCACTGTTCATGATTTCTCAGAGAAGATCCTGGAGCAACTGGTTCATTTCCACGTGATGAAGCTGAGCGGCGGGTTCTTCCTCTGGATCGGGTCCGGCCCGGTTCTGTCCAATCTGGCCGTGTCCATCGGGAGTAAATATGTGAGTCCTTAATCTGAGTTTCTTAATATATATATGTGAGTCCTGCATTATCTTCGACATTATCGTGTGTGTGTGTGTATATGTATGTATGTATGTATGTATATGTATGTGTGTGTGTGTCTGTGTCTGTGTGTGTGTGTGTGTGTGTGTGTGTGTCTCTCTCTCTCTCTCTCTATATATATATATATATATATATATATATATATATATATATATATATATATATACACACACACACACACACACACACACACACACACACACGTAGACATATACACATACATGTCTACGGTACATATGTACACACACACATATATATATATATACACACACACACACACACACATACATACATACATACATACACACACGTACATATACACATACATGTCTACGGTACATACGTACACACACACACATATATATATTTAGGCAATTTCTTTTGTAAGGGTGTATTTTTGATGTGGTTCACATGTGAAAGTATCTCCATATCATGTATTTGCTCATTTTTCCCAGGATTCCACACCTCTGTCCACTCTGGTGCTGGGAGACACGTCCGACACGACACCGAGCGCTCTCGCTCAGAGACTCAGTAAGAACACCTTCACTGATTATAATCAAGCAGACCGATTGAGTCCGTCATTTGTAGGGCTGTCACTAACGATTATTTCGTAATCGGTCAATTATTTTGAAGATTATTCGAGCAATCGGGACATTTAAAAATAAAAATAGACCTAAGCAAACAATAGCTTTTAAAATGACCTAAATACATATATAATAACAATGATGCAATAATATTTAGTTCAAATAAAGTATCAAAAGCAAGTAATCAAAAGGTTTTATTGAACACTGTTAAATATTACATAGTTATATACATAATAAATGCAATCATCTAATGTACATTATGTATTATAACAAAGACCTGCAGAGAGCGCCAACAGGTTTGTTGTTGTTGTTTTTACACTTTACATCATGATGAATCAAATCCTCGTTTAATACTGTCCAAACAACATTTAATTCAAATGTTTACTTAATCTTTAATATTTGGACACTTCTTAACGATAGAAATGCTACAACTACTGTAATTTCTTGAATAAGAATCTGTGGAACATCAAATCATGCAAATTCAGAGCCAAGGTTTAAACTTTTATTTTTGCATGTTTAGAAACACATTGATATGTGAGTCTTTTTGAGCTTGTTTTTTCTGTATGTAAATGTATTTGTATGTTATTTTATTGGTGTGGTTTTTATAATTTTTGTACAGCACAATGGTCAGCGACAGTTGTTTTATTGTGCTATATAAATAAATAAACTACACTATGTATTCTCCAGTGTTGGTGCAATACAAATCTGATGAAATGGCGCACACTGCGTTCCCAGATGAACGTTATACACAACCTAAACTCACAGCATATTAGGGCTGTAATCAACCAAAGAAAATCTTGGTCGACTAAAGTCCTGAAATTTTCGACTAAAAATCTACTAAAAATGACGTTTTTAAACATAAAAAACTAGTAGGCTATTTGCAGTATATTAAATAGTTTTTGACCTAATTATTTTGCACTGAAAGGAGTCTGACACTCGAGTCTGTCGGCTCTGACAGCGTTGCATCACGTGCACCTGCGCAATATCAGCCTATGATTTCCGAAAATAGTACTATGTTGTCAACTAGTGATATCATCACAAGAACTGTTGAGGAATATACAACATAATTTAGACAATTGTTTTTGTCATATGTATTATAATAACTGACAGACACTATCATTTCAGCCGCTCTGTGCAGCTCAGCTTCGCAGCTGAGACACAAATAGACTATTAACTTAAAGCTTTTACTCTTAAAGGGGTGGTTGAGTGTGATTTCACTTTTCTAGCTTTAGTTAGTGTGTAATGTTGCTGTTTGAGCATAAACAACATCTGCAAAGTTACAACGCTCAAAGTTCAAAGCAAAGGGAGATATTTGCTTTTAAAGAAAAGGACGACATTCCTCTCGGGTTAGTGACATCACTAACCCTAGAATTTACATAAACCCCGCCCCCGGGAACATGCAGTCCATGTTGAGAAGAGGAAAAGTTGTTGTATAAGAGTACATTTGTGAGTCAGCTCAAACTTTAGCATCCATCTTTTCACATGCAATAGAAAGTCACTCTGTGTGCATCTCACAACAGTTCATATATGAGCAATTTATAGATTTATCATGACAGAATATCCTAATTGAAGATAGTTAACTCCACATCAGCAACATAAATTCATCAACTAACCATTCAGAGACGTCCTGTTGCATTCTACATGTTGTCACTTCTTCTTGAGTCTCTCCATCCTTATCTGACTCCGTTTAACATTAAAGGCAGAACAGTTTCTGTCATTTTAGTGTGTCTGCGTGAGGTAACAGCAGCTGCTAACAGACACGAGCTCTTGAAACCCCGCCCTCTGCAGCAGCTCATTTGCATTTAAAGGGCCAGGCACAAAACGGTGCGTTTTTGCAAACCCTCAAAAAGTGACAACTTTAACTTGCTATATAAAAATATCTGTGGGGTATTTTGCGCTCAAACTTCACACACACACTCTGGGGACATCATAGATATATTTTACATCTTGTGAAAAGGGCATTATACCACCCCTTTAAACACAAAAGGCACGTCCACTTTAATAAAAAAAGGATATTTATTAAACAAACCAGATCAAGAGCAGAAACGAAATAAAGTGCATAACTGAAAAATAAAGCATAGGCTTAAAACGAATACAAACAGTGGCGCAGCGCAAATTTGCATTCGACTTTTTTCCCGTTTTCAATTTAAAAAAAATGCTGCCACACTGCCGATGTCTTTGTTGACATGGTAGAAGAGGACTGACTGACTATGAATTAAATGCTCTCACAATTAAATAAATAATATTCAGCAAACCTTCTAGTAGCCTACTTTCTTCTCTCTTCTCCGGTGGGTTGGGCTAATCCAAAAGAAGTGAAAGCAAGGGGGTGTTCTGAAGACAGACTGTTACCTGTGAAACAGGGGTGCTCTGAAAACACCCCCATTAGCAATTAGTGCTTTCCACCTGATGAAATGAACACGGCAAAAAAATCGACCAATCAGAATTTTGGTCGAGCCAGAACGTATCGACCAATTAATCGACTAATCGACTGGGAGATTACAGCCCTACAGCATATGCAGAGATGGAGTTTGAGACGCACATGTGAATCATACCAGTTCATGTGAAGCAGCATTTACTGTAAACGGAATCGCTCTGAGACGCACATAAACAATTATTTGGCCATGTATTTATTTAAAGCTACAATATGTAATTTTGTCGCCACTAGGGGTCGCTAACCTCTTACAATAACAAAGCCGTCGGTTGATGACGCAGTGAATAAGCATGAAACTTGTCGTCATGCCGATGGATCTAATAATGTTTATGTATGAGTGAATACACTGATGTGTTTAACATGACTGTGATATGAAGCAGGCCGCGAGTGCTAATGAGAGACAGATCTCAGCGCCACACGCGAGTCCCGCGGATATAGAGGAATGAGGACATTTCATTCTACCGAACTAACGTTCCCGCAAGAGCTGAATAACACTCACACAGGGCAGTTTATTAGACGAATGAAACGTGTGAGGTAACGCAGCGTTGCTTCACTTGCTCTACACTATCACACTAAACTGCATTAGAGTGTGTTAAAGTTATACTGTTATTCTGTGTGTTTGTCTGTATGAGACTAGCAGTGAGCGAGATCAACATTAGCATAACATACTGATCATATTCTAACATTTCATCATGTTGAGCTGTATAACATTTATTAGTTATACGTACATTTCCTCACCTGTCTAATAAAGCTCATGCAGGAGCGGCGTCTCTATCAAGTGGAAGTTAGCCGCGGACGCTAGCTCTCGCCATCTCGAAAACGCCACGCTGATAATGATCCTCGTTTTAGTTCTCCTTTTGTCCCAAAGTCTGCTTGCCATGGTCCATAATGTTTGAACGAAACAGCAACAGCGTGAGCGCGCCGCTAGACGTAACGCAGTGGTCCACGTCTGTTGCCATGGTTACTACGGCAGTACGGGCAGAAACCAGGGATAACGCGGATATTACGTCATTGACAGGCCACAAGTTACAAGGGACGAGCCATAATTTAAAATGGGGGATAATCTTTGGGAACTTTTGGGATATTGTAAGTCCACAACTGCAGGAAATATATCACACTGTGCAAGTGATTTCTGGATATTTAATTACAAAAATCTTACATATTGTAGCTTTAATTGAATCGCAGACTTTGTGAATTCACATTTTATTTAAATTTTTTATTTAACCTTTATTTATCCAGGTAAACTGTTTGAGAACCACTTCTCATTTACAAACATGCCCTGGCCACATTAGCACTATGCGATAGAATGGTTTTAATACATCATGCAGTGGTTAGAAAACGGTCTAATAATGCGGCTCATGGGTTCTCGTCTGTGGAATGAGTGGATTACTCGACACGGGGAAATTGTAATCAGGGATTTTTTTTAAATCGAGGTCTCGTATTTAATCAGTGAATCATGACAGCCCTAGTCATTTGCAAAAGTGTAATGTAGGAAAACTCATCCAATGTTTTGATGATCATCTCTAGAGGATTTGCACGCTCATGGAAAACCTTAAATCTTCAGTTGCATTCATGCCCAGTGTAAAGTGTAAATCTTTCTGTGGTGAGAATTGCCAGACCAACTAGTTTTCTAGCATTTATTTTTCTCTTTTTCTTTTCAGCAAAGAAGACAAAGAAGCAGGTGTTTGTAAGTTACAACTTGCCCATGACGAACTCAAATCTCGCACTACTGGTGGAGGACAGAATCAAGAAGGAGATGGAGCTTCATCCTGACAAGTTTTAAACATTCTCTCTTTTTGCAACAGTTTTTTTGTACATAGCTCAATAAATCTAAAGGAAAAAAATCTTCTGTTGTAATGCACTATTATTTTGTGTGGTACTTTTCTGGTCTGAGACAAAAATATGTGGGTTATAGCATAAAATAACCTGTTAAAAGCTAATCTGGTATTTTCAAAAATTTTTATGTAAGCATGTTGTGTAAAACCTGGAAATATGAGGGAGATTTTAAAGGGGCTGTTTGTAGAATTCAGAAACTCTTGTTATACGCGATTAGCCGTTAGGTGAACTGCAGTAGCAGCTTATTGCTAACGTACAAGAAAATGGCCTAACCAGACGCGATGCGATAAGATTCAGCCACAAATAATTTGTCTGTCCACACTAGACGCGACGCGAATGCGAGATGCGTCAAAATCAATCAAAACCCACAGCCAATCAGAACAGCGTGTGGGCGGAGTCAGCCAATCAGAACAGCGTGTGGGCGGAGTCTCGCGGCACCAGAGAGTAATCCTGACGGCACTCGCAAGAACATGGATAAAGGCCAATTTATACTTCTGCGTCGGGTTCGCGTAGAAGGTACGGCGTAGCATACGCATTGACGTGTACCATACGTCGTACCCTTCGCCGTACCCTGATGCGCACCTCCTCAAAAATGTAACTACACGTCGCGGCGACGCGGACCGCAAGATCTGTGATTGGTCGGCTGGATAGCATCGCGTTTCCTCCTACGCATTTCCGGAATGATCTTCTGCACTCTGCACCGCTCGCCCGCCATTTTTAAATTCCGAAGATCAGTGAAGAGCCATGGAAACAGACCAAGTAACCGAGAGATTGCTTGAAGAAGTGCGGAAATACAGCCATCTGTATGACTCCTTCAGTCGCCATTGCTCGTAGAAACCTAAACTCAAAACAGCCGCGAGGAATGTAAACACAGTGGAACTGGAACATTAAAACCCACCCGCGCCAACTAGCGTTTCGGCGGTGTAACTGCAGAGCAACACAGACATTCGCAGAAGTATAAATGCTCACGACGGCGTCGCCTACGTGCGTACCCTACGACGTACACTACGGCGTACACTCGACGCAGAAGTATAAATTGGCCTTAAGTCGCTACATAATCAATAACATATTACACCATTTAAACATTATTACAAATACATAGTTTACTGAGTTAATTAAACAATCTTTGTCAAAGAATACACTTGTTTACGTTCTTGTTTCCTTTTGTTTAATTTGAAGATCTGAGGTGAATTATCCATTGTTGCTTTTACAGCTACAAAGCTGGAGCACTAAATGATATTCAGAGTCACATTACACGCGTTTAACATTAAATAAAGCACATAAACAGCACCTGAGATTATCATTGCCACACTTTGTGTTTGTTGTTCCAGCGCGACGTCACATAAAAATAAAAAGCGTTTCTTAAACAGAATCGTCGCGTGTCGCCGTCGCGGCTGGTTAGGACAAACACTCTGGTTTACATGGAAAAGAACCTTTTATTGCGCATCGCGTGTAGTTAGGATGTGAACGTGATTCAAGACCCTGATATTCCTAAAGTGAAGGTCTTTTTCAGGCTTTGCTTAGAAGTAAGAAGAAGTTTGAAATACCTTTGCAGTGATATACTGGTAATAAACATCCTGACGCCGTCTGGGAAGGTCTCGTTTCAGTTTCGTTGCAAGCTGTTCACACATTGGCAATAAAGCTATTAATACATGAAAATTCCTACATTAGCCACTTTAAGCATTTCATTTCCAGGCCTCTTAAAAGCTTATGCAAGAAAATGAATTTTTCTGTTCTCTAATTGGTTAGAAATCACAAAAGACAGAAAGAAGTGTGTTGATCAGAAGGCGTGGGAACCCTGTTATTCAAAGAAGAGCAACAAAAAATACTGTATTAAAAATGGTATTTATTTACAAGTGCAATGTCTTAAAATGGACTATTAACATGTATGCAATTCTCATTTCAGCCTAATCGTCAAAATGAGAGTCAAATACAGAAAAATACGCTTATGTTTAAAATGTTTCAGTCTCTAGCACAAATGTATGTTTATGCACTCCATCTTTGAGTGAATCTCGTTAATGTGTGTACAGGTCATGTTTCAAGCCAAAAACTAAATTATTATTTTTATTTTTACTTTAGTCTATTTAAAATAAACTTTTTTAAATAACAGCATGCATTGCATTTTTAATTAAGATTTTTATATATTTGTATTTATTTATAATTAACCAGTTTTTTTTTGGGGTGTCGTATACTTACAATTGTGCTTGACAATTTTAATAATTTTATTTATTTTTTCAATGAGAGATTTTTGGTCCTAAAATAGGTTTCATTTTCTTTAAGAAAAATATACTTTGTCATTTCTTTTCGATTTTTGGAGTGAAAAATGGCCTGGGCATGTTATTGTTTTTGTGAGATTCACTCATAATGTGCTTTTTTTCCCCCCCAATGTGCTTTAATTTTTTGAAGTATTGTGGAGTGCGGAAGCTCATACAGGACAGCAGCCGAATGCATATACAGTAATCTTACAGAGATGCGAGTATTGATCCTGTGCTTGTTTCTTATGACTCACTATCACTCCTGCCGTTAGGATGTGAAATGCCACGACTCATATTCAGAGATGAATATATATATCCCAGAAGCCTGTTTACACACAATACCTGCAATCACAGTTTAAAACCTTGACATGTTTCATTAATGTCCTGCTATAAGTTAGGGAGGCTGTTTTTTTCTTCTTTTTTCTTAATTTGGTTCTATATTCAGTAGTTTGAGGATGAACAGGAGTTTTGTGATGTTCAAGTTACTCCACAGCTATTCTACACATTAATAATAATAATAATAATTGATAAATATACATGAAAACACTCAGCAGCCCTTCTAGTGGTCTTGCTCCACATCAACCAGAGTTCACATTTAGGATTTGAGTAAATGAGTAGATGTCATGAAAGCGTGTCTGGGTCACATTTCACTACAAAATCAAAGGATAAAATAAAATGATATTATAATATTTATGCATTGTGACTTTATTTTCATTTCCCCTCCTCCTAAATTATCATTAGCACAATGCAAAATTAAATTACCATAATGCATCTGCACATTATTCTTATTTTTCTTATTCTTGATGATTGTCATTAAATTCTCATTACTTAAATGCATTTATGTTTTTACTTAGCAAATAACAAACATCAAGCCAGTACAATACTAAAATAGTACATAAATAGTTTTTCACATCACATTAATAATACGGGAGGAAAATGTGTCACAATGCAAATGTGATTTTGATGTGCGATATGACCCATGACCCTTCCACCACAGTAACTGTTCACCAGATGAAGGTTATTGAGTTTGTGAATGTTTACATGTTACGAGCGGACCATTAAGTTGTGCTGTTGTATTTTTTTAAGCCATCATCTGTCCAGTTGTGGTTTCATACACACGTTCAGTTCAGATTCATCTGGCCGACTCATGATTGCTTCTCTAGTTTTAGTGCAAAACAGACAGACTAAAAAAACCTGAACATAGTGAGGTGCGCACGGACACGACGGGCTTCATTCATGACACGTGAGCAAAACTCATTTCTGTTGCGCTCGACCACCATTCCTATGAGCATTACAACCAGGGCTTGACATTAACTTCTGGCTAGTGCTTTTCCAAAGTTACTAGCCACTCGTCATTTCCACTGGCCACAGTTTTGACATTGATATCATGGGGGAAAACTGCCATAATGAGATTTTTAAAGCTGCCGTCGGCAATTTTTTTTTAATCATATTCAGTGAAATTGACACTATAATCCGACAGAACAACATAAATAAGATGCTTTTAGAAAAAAACCCGAGCTTCTAACTCCACCTGGAGCGTGTTATTTGTTTTGCAAAAATCCACCGCTCCCGGATCATCGGGTCCAATCAGCGCAGGGGGGGAGGGGGGAGGGGGGAGGGGGGGGGGGGGGGGGTGAGATCTGACTGTCAATCACAGGTCGTGCACACGCCACAGATCTCCCCTCACTCACGCATGTTAATATCACATGCACACGCCACGCCTGAAGTTCGCCTGGAGATTGCATGAAGCGTGATGGCGGAGAGAAAATCTACTAACAAGCTTCCAATTCCTCGGTTATTGCTATCTATGGATAGATTAGCCAGGGCAGCCTACCTCCGAGTCCATGGTGTTGATAGATGCTGAAGAGACGGACGCGTTCACAGAAAATCAGGTACGCACAGTGACGCACTGACGAGCACGACCTCGATGGGAGGGTGCTCGCTGGTAGTGGGGAGGGGCATGAGAGTCGTAAACATTCAAAATTTTGGCTAATCCACCCAATCTGCCAGACTTGCCGACTGCAGCTTTAATATCATCTCATAATTTGGCAGCGGGAATATTAGGCTACTGTCACTTTAAGACCTGACGCACGGATCCATTATACTGTTACACATGCGGTTTCCTTCTCAACGGTTTACATTCACTTAAAACATGACGGGAATACTCGCCTTTTGACATTATTTTGTGTGATTTGACTGTTTAAGCGCAATAAGCAGTTAAAAATATTATAATTTTTTTATACTGACACTTTGGGTGCGAGCACAAAATCATCAGGAATGAGTCAAATTATGCGCAATTCCACGCCGAAATTCAAGCCCTGTGACGCAAAAAATATTCACTCGTGTCCTGAATGAGGCCCGTCGTTCCTTATCGTCGCCATTCTGTCCTTAATAAATACCAAACATTTACCAAACTTACAAAAAAGCACATTCAGATCAGTGAAACTCCTCCACGAGGTTGTTGTTCGGTGACGTTAAATTAGTGGCCGTTCGAAAAATAGAACTCCTTTCGCTGAATGCAAGTTTAAAATAACATTTTCAGTTTCTCTTCTGCTGGTTAATGAGGCGTTTGACACGTTATCAGCACATCTGTCCGTCTCCGTACGCGGAGGACGAATGAAACTCTTTCTTTACAATCGAACCCATCGCTCACACTGTTCTTCGTTTGGCCGTTCTTAGAAAATGCCGTCATGAAGTCCTCACGCCGTTGGCTGTACTGTTGCTAGGCACTGAGCCGTTGCCGGGGGTGACGACCTGGTGAAGGGGCGTGTCCTGAACGCGCGAGTATTCCCTGACCTCGGTTCTGGCCAGGAGGTGGTGCTGTTCTCCGGGGAGGATGGGCCTCCTCAGAAGCCCCTCCCCCTCAGCGATAGTCTCAGGCAGTGGTTGGCCGGCGGTTTCCGGTAGCAACGGTATGCAAATGATGCAGAGCAGCGTGCAACAGGTGAGGATCACATGATGCAGGAAGAAACCCTTCTGATTGTGGAGCTCCATGAGCGGGGCTGTTAACATGCCGAACCCTGCGCTCGCCAGGACCAGACCCACGCCGCCACCCCTGTGACCACAAACCAGAACACACTGGTCAAAACACACATTCATCACGCCGAAGATCAGGTAATGGGGTGTAACGATTCCCTCATGTCACGATATGATATTAATTATTGCGATACTCCAAGACATATGATAAAAGGTAAACAGAAAATGCACTGTTGGTTAAAATGCTAAATTTGTTTTACGTTGTGTGTGTAAATGAACAGTCTTGGACTTGATGCTGGAAACCCAATATAGAGACACCAGAATAACAATATTCATGATTCTGAAGCTGAAAATACTCTTTCACTGACTAGATATATTTAATATTTAAATAACGTAAGCCACTTTTTACTGGTAACAGACATTTGGCATTATCAGGACACACAAATATTCCCACATTGCATTATTATACATTATATTCAACACTATATATAGTAGTTTAATGTAGTACTGACACTAAAACTCTGGAAACTAGAATTTTTTTTCTTGAAACTTGAATTTTTTCCTTTTAATTTTAATCTTGGGTGAACTACACACAATATATATTGTCACTATCCACGAGACATATTGTTGCATTTTTGTATTGTGATATATTGTGAGATGATATATTGTGACACCCCTATCAGAGTAATGATGTTTATTGCTGTTTGCTAGCATTAACCCTGTAAAGCCTGTCATTCTTCATCATTTGTAAATTCAGGTCTTCTGTTCTGGATTTGGTGTTTTCTTCATAGTAACTCTTAATTTTATAATGCGCACAGCTCCAAAAGTTGGACACTTAGAAGACTGAAACCATAGTCCTCTAGACCTGCTAGATTTGTACTAGCTGTTGTCCTTTAACCCTTTGGTAAGTCGGCTAGTCAGGAATGTGTAAAATAGGCGTTCTTCATGTTTAACGTCTATTCCCAATTAACACACAGACTGTGAAAATAGAAAATCACATGTTTTAAATCAGATTATAAGTAAAAAAAAAAAAGGTAATCTAGTCAGGCCATTCTAGATATAAACCATTTTTCTGATTTGTGAAATCGTTCAAAGTATTACTAACAATATCAAAGTTATTCTTACGTTTACTTGCTAAAAATCAGTAAAGATTTCACAGTAAAAAGACATGAGCTGAAGGAGGAGGTTTTTACAATTAACATGACGTTAATTTCTACGTTTACTAATGCATGATACATGTATTTAAAATACGTATTTGAAATACAAAATACTATTTTATTATACTAAAATGCTATTTCATAACGATGTTATAAAGTTTGAATTGATGGAACTTTTTCTAAATCGTTTACATATAGATAGGCCTATTTGTGGGGTAAGCAAATGTATCTGTGCAGTATGGAAATATCCGTGCATTTATCCGGAAATATGCTAAGTAATACAGGAAATATGCTAATACGGGAAATATGCTAATATTGGAAATATGCTAATACGGGAAATATGCTAATACGGGAAATATGCTAATACATGAAATATGCTAATACGGGAAAGTCCGTCAGTGGTCGTGGGCGGAGCATGAGCAATATGAAAAATCCAAATGGCTTGATTTTTGAAAGTGTTCAGGCTTTTTGAGGATAAAATGGATTTTTTTCAAAGACACATTTAAATGCAAACGCCACATAAACGTGACTTGTGCTTCCGCTGACCCCTTTAAGAGTGATCCGACAGACAGACTGATGTGTGCTGACCTGATGACAGTCGGTGTGATCTCTGCGCAGTAAAAGATGCTGAGCGTGCTGACAGCGTGAGACGAGAACATCCCGATGATGGAGAACGCGTACGAGAAGCGCCGATTCAGGGTGTCTCGCAGGACTAGGACAGACAAGAGAACATTTCAGACCTCAGGCACTTCAGACAAACAGATCCAGGGTTTCCCTGTCTAATGTTCCCCTATAGCAACACTGGTAATAACTGACACTGAGCATGTTGTGAAATGAATAACATGCACATAAATGTTTATATATCTTATAGAAAAATATTTGCATTCAAATCAATGTAACAATTTATGCCAACACATTGTGATTGACTGTACACAGACATGCATGCTTATGTTTTTATAGACGAAGCCCTTTCCTTTCCCAAGTCATCATTGATCCGTTTTAACAAGAAAAATAATACTACCTATATAAAAATATTAAATATATGGAAGCCCATTTTTGCTGGAGTGAAAACATCAATAAAAAGGAAAATTGTGCGATTAAGTTTAACCCTCTGGTGCTGTTCACGTGTCGGACAAAAATGACCACTTTTTTATTTCTATGAAATGAATGTACTATATTTAAGTTCGATAATGTTCGATTTCATGGTACTAAATTATATTTATGCAGTAGTAATAATCTATTTATTCATTTTTTGAGCATAGACCTGAAAATGACTTAAACTGTGGTAAAACATGAATGCTTTAAAGGACAGACTTAAGTTTAATGGCCTGAATAATAAATTAATATAAATATCTGAACATGCAATATATCAAAAGAAAGAACGGAGCATCTGCTTTTAAACAACAACCAAAAAAAGTTGTATTTTAGCTTTCTTTTTTTAAATCAAAACTTGAATGTGGGCAAGTTTGATAAAAAAGCAACATTGTGCGTCTGTTTCTTGTTTGTATCTGTATCTTGTATTTTGATCCGGAGATTCTGTACTCATTCCAAATGTGTGTAATAGCGCCCCCTACCATATAACAGTGAAAACACGGAAAGCTGGAGAAGTCCGGCAATGGTGCGGAAAGAGTTAAAGACACTTGGCAGATTATTGCTAAAGTGAAAAAATTATAATTTTATTGTCATGAAAAATGCACTAAAAACACAATTTTCTTCATTTTTTATATGAAATGTATATATTTTCCCAAAAAATGTTTTATGATAAAACTGTAAAAAAACTCTCATCTGCACCGCAAGGACCACAAGTGTGACTTTTTTTTTCAGGACCATTTAACATATTCAGATCATGATTTTTTTGTGTGTTCACACAGCTAGTGCCAAAACCTTTACCAAGTTTCGAATCATTCCGAGTTTTTTTTACTCAAAATGTAAAAAAAAATTGGGTCAAAAATGACCATAGAGCACCAGAGGGTAAAATAAGTTTGAAATAGAGTAAAAATTAAGTGACATTGTGGAAAGGAAGAAATAAAGTCGCAATTACCTTTTATATTTATTTATTTACTTACTAAAGTGAAAACAGGCTTCCATAAGTATATATACACTTAAGATACTTTATAACAGTGGTTCTCAACTGGGTTTTTCCCCAAGACCGAACATCAGTCATTCCCTCATCCTTCCCTCGAGTCATTTTCACCCGAAACTCATTAAAAAAAATATATTTTTAAATTGGGTGTTCATCACAGGGGTCCAAGACCCAAGGACTTCTTTCGCACTTGAACCACGAATGGGTCAATATGATCCCCATAGGAATGAATGGAATGCGAGGAATGCTTCAGTACACATAGAAAAACCTATAAATGCTCAAAATTCAAACCTAAAAATGCTTTAACTTTACCAAAAAAGTATTTTATAATGTCTACATGTGTATCTGAATGCATACTGAAGAGAAACTGGCTTTAGGACCCAGAGGAACAGCTAATTTGCTCCATATAGAGCTATAAGGCAATCTAGAGTCATGAAATATCATCTTATATTATTATTTTCCCACAAGAGGTCGGCAAAGACTCCCAATGTAAGATATTTAGAGCTGAATTAAAAGGCTTATGCATGAAATTTGTGAGTTATTTTGAATTTAAGTTGAAAGAATGCGAGGAATGTGCTTAAATTACTATTTATTGATTTATTATTGACCAAATCTGGTTATTTAAAAGTAAATAAAATCAAAAATAATAAATAAAAAAAATCAAAAAAAAAAAAAAAATTGCATTAAGAAATAGAAAAAATATTACCAAAATAAAATAAAATAAAATAAAATAAGCTTTCTGGACAGCAAAAAAAAATTAAGTATAATTTTAGGGCTTTAGGGCTAGCGAGGGAAAGATGTGTTACAAAGTGTGAGAGAAGGATGAGAGTCATTTAGCAAATATAAACAAAAAATTTCTTCAAAATTAAACACTGAAATGTATTAACTGGTTGTCTCTTGAGTTGGATAAACTTGCCAGGATAAACTGGGTTGTATATTTTTAAAACGTTGCAGTTTTTCGTGGTTTTCATTGAATGTGTCACGCAACCTGTTCATGTTGGCATATATTACTGATTTGGCCAAGTGAGATGAAAATGCATCAAAATAATGAGATTTATTGGTCAAACTTTAACATTTTGATAATAAAACCCTGCTTTTCCACACACAGTTGAGAACCACTGCTTTATAAAACAATTCATAATACTTTTTGTTTAGTTTTACCTGCATCGTGCCGAAGACTGTACTTCCCGATCACTGTATTAGGAGAAAGAAGACACAGTGAGGACAAAACACAAGTGTGTGTGTGTGTGTGTGTACGTACGGTTGAGCAGGCCGAGCTGTAGCAGTGATGCTAACGCTGTGATGATCATGAATGTCAGTAGTGTGTGTGTGTGCGTGTGTGTGTGTGTGTGTGTGTGTGTGTGTGTGTGTGCGTACAGTTGAGCAGGCCGAGCTGTAGCAGTGATGCTAACGCTGTGATGATCATGAATGTCAGTAGTGTGTGTGTGTGTGTGTGTGTGTGTGTGTGTGTGTACACGTACAGTTGAGCAGGCCGAGCTGTAGCAGTGATGCTAACGCTGTGATGATCATGAATGTCAGTAGTGTGTGTGTGTGTGTGTGTGTGTGTGTGTGTACGTACAGTTGAGCAGGCTGAGCTGTAGCAGTGATGCTAACGCTGTGATGATCATGAATGTCAGTAGTGTGTGTGTGTGTGTGTGTGTGTGTGTGTGTGTGTGTGTACGTACGGTTGAGCAGGCCGAGCTGTAGCAGTGATGCTAACGCTGTGATGATCATGAATGTCAGTAGTGTGTGTGTGTGTGTGTGTGTGTGTGTACGTACAGTTGAGCAGGCCGAGCTGTAGCAGTGATGCTAACGCTGTGATGATCATGAATGTCAGTAGTGTGTGTGTGTGTGTGTGTGTGTGTGTGTGTACGTACAGTTGAGCAGGCTGAGCTGTAGCAGTGATGCTAACGCTGTGATGATCATGAATGTCAGTAGTGTGTGTGTGTGTGTGTGTGTGTGTGTGTGTGTACGTACGGTTGAGCAGGCCGAGCTGTAGCAGTGATGCTAACGCTGTGATGATCATGAATGTCAGTAGTGTGTGTGTGTGTGTGTGTGTGTGTGTGTGTGTGTGTGTGTACGTACAGTTGAGCAGGCCGAGCTGTAGCAGTGATGCTAACGCTGTGATGATCATGAATGTCAGTGTGTGTGTGTGTGTGTGTGTGTACGTACAGTTGAGCAGGCCGAGCTGTAGCAGTGATGCTAACGCTGTGATGATCATGAATGTCAGTAGTGTGTGTGTGTGTGTGTGTACACGTACGGTTGAGCAGGCCGAGCTGTAGCAGTGATGCTAACGCTGTGATGATCATGAATGTCAGTAGTGTGTGTGTGTGTGTGTGTACGTACAGTTGAGCAGGCCGAGCTGTAGCAGTGATGCTAACGCTGTGATGATCATGAATGTCAGTAGTGTGTGTGTGTGTGTGTGTGTGTGTGTGTGTGTGTACGTACGGTTGAGCAGGCCGAGCTGTAGCAGTGATGCTAACGCTGTGATGATCATGAATGTCAGTAGTGTGTGTGTGTGTGTGTGTGTACACATACAGTTGAGCAGGCCGAGCTGTAGCAGTGATGCTAACGCTGTGATGATCATGAATGTCAGTAGTGTGTGTGTGTGTGTGTGTGTGTGTACGTACATTTGAGCAGGCCGAGCTGTAGCAGTGATGCTAACGCTGTGATGATCATGAATGTCAGTAGTGTGTGTGTGTGTGTGTGTGTGTGTGCGTACGGTTGAGCAGGCCGAGCTGTAGCAGTGATGCTAACGCTGAGATGATCATGAATGTCAGTAGTGTGTGTGTGTGTGTGTGTGTGTGTGTGTGTGCGTACGGTTGAGCAGGCCGAGCTGTAGCAGTGATGCTAACTCTGTGATGATCATGAATGTCAGTAGTGTGTGTGTGTGTGTGTATGTACGTTTGAGCAGGCCAAGCTGTAGCAGTGATGCTAACGCTGTGATGATCATGAATGTCAGTAGTGTGTGTGTGTGTGTGTGTGTGTGTGTGTGTGTGTGTGCGTACGGTTGAGCAGGCCGAGCTGTAGCAGTGATGCTAACGCTGTGATGATCATGAATGTCAGTAGTGTGTGTGTGTGTGTGTGTGTGTGTGTGTGTGTGTGTGTGTGCGTACGGTTGAGCAGGCCGAGCTGTAGCAGTGATGCTAACGCTGTGATGATCATGAATGTCAGTAGTGTGTGTGTGTGTGTGTGTGTGTGTGTGTGTGTGTGTGTGTGTGTGTACGTACGGTTGAGCAGGCCGAGCTGTAGCAGTGATGCTAACGCTGTGATGATCATGAATGTCAGTAGTGTGTGTGTGTGTGTGTGTGTGTGTGTGCGTACGGTTGAGCAGGCCGAGCTGTAGCAGTGATGCTAACGCTGTGATGATCATGAATGTCAGTAGTGTGTGTGTGTGTGTGTACGTACGGTTGAGCAGGCCGAGCTGTAGCAGTGATGCTAACGCTGTGATGATCATGAATGTCAGTGTGTGTGTGTGTGTGTGTGTGTGTGTGTGTGTGTGTGTGTGTGTGTGCGTACGGTTGAGCAGGCCGAGCTGTAGCAGTGATGCTAACGCTGTGATGATCATGAATGTCAGTAGTGTGTGTGTGTGTGTGTGTGTACGTACAGTTGAGCAGGCCGAGCTGTAGCAGTGATGCTAACGCTGTGATGATCATGAATGTCAGTAGTGTGTGTGTGTGTGTGTGTGTGTGTGTGTGTGTGTACGTACGGTTGAGCAGGCCGAGCTGTAGCAGTGATGCTAACGCTGTGATGATCATGAATGTCAGTAGTGTGTGTGTGTGTGTGTGTGTACACATACAGTTGAGCAGGCCGAGCTGTAGCAGTGATGCTAACGCTGTGATGATCATGAATGTCAGTAGTGTGTGTGTGTGTGTGTGTGTACGTACATTTGAGCAGGCCGAGCTGTAGCAGTGATGCTAACGCTGTGATGATCATGAATGTCAGTAGTGTGTGTGTGTGTGTGTGTGTGTGTGTGTGTGCGTACGGTTGAGCAGGCCGAGCTGTAGCAGTGATGCTAACGCTGAGATGATCATGAATGTCAGTAGTGTGTGTGTGTGTGTGTGTGTGTGTGTGCGTACGGTTGAGCAGGCCGAGCTGTAGCAGTGATGCTAACTCTGTGATGATCATGAATGTCAGTAGTGTGTGTGTGTGTGTGTACGTACGTTTGAGCAGGCCGAGCTGTAGCAGTGATGCTAACGCTGTGATGATCATGAATGTCAGTAGTGTGTGTGTGTGTGTGTGTGTGTGCGTACGGTTGAGCAGGCCGAGCTGTAGCAGTGATGCTAACGCTGTGATGATCATGAATGTCAGTAGTGTGTGTGTGTGTGTGTGTGTGTGTGTGTGTGTGTGCGTACGGTTGAGCAGGCCGAGCTGTAGCAGTGATGCTAACGCTGTGATGATCATGAATGTCAGTAGTGTGTGTGTGTGTGTGTGTGTGTGTGTGTGTGTGTGTGTACGTACGGTTGAGCAGGCCGAGCTGTAGCAGTGATGCTAACGCTGTGATGATCATGAATGTCAGTAGTGTGTGTGTGTGTGTGTGTGTGCGTACGGTTGAGTAGGCCGAGCTGTAGCAGTGATGCTAACGCTGTGATGATCATGAATGTCAGTAGTGTGTGTGTGTGTGTGTGTGTGTGTGTGTGCGTACGGTTGAGCAGGCCGAGCTGTAGCAGTGATGCTAACGCTGTGATGATCATGAATGTCAGTAGTGTGTGTGTGTGTGTGTGTGTGTGTGTGTGTGTGTGTACGTACGGTTGAGCAGGCCGAGCTGTAGCAGTGATGCTAACGCTGTGATGATCATGAATGTCAGTGTGTGTGTGTGTGTGTGTGTGTGTGTGTGCGTACGGTTGAGCAGGCCGAGCTGTAGCAGTGATGCTAACGCTGTGATGATCATGAATGTCAGTAGTGTGTGTGTGTGTGTGTGTGTGTGTGTGTGTGTGTGTGTGCGTACGGTTGAGCAGGCCGAGCTGTAGCAGTGATGCTAACGCTGTGATGATCATGAATGTCAGTAGTGTGTGTGTGTGTGTGTGTGTGTGTACGTACGGTTGAGCAGGCCGAGCTGTAGCAGTGATGCTAACGCTGTGATGATCATGAATGTCAGTGTGTGTGTGTGTGTGTGTGTGTGTGTGTGTGTGCGTACGGTTGAGCAGGCCGAGCTGTAGCAGTGATGCTAACGCTGTGATGATCATCAATGTCAGTAGTGTGTGTGTGTGTGTGTGTGTGTGTGTGTACGTACGGTTGAGCAGGCCGAGCTGTAGCAGTGATGCTAACGCTGTGATGATCATGAATGTCAGTAGTGTGTGTGTGTGTGTGTGTGTGTGTGTGTGTGTGTGTGTGTGTGTGTGTGCGTACGGTTGAGCAGGCCGAGCTGTAGCAGTGATGCTAACGCTGTGATGATCATGAATGTCAGTAGTGTGTGTGTGTTTGTGTGTGTGTGTGTGCGTACGGTTGAGCAGGCCGAGCTGTAGCAGTGATGCTAACGCTGTGATGATCATGAATGTCAGTAGTCCTCCTCTCCTGCCGAATCCTCCCACCACCGGAAACACCAGCACACTCGAGGCGAACGCGATCGCAGCCACTGCGTAATAATGCAGGTGAGACTCGCTTTCCTCCAGAACACTGCGAGCGAAACAGTGATGGATGCCGTAGCCCGTCAGCCTGAGAGGAAGAAAGAACCATTGATTATGTGTTGAGATGAGAACGGACGAGCAATGATGATTAGCTCGTACTGAAAGCCAGTCGCCGGCGCTGCAAACCTGCATCGTCTAGATCAGGGTTTCAGAGGCAGTCCGTGGAATCGTTTAGAGATGTAAAACATGTACAAATATACAGTACTGTACAAAAGTCTTAGGCATGTTAATATGAAGAACATGAAGAAACATGAAGAAACAGAAGAAACTGAGACAGACTAAATCCAGAAGAACTGCGGGAACGTCTCCGAGATGCTTGAAGAAACCTTCCTGCAAAGCTACAGGACTGGGAGAAGCACTGGCACTCGTGTTAAAATGCTGTGAAGTGAGAATGCTTTCAAAAATAAAATCACAAATTTAATTTATTTATGATTTAACTTCTATTAACTAATTCAAATCAATATATGGTGTAACGACCTAAAAAATGCCTAAGACTTTTGCACAGTACTGTATACGTAATAATAAAGAAGATTAAAATAAATGAATAAAAAAACGGATTAAAATTAAACAACATAAATTAATGAAAATTCGATTAAAATAAATAAAACTTAGAAATGTAGGAAAATAAGAAATGTAAAGAAATAATGAAGTAAAATAAGTAAATAAAAAATAAAATAAAATAAAAATAAATAAATACTTTTAGAAGAAATTACAATTAGATTAAAACAGATACATAATTTATTTTAATTAATTAATTAATAAAAACGTATTCAAATTAAAAAACAAATGAAAAAATAATCGATTCAAATAAAAATTATTAAATAAATATGTTTAGAATAAATAAAAATTAGATTAAAACTTATTTTTTTATTTTTTTAAATAAATAAATAAAAATTGGAAATGTAGAGAAGAAACAGTGGACAGATGTAAAAAACAAAATTAAAATAAGTTTAGAATAAATAATAGTTAGATAAAAATTGATAAAAAAGTGTAAAGATGTAAAAATCAATAAAATTAGAATAAAATTTGAATAAGGTTAGAATAAATAAATACAATTAGTTTAAATGAATAAACAATAGATTAAAATAAAATATAGATTAAAATAAATACAAAACAAATTGACGAAAATAAAAAAAGTTATTAAAATAAGTAAATAAAATAAATAACAAATCTAAAAGTACAAAAAACCCTCAATAATGTACGAATAGAAAGTAAATATCTACCAAATACGATTTGAGAAATTATAATTATTTATAATAGTAATTTTTCCACAATATAAATTTCTATTTAAATCTTATGAAGAGTGTCCCTGATATCTGTGTGTTTGCGGCGCATTAAACACTGAAAGCCCCTTAATAAAGATTCATTTAAATATTATAAATCTACTTTCCTTCCAAAGGTGATTAATATGAGCTCTGATATATCAGTGCTTCAGATCGCTCTATCCGTCAGAATCATTTGTTAACAAACAAGTATTCATTACTAGCTCATTGTTTCTGCATTCAAATTATTACATTGTTTAAATTAATACATTTTTCACTAACTGTGATTTAGAATATTTCTGAAATACATAACATAGACAGTTTCCTCTGATGACAGAACAATGTAAATTGTAATGTGGACTCATGCATGTTCTGTAAAGCTGCTTTGAAACGATGTGTGTGTGAAAAGCGCAGTACAGATAAACGTGAATGAGTTGAATATTGTGAGGTGCATTTGGAGACACAGACACTTACGAGTTCACACACAGGACCACGGTGTTCTTCCACAGGTTTCGGGTGCCGGTCAGTTGTGTTACGCACGACGTCTTTGGCTTCTGTTGCAGTTCTGTTTCCAGCTCTATAAACCATCATCATCATCCTCATCATCATCATCATCCTCATCATCATCCTCATCCTCATCATCATCATCCTCATCATCATCATCATCATCATCATCATCATCATCATCCTCATCCTCATCATCATCCTCATCCTCATCATCATCATCATCATCATCCTCATCCTCATCCTCATCATCCTCCTCATCATCATCCTCCTCAAGGTAAAGCACTGATCTCACCTCTACGACGGCGAGCTCACCTGAGAGGATGCCACTGGGGTCGGTTGCCGTGTCGACGCTGTTGCTATGGGCGATTCGGTACATTTGTCTCTTGGCTCTTTGGTAATGTTGAGTGGCCAACAACCAGCGCAGGGATTCGGGAAACATCCTGACACGAGAACCACGAGAACCGGAGCGTTAGTTCTGTCGGTTACACTTTATTTTAAGGTGTCATTGTTACAGTGTAATTACATATTTAAGTACTGAGTAATAATAATTAACTACATTTACTTACTATAGAGTTAGAGTAGGATTAGGGTTTGGTTGAGGGTTAGTTGCATGTAATTATGCATAATTTACTGTTATTACTATGGTAAGTACATGTAACATATGTAACAAGAACACTAAAATAAGGTGTTACCCACATTTGTTACAGTATTGATTAATCTTTATTAATGTTAGTTAATAAAACTACAGCTCTTCATTGTTTGTTCATGTTAGCTCACAGTGCATTAACTAATGTTAACAAATACAACCTTTGATTTTAATAACGTATTAGTAAATGTTGAAATTAGTATGAACTAATATTAATAAATGCTGTAGAAGTATTGTTCATTCTTAGTTCATGCTGACTAAGGTAATTAACTAATGGACCTTATTGTAAAGTGTTACCGTCTTCTTTTTATGTGTTGTTTCAGGATGGTTACATTTGAAATAGATTATAGACTATCATAATGGACCAAAGCAACAAAACTCATTCAAGAAACGGCACAGCAATTAATGCAAACGGTTACAGGAAACAAAACACTACTGAAGTATGTAGAGAAATTGTGCTCAAAATATCGGTCTGAAAATACATGCAGAAAACACAGTGGAAAACAGTTCTGCATCTAGACATCAAGTTTCACACTAAATGCCTCTATATAGCACACAGTGTGTTTATCGTGCAATTTATACGCGAAAATGAGTTTTTACGTGCATATGATACGCAGTTTCCGTGTGCATATGATACGGACGCATTACAGACGCATTACAGACGCATTACAGACGCATTACAGACGCATTACAGACACATTACAGACGCATTTTCATGAGATCAGGCTGCAAGTTTACTTGCTACTAAGAAAATGTAATGGGGAAATTCACCAAACCTAGTGATTACACAGCTAACTAGCATAGGGGAGAGCGGGGCACACACTAATGCGGGGCTAGTTGTCACACACACACGGTTTAAAACTTTACACTCATGCCAGCATGATGAAACTTAGTTGCCATATCAACACTATATAGAGAAAAAAGCCAAAATTAAAAAATCTTTGGAGGATATCACTGAACATTTATTTAACCATAGCAAAAGTTAATTTCTTATGCTAATTTTTCATCTCTGTTTATTTATTTTTACATTATTTGGATCTGATGTTGTTTTTAATCTTATATCTGTTATTTAACAGTTGATATGGTTGTTTAATGCTGATCTAACCAGCAGAAGACACTCACCGGGTTTAAACCCCAGTTGTGCAGGTGGGGCATGTTGTCACACTGAGTTACAATGAGCCCCTATTAGAAGAACTATGATCTTCTATTCTATACTTGAAACAAAACCACATAATTGTACTAGACGTGCGTGAAATGAATGTGAAAAAAAAAAAAATCTCTGAACCTGAAGTGGATTTCCACAAATCGCTCTCCCCTTTGTTCTAACAAGCTTTTGCTAACGTTCCCATTAGGTTATAAAAAACGTTACTTGTGAATGTTCTCTGAACGTTTAAAGCAACACTAAAGCACTCTTCCTCTTGGGTCCCCCTACAGGTTGGAAGCGGAATTGTCAATTACTGCTGTCGTAAATAAGTTAGCCTATGCTGGGTACACACCAAAAGATTTTTTACATCTTATAAGATTTTCAAAATGTGACAGACCACAAACATGAGGACAAAAAATCCTAGATTTAAGCGTTTTGCTCCTATAGTGTGTGGTGTGCCATGATGTGACAAAGGCAGCACACCACACACAAACAGATTTTCAACCAGAGTCTCGACTATGAACACAGGAAATCTCGCAAAATATCGTGAGACTTCAGAATAAGCATGACGGACGATATGCAGGAAGAAATTGCGATAGTGTTTGGAATGATTTTCACAGAAAATTCACGTGAAAAAACCATTGTACCTACCATTATATATAACCTTTTATACAGAAATATATTCATTCTTTATTGTCTTTATTTATTCTTTATTGGATTTATTGTCTCTTTAGAAAAAGTTATTTAATCCCTCTAGTCTATAGAACCTCACTGAACCCTTAACACTCAGCTTTTTTTTATTTTTTATTTTTATTTTTTATTGATTTTAAGAATTATACAATTACAGTCAGGGGGGTACAAAGAGTAAAGCCGATAAACAAACATAAAAAGACATATACATAAACAGTGACAAACTTAAAAGTTAAACAAAAATTTGAAAATGTTTACAGATTGAAACGCACTTTGCAGCTTTCTTATTTTTCAAACCCAATATTGTGTTTAGGTATTGTAAAATTTCTGCTCTTAAAATGAAAAACAAAGGCTTGTTTCCTCGAAATTTACACTTATGAATACTAAATCTTAACATTAAGCTTCCTGCAAGTGTGTGTGTGTGTGTGTGTGTGTGTGTGTGTGTGTGTGTGTGTGTGTGTGTGTGTGTGAGAGAATGACCGTGTCTTCCATCATCTCGCTTTCTGATTGGATATTGTTTCGTTTCACGTGATAATCTCCAGAGCGTGCGCGTGTTTGTCCTCGGAGTTCCCCCCACACATCAGGATTTCTGATCGTAAATATTAAACATGTTTAATATTTACGATTCGCGATCGGAGCGGCTCCGACGTTCTTCCGAGCAGGTTTGGACACTCTTAACACACCTCACACCAAGGGAAAATCTGATAAAATAATCTGTTAAACCATCAAGATAATCGGGACATAGCTAGGATTGTCGGAAGGGGAGAAATCGGCCCAAAATCAGCCCGATTATCTTTTGGTGTGTACCCAGCATTACCCGTCGCACGCACGCTATCTGTTTATCCAGCGCCGGCTTTGGAAATAAAGATGTCCACAGACCAGATAGAGTATGATGTATTGCGACATCAGAAACGAAGAAAAACAAAATAATGACTATTGTAACGCTTGACGTAAAGCAAGTCAAAATTGTAGTTTTTTTTATGTCTCATTCGAACTACAGAAACGCGACCCGATCTGGCAAACTTGCATAGTGTGGTTATAGCAGATAAAGGACCGCAAAGCGAATGCAGAAGTGCCGTTCACCCTGTTACAAGTTCATGAACCACTGATACGATTTTGGAAACATTATTTTAAGGTAAAAAAAGTTATTTTGTGTTGCTTTAAAACGGCCCGTTTTTTTAATGTAATGCGAATGTAAAGGAAACATCTCATCATTCTTCAAACTGATTCGGAATGTTACTTTTGAATGTTTGAATGAACATTCCGAAACTAGTGGCAACATTTAAAAACGAAACGCTACATCAGACGAAACGCTTCAGGTAAAAACATTCCGTGAACGATATTTTTAAAGCACACATTAATAAAGACCAGATAACTTTAAACAAGTGTTTTATTAATGTTCCTGGAAGAACGTTTGCTCATGACTTTGAGAGAACCTTAATGTTCTGAGAACGTTCCCTGTTGGCTGGCTTGGTTCTTCCTCATAAACTGGATTTTATTTCCATGCATTGCAGTCAGAAATTTTTATTAAATAATAAACAAGTTTTTAGTGTTGTAGGAGAACCGAACTAGTGTTTCTGTGCTTTATGAGAGTCTTACCAGACATACGGCAGCATGAGCACAAATGGAGCGATGATTACAATCTGAAGAATCTGCCAATCACGGCACAGCGCCGCTAGACCGGGCATCAGCATCTGCCCGCCCACGATGATCAGACTGGCGATCATGGTCATGGAGAAACGCCATTTGGGCAAACACAACTCAATCCCTGAGAGACGGAGAGATCACCAGAGAATCAAAACAGGACACTTCAAGTCATGAATTCACAAATGGACAATTCTTGTTTTTTATGCACAAAATAATTTTTGTTAAATTCATGTTCCTCATAATTTTCCCTCGTTAATTCTTCCCCTCCCTCTTGCAGCATCTCTTCTCTTCTCTGATGACGAGGGCGGGGCAACCTGTCACTCACATGAGATCAGCCAATAGCAAACCACAACCATCCAATCAATTCCCCACAGACAAAATCAAGCCCCACCCACATTTGTTCTTGTTCTAGAAGCGTTTCACTCGGATATACGTCACTATAGTGGAGAAAAGACGAGCACAACTTCTGTTTCAGGCCGACTTTAAAAAAACAGGAGATCCATTCTATATTGGATTTTATATATATATTTATATATATAATTTTTTATGTAGTAAATTGTATCTTTATCATTACAAATGTGTAAAACACAAATATATTTAAATGCATGACATGTACGATTCAATAGAAATGACATTAAAGTGTATTTTAGTTTACCATAAATGCTTCTCAGTATATTTTACAACTAAACTTCAAAGACAATAAATGACCAAAAATTACATATAAAGATGTACTTAAAAAGACAGTTCACCCAAAAATAATTCATAATTTACTCACCACAAGTTCTTCCAAACCTGTATAAATGTCTTTCTTCTATTGAACACAAAGGAAGATATTTTAAAAAAAAAAATTAACCAAAAAGTTGATGGACCCCATTGACTTCTATATTATCATACTATGGAAGTCTATCGTGACCCACAACTGTTTACTGTAATTTTTACTGTATTTCTGATCAAATGAAATGCAGCCTTTGTAAGTGTCGAGAAGAGACCACAGTGTAACGTTATACTACAACATGTGTACGTGTGAGTAACTCATTCATTTTGCTCTTCGGTTTTCCAAATAAACTCCCAACAGATCAATCTGTCGTCATGAGTGGATATTAAACAGAGAAGATATGCTGGTTATTCTGTGTTGCTGAGGTTATTCTGAAGATGCATTTAAGAGTTTTGTCCTTTTTTTTTTCACCTGATTTGAGGCCAAACACCATAAACAATATTTTATCAAAGTGAAAATCTTGTTGACGTTATGGCTCCCTTTGTAAATCATTATGATATCCATTATAAACAAAAAGCTTTTGAGAAAATTGGGCGCCGTAAAGCATCAGACTTCAAATGTCATCGGGGGCTGAGCGAAGCAGAAAGTAGCTCCATTAAAGTAAATTAATGAACTCAGAGGTGTTCCGGCGATTGAACACACACACACACACACACACACACACACACACACACACACACACACACACACACACACACACTCCCTTGGCCTCTGTAAAAGCTACTTAATCAGCATCACTTAATGTTTGCTCATCAGAAAACCACTTTCTAAAGCACACAGAGAATTAAACAGATCACATAAATTAAACTGTGTGCTTAAAGCAGAACCTGGGCTTACAGAGACTTTTTTTTTTACCCCAAAATCAAAAGAATAGGCTATGTATGAAATTATATTTTGCATAAAGAAAATAAGGACAACTTTAAGGCTTTATACATGTGAGATATTTTAGTTTGTTTGTTTGCTATTCTTATTCTTAATATATAAATTAAATGTAGTATTTAATATTTTTCATAAAAAAATATAAATATACACAAAAAAAAAAGTTAATATATATATCTAGAGCATTCATGAAATTCTAGAGGACGCAGGCTAACGGTCCGTTACATGCAATCACATCATTACCACATGACACAATCTGATTGGCTCTGCTGATCCTGCAGCCAATGAGATTGCTTGCTCAACATTTAAATAGTCTGGTTGATTGTTTGCTGTAAGTTAGTCCTGCAGTGCTATCTCATTCCTCTAACCCCTCCACCTCCCCAGCTCCACCTGCCCAGATCTGATACGGGATTTATGTGTGTTTGTTTATGCAGCAGCTTCTTCTGTTTTACTACTTGGTGATTTCAATATACATGTTGGAAACTAGTGGTGGGCAGATCGAGGCTTCGTGGAACACTGAAACAGTTTAAGCAAATGTGCCGTATTGTGTCGAGGCTTCGAAACAATCCGACACCCGTCTCCATGGTGACCCCTAGTGGTCAGAACAGTGTAAATGCAACAAAAACCCGGGACAACCATGCAAAGAAAAAAAACTCTTACAAATCTATTGCAAATTTTTATTGAAAGTAAAATCTTTCAAATGCAATTATATAATCATCTAATAAGATTATCAAGTGTCTGTATGTTCTTTTATAAATTGTCAGGGTTTGAATGGCTCAGCTAAACAGGTCAATAAGAGACTATTAACTACTATTATTCATTTTAATACTAAATGTATAAAACTGATCAGAGATCAGGTAAAACCCACAGACACTTGTTCATTGGTTGGCAGTGACTCTTCATGATTCATGAGTTGACCGAGATCATCGCCCACCAGCAGTGAACCATCGAAATTTCGAAGTGTTTCGAAACGGTCTGAAACAGTTATGACGTAATGAAGCCTCATTTACTGAAATCTCGTGTCTCTCTGGCAGTTTGAAACATGCTCCGGTCCATTGATTCGGAAACAAAAGATTCCTAAAGGTTTCGAAGCTTCATGAAGCAGTGTTTTGAAATTGCCATCACTAGTTGAAACTGATCATGCAGAATCCCATGGACTAATGCCAGTGTTCGAATGTTTTTATTTCTTACAGCATGTGGATTTTCCTACACACTCAAACGGTCACACACTTGCTTTGTCCTGTTGGTTTACATAATGTTTCTGTGCTTGATTCTCAAATTGGTATGTCTGATCATCTTTTCATAGAACTAAACTCAACTGTGAATTGCCTCTTCCTAGGCTGATCTTACTGTAACCTCAACTCTGTGAATCCACTGCTGTTTTCCAGATCTGTGTAAACTCACCTTTCCGACTTAGTAATGCTTCCTCTCGACTCAAAACACTGTTTTGCATAGTCATTAAACTTACTAACCTGACATGAGTAACTCAGCTGAGCTCTGCGGGTCATTTCTACACTTCAGTATATATATAATCTCTTCCAGTCTATAGGCCTATTCGTACAGGATTCATTTTACAAGTGTAGATGGAGTAATGTAATTTTACCACAGGACGTCTGTAATATTAATGGCCAATTTGCACGGGATAAGAGATCTCAGTAAAACTAGCAGAAGTGGGAGAGTAACTCGATTTACACACCGCCGTCACTCCTGTCGTCATGTGTGTATTACGTTGCTTCCTGATATCACGTGCGCAAACACATATAACCGATATTTATATATATAAAACAGTAAAGTCCGGTCGAACGATGTACTGATTAACTTCAGATTGGATTGTGTTGGTAATAGACACTTATCTAACGCTAAAAGATGTTTCGTGCCTCTAACGAATGTGTCGATCTTCTCTCTGATCTGAATGGTGTGTGTAAAACACTTGAGTTTTGCCACAGACTCGTCCCAGCGACTAGAACGCAAATTAATGCTTTTTCAAGCGTCTCCGTACTTGAAAAAAACGTGGAAAACTAAGGAAATGACGGAATACTGAAATTACTTAAATATTTACAGCGGGTCTATTCGCACGGGATTAGCATCACCTGAGGTCATTTTTCCGGACCTTTTCACTGAAGGTAAAAGTCGCTGTAATCTTTACTGACATTGTACGTAATGATGACTGAGATGCACATTCAGACGGGACTAAAATCACTGAGAAGCTCTGGTCTCCATGTTAAACCAATCCCGTCCGAATAGGGCTTGTCCTCTCCTATCCCCCCACAGGACCTTCACTCCTGTCACCTTCACTAACTTTGACCCTCCCACCTCAGCCTATATCTCAGAGCTAATCAAGCCATCAAACTCGTCTCCCTGTCATCTTGACCCGGCCTCGACTGCCTTACTTGAAAAGTGTGCTTCTGTAATTTCACTGCCCATTCCAATTCTCATTTCCCAACTGCTTAATACTGGTTTTGTTAACCCCTGTTTTAAAGAAACCCGGCCTCGACCATTCTGACACGGCCAATTATAGACCAAATTTGCATCTTCCATTTCTCTCAAAGCTGCTTGAGAAAGCGCTTGCTGCTCAACTTCAGAACTATTTGTCATCACACAACCTTTATGAATGCATCCAATCAGGTTTTTGCACTCTCCACAGCACTGAGACAGCACTTCTCTGGGCTGTAAATGATCTTCTTATGCCCATCGACTCGGGCTCCATCTGCACTTTAATTCTCCTTGACATCTCTGCTGCGTTTGACACCATTTCTCACAGTATTCTCATCTCTCGACTCTCCTGCTCTTGGTATTTCTGGAACTGTCCTGTTTTGATTCATTTCCAACTTGTCTGACCATCAGCATTACATTTCTATCCGTCAGGCTAAGTCCACTACGGCCCCTGTCTCACACGGTGTGCCACAGGGCTCTGTTCTTGGACCTTTACTCTTCATCATCTGCATGCTTCCCTTCCCGTCAACCTGGCGGGGTTGCAGATTTCATCTGCTATGCAGATGAAATTATACATTCGTTCCCAACGCACTTTCTTCTTTTCCCATCAACTCCATTTTGGCTTGAATTAACTCTTAACTCTTTCCTCGCCAGGGTTTTTTTTTTTGTTGTTGTTGCCAGCAACCACCAGCGTTTTTGATCACTTTCACAAAAAATTCATGGCCCCCAGAATATTTAGTTGTATGAATATCTAAACATGCAATATATATATAAAAAAAAGAACAGACCCTCTCTCAGTGTTAGTCTAGTTTCATGCGTTCTTTATATCAACACTTAAATGTGGCTAAGTTTCATAAAAAAGCAACATTTTGACCAAAAACTTGAGAAAATCAAGTTTTTGTCAGAGACTACATCCAGATCAGGTTCAGAATGATGATCAGAACACAGATGGAGTAGATCGAGCTTCACGGGCCTATAGACTGTCCTGGGTCAACATTTCAGTCAGTAACATTTGGCAGTTTTGATTTATATGCTGTTTAATGTTGATGATCGCTTTATTTTACATATGCATATGATTGCATATGATATCGCATCTTCCTCACACGTGTTTTGATCATAGACTGTATAAAATAATGGACGTAGTGTCTGTGATGCCACCCGTAGGTTTTTGAAGAGCATTTTTGAAGCTTTAAGTGGGCGAAGCCGGCCGTCGCGTCACTCACGGATAAACGTAAATGTGCAGCGCGGCGGATTAGCTGAGGTGACGTGACGCTAACAGACAGCAGACAAACGGCTAGTAGTGACATCAGCGGCAATCCACCTGTCACTCAAGTGGCCATGCCCTTAATTATGCAGAACTTTAAGGCTTAATATAATTTAAACAGATGCAAAAAAACAGGCTGTAAACACATTTTTTCCTGCTGTAAAGTTTTGCATATTAACATGGGGGTCTATGGGAATGAGTGTGTCTCTAGGGGCCAGTCGATGAATTGCAGATTAAGTCACTTAGGTGAGAGACCGGAAAGTTGCCGCTCGGTTTTGACCAGGATATTCAGAACTCTTTCAGAAGATGTGTCATAGCGCCCCCTACCGTATAACAGTGAAAACACGGAAAGACGGACATTTCCGTCAATGGTGGGGAAAGAGTTAATGAAATAAATGCATGGATGTCCAGTAATTTTCTCAAACTAAACACTGATGAAACAAATATACATCTGATTGGTTTACATCCCGTCTCTCTGTTGACAGTATTGATATTGCTGGTTTTCCAGTTTGACCTTCCAGCACTGTTAAAAACCCGGGTATATTTTTTTATTCTTCCCTCCCTTTCTCCCTTTACCCAATCTGCCATTTTCCACCTCTGGAATAGTGTTAGTTTACGTCCATTCTGAAACAGAAATACATAAATCCCGTATCAGATCTAGGCAGGTGGAGCTGGGGAGGTGGAGGGGTTAGAGGAATGAGATAGCACTGCAGGACTAACTTACAGCAAACAATCAACCATACTATTTAAATGTTGAGCAAGCAATCTCATTGGCTGCAGGATCAGCAGAGCCAATCAGATTGTGTCATGTGGTAATGATGTGATTGCATGTAAAGGACCATCATTCTGCCTTTTTCCATCTCCGGAATATTGCTCGTTTATGTCCGTTCTTAAATATCAATGATGCTGAGACTCTAGTTCATGCTTTCATTACTCCCCGCCTAGACTCCTGTAATTTCCTCTTTTTCGGCGTACCCACTACAACACTTAATACACTCCAATATATTCAGGACTCTGCAGCCAGGGTCCTCACACATACCAAGAAATCCTCCCACATTACTCCAGTTTTATGCAGATTACATTAGCTACGTCTCCGTGTGCAATACAAGGAACTTCTCATCACATTGAAAGCCCTTCATGGTCTCGCTCCCCTGTATATTTCTGACCTCATTCAATTATCTACACCCCTGCCTGCTCTCCTGGGTCCTCTGAATCTGGTCTATATATACATACACTACCAGTGAAACGTTTGGGATAGGATAGATTTTATATGTTTTTAAAAGTAGTCTCTTCTGCTCACCAAGGCTGCATTTATTTGATTAAAAATACAAGAAAAACTGTACAAATTGTGACATATTATTATAATGTAAATCAGCTGTTTTCTGTGTGAATATATAGTAAAGTGTAATTTATTCCTGTGATCAAAGCTGAATTTTCAGCATCATTACTCCAGTCTTCAGTGTCACATGATCCTTCAGAAATCACTCTAATATGATGATCTGATGCTCAAGAAACATTTATGATTATTATCAATGTTGAAAACAGTCGTGTACATTTTTTTCAGAATTCTTTGATGAATAGAAAGTTCAAAAGAACAGCATTTATCTGAAATAGAAGCTTTTGTAAAGTTTGAGGTCAAAAAGAATTTCTATTTTATTTTTTGGGGGAAATAAATACTTTTATTCATCAAGGATTAATTAAATTGATCAAAAGTGACAGTAAAGACCTTTATAATGTTACAAAAGATTATGTTTCAGATAAATGCTGTTCTTCTGCAATTTCTATTCTATATCTATACTGGAGTAATGATGCTGGAAATTCAGCTTTGATCACAGGAATAAATTACACTTTATTATATATTCACATAGAGAACAGATGATTTACATTGGAAAAATATTTTAATCAAATAAATGCAGCCTTGGTGAGCAGAAGAGACTTATTTTAAAAACATACAAAACTTTACTGATCCAAAACTTTTGACTGGTAGTGTATATATGTATATAGATGTATATAGATGTAGAAACCTCAAGCGACAGAAAGGGAAGAGAATAAAACTCACTCAGGACGTAAAGGGTCAGTCTGATGGCCGCCAGACAGAATCCTTCGAAGAAGCGTAGCGTGCTGAACATGGCCATATCCACGGAAAACGCCACGGCTAACCCGAACACCAGCACGGACAGCACCGACACCAGCAGAACTGGGATACGGCCCAACCTGACAGGGTTTACAGTAAGAGTTACAGTATATATATGACCATAACCATCATGCTACATGTTTGGTAACGTACCAGTCTGCCATCGCTCCCATCAGCAAGTACCCGAAAATGGACCCGACCAACAGAGAGAACTTGGCGATGTGAACCTTCCACTCTCCGTCACACACCAGCGTCCACTGCAAGCAAAACAACACAGACTGATACAGAAATATCACATGACCGCTGATATAGACCTACAGTCGAACCAGACGCCTTCAACATTTCTCACATTATCAGTTTATTCTCTATAGTTTAGAAAATGGTAATAAAATATGAGCAGAACTCAGTTGATATTTGACTGGTTTTGTCCGTCCTTCTGTTAGACTGTCTCACACATGAATTATGTTGAATATCTGTCAGCTGTTAGCATTAGCAATTAAAGAGCATTAGCAATTAAAGACAAAACACTTCAGCAAAACATGATCAGCTCAAAGTGTCTGAAGAATATTTGTGTATAATATGCCACAGTTTATTTTATTTTGCTCTCCTCACTTACATAAATTAACTATAGTGTCCTGATCACACTAGTAAAAAAATATATATAAAAAATTATGTCTGGTGTCTGAATTTTTGATTGTATACAGCACCATAATGGTCAATCAAATCAAAATGTGATATCCAGTAAGTCATACAGGCCTGTAATTAAAATATATGGTGTAACCTCTCAAGAATATAGTGATGTTTCACCCTAAAAATATAATGTTTTGTGACATTATTTTCATGTCAGTTAAGCATTTTTCTCCAAAATAAATATCATTTTCCTAACGGGAATAAAATAAATAAATAATGTAATTACTGTAATGTGTAAAAAATAAATGTATTGGAATATTTATACATGATGAAAGTATTTAAATTCTTGTATTAGAGTATTTTCTATTGTAATGCAGTAAAAACAATTAGTGAATTATGTTTGAGAATAATGAGAATCAGATTTAAACTCAAAGCCGAATCATCCAGATGCAATTTATAAAAGATTTGGTGGTGAAATGTGGTCAAATATCACGAAAACAGAGTCACAATGCAACATCTTCTTGATGCAAACTATAATTAATTTCTTTATATTGATTAAAGATTGAGAAATCCCTATGTAAAAAAAGTAAAACACAAACACAAGTAGGGCCTAAAATATCAAATGCATCCGGCATGACTCGCTCCACATTTAAAGGACATTGTGTTTCTGACATTGAAACGTGACAAATTTGATTAGAAATTGACCAATGCACATAGAAGTGAGTAAACATCCTCTATCCTGCAGTGTGTGTCTCATCCTCAAACATTTGTTTACATGAATGAATGAATGAACCTCTTTAACACACACTCAGTAAAGATTAGACTATCGGTGTGAGAAAGGTCACACACACACACACACACACACACACACACACACACACACACACACAGCTATTCGGCCAAAGAAACGCTGTGCATCACTTCTGTCAGACTCGTAGATAAACGGCTGAGTTTGAAGGAAAGCTTGTGCATCTTCTGTGTACATGAAGCTCTGAAGGGGAATGTGTGATAATGAGACAGAAGCTTTAGTTCTGCACGAGATGCACATGCATAGATGTCTATATGAGTCCCTCAGCATGCAAAGACATTCACAGGACTGTTTGTGCAATCTGACAGTCCCTTTAAACGCACATTATAGTTTTTGGGCCTCACTGTCCACATTTACACATGTTATCTGCATGTTTCTCTCTGCACATTTACACGTTATCTGCTCCGGTCTGGTCTGGGTGTAACACTGAGCTCTCCGTCTGATATGCACACTCATGTCACTCATAACCCTGTGACACTGCTGTTTAAATACCTCATTTACATGACTAACGGTGATCAATGCAACCTTTGATCAACTAAATCTGCAAGTGCAGCACATAATCGTAGGCCTATAGTTCTGTGAGTTATTCATATTAAAAATGGAGGGAAAATACCAGCTGATTTGATGTTAAATGCTTACAGATTTGGTGTGTGTTCAAGTGCATGTTCAGGTAGGCCACAAATATAACATGCAGTGTGATTTCTCATCAGGAGTAGAGAGATAGTAAACATCAAACCGTCTGTTAGTTCTGCTAATAAAGAATATAAGATCCTTTACGTTTCCAGAGTGTTGCACAGATGTCTCTGTTAAAGGAAATAAAGGAATAGTTCACCCCCAAAATGTAAAGTCTTTTACCAGTTTACTGTCTTGTTACCGTTTTGTTTGTCATTCCAGACCAACGCAAGATGACATTTGTTAAGGCCATTCACGCATTTGCAATGCATTGGTCAATAGTTTTCATAAAGTTAGGGAAGCTAATTTCCATTTCCTACAATCATGCTTCGGTAGATTATAATTATTATATTAAAACATTGTGATTATGAGACAAAAAGTTGAAATTGTGTCACAAAATTCTAAATTAGGAGATAAAAAGTCACAAAAAGTTGACAGGTTGTGACTTTTTATGACTTAGCATGTCAAAATGTTGCCTTTTTATCTCATTATGTCTTTTAATGTCATAATTAAGACATTTAATATGATTTCCCAAATAATATTTTTCTTATATGGCGTAATGTGCTTCCATTGAATGACAGACAGAGCAAAAATTCAAGCTGTTATTTTCTGACAATCTGCTGCATGTTCACCGCTCCAGCGCTCCAGTCCCCATTCACTCCCATTGTATAGAAAATAACTGTTCTTTTAAACACTGTTCGGCTAAACGTCTTCTTTTGTGTATGGAAGGAAGGACACGATAGTGAGTAAACACGACAGAATTTGAATGTGAATTTTAACAGATGACGGAATAAAAAAAAAAAAAAATGTTTTAGGTGAACTATTCCTTTAAATGGAAGCTTTCCATCAAGCCGGAGGGAATCCTTTTTCCAAGGGCATCCATCAGTAGATCTTACCTTAGTGACCACATTCTGCTGCAGTCCCGATTGCAGCTCGAACCTCCACTCCGAGCACATACACGCCGTAACGAAGCCGTTCTCAGTGCCGTTCCCGATCAGATCCACGAATAAATCCCGTTCCGAGCCCGTCCCGTTCCCCGCGCGCACGCACTTCCTGTCCGGTTGACCGAGCAGAAAGTGATCGGAGAACTGGATGAACGAGATGAGGAAGGCAGGGATCCACGTTAGAGCCACCAGGCGCCTCTGATACCTCCCGAACCCCCCGAGGAACGGCAGAACCACCGTGTCCACCTGCGAGAGCCGCTTGTGCGGTTCGGGCTGCGACACATTCCCGTTCTCCGCCGGTGCGTCGAGCCGGTCCAGCCGAACCGCATCCATTGCGCGTCGGTTTCAGGGTCTTTGTCTTAAAATCACACGCACACACACTGAGAGAAGTCTGAAGTCTGAACAGAACCCAGTCTGAATCCGAGCTTTGATAATCCAGTTGATGCGCAAGGGGCCCCATAAGGTCTTTGTCGAACCCGGTGGTCACAGCGCCATCGCCGGGCTGTAGAGACCCGGTGGTCTCCAACAGGTCCGCAGGTTACGCAGCTGATGCACAGGTGTGGCCCGTGTATCCATCATTGAATCCCGCTGAACTCACATCAGGGATGATGATGATGATGCTGAGCCCGTGAGCCGATCACACCCAACGCTCGCGCACTACCTCATAAATAACCCCTATGTAGGCTAGTGAAGGCTTGGTTATAACGCGTCGCACGCCCGCGTGCATCGCACCGCATCCAAAATGCAAGATCCGCCCTCGTCGCGCGAACCGAGCTCTTCCATTGGCGCGCGCCTGGCATGCGCGCACACGAACGAGCTGTTCTGTCCTGTCCTCCAGTGTGTGTGTGTGTGTGTGTGTGTGTGTGTGTGTGTGTGATTGGACGAGGGTAACAAAGAGCCTTTGTGTGGCATCTGCCCCCCCATGAGCTCAGGGCAAAAACACTTCAGTGGGATTCAACAATCACTGCGCGCTTAACTTTACACTCGCAGGAGATTCACTGCACATTTATCTTCAGTTTATTTCAAGACAGATCACACAAAACACCACAAAACACCACTCTTCGGGTTCAGTATTCAAGCATTAGCCTATATTATATTATATTATATTATATTATATTATATTATATTATATTATATTATATTATATTATATTATATTATATTTTGATATGCATTATACTGTACATTATCTTGCAAAATGTATAATTAAATAAATGGACCTGAAATATTTATTTGAGTTTAAACAGTTTTATTATAAGAGAAAGAGTACAATAAATGTTAAGGAATTATTATTACATTATATTAATGTGCATCATATATATAGGCTATACTGTACATTTATCTTCCCAAATAATTAATTATTGCCATTCAATGGACATTTTAATGGAAAAGTGTTTATTATGTGAGAAAGGACTGCAGAACACTTAGGAAAAGTGCATTTTATTATATCATATTAAATTATGTTATATAATATTACATTTTAATGTGCATTATACTGTACATTATCTTGCAAAATGAATAATTAAATAACTGGACCTGAAATATTGATTTGAGTTTAAATGGTTTTATTATAAGCGCAAAAAGACTGCAATCAATGTTAATGAATTATTCTATTCTATTCTGTTCTATTCTATTCTAATGTGCATCATATATAGGCTACTGTACATTATCTTGCCAAATAAATAATTATTGCCATTTAATGGACATTAAATATTGATTTTGAAAATGTTTTATTATGTGAGACGAGAATGCAGAGCATTAAGGAACAGTACATCATATTATATTATATTATGTTATGTTATGTTATGTTATATAATATTGCATTTTTATGTTCATAATGCTGTACATTATCTTGCAAAATAAATAATTTAATAAATGGACCTGAAATATGATCAATAAGTTCTATAATCAATAAGAATCAACAACAAAAAAATTTAAGTCAGATTAATGTAATTTAAGTTGAATTACTTAAACATCCAAGTTGATTGTACTTTAAAAATTTAAGGAGGCAACTTTTTTTCTTTCTTTTTTTACAGTGCAGTGACGGAAATCTGTGCATGTTTTGATTGGTTCAGGCCCTGGAGCATATGGCCTGGCAGCTCAACACACTCTTCTGGCCAAGAGTGTCTCAAAGCTTCTCCTGGAAGAGTCTGCTGTTCTTTATCCTCGACTTCTAGACAAGGACAGGTTCAGCACGTCACTGGAGCTTTATCACAGCTGATGCACTGCAGGAGCGTTTGTTTCTATCGGCATATTTATGTCAAGTAAAATATGAAATACTATCATAAAATATAATCATTAACGTTCTAAACTATGATAATCTAAGCATAGAATTTAAACAGTATCTCCTCAACTTCGGCTTGCTATTTTTCGTTAAAAGGACGATCAAAACTACGATTAGCAAAGCTTAATGTATCTCCTATGCTAAAACATGCCAGCAACATGCTAATCCATGCTAGCTTTGTGGTAGCTCATGTTGGCAACCTGTTAAAACATGCTATCAATGTGTTAAAACATGCTTGCAAAATGCTAATCATGCTAGCAACATGCTGAAAAATGCTATCAATGTGTTAAATCATGATAGCAACATGCTAATTAATTCTACCAACAAGTTAATTCATGTTAACATGCTAATTCATATTAGCAACATGTTAATTCAATGCTAGCAACATTCTTCCAGTGTGGTAAATCATGCTAGTAACATGTTAAATCAGGCTAACGATGTGTTAAATAATGTTAACAACATGGTAATTCATGTTAGCAGTTTGCTAATAATGTTTTAGCATTTTGCTAACATGATTTGGAATGTTGCTAACATTATGCTAGCATTATTTAACACATTTGCTAACATGTTTTAACATGTTGTTAACAATGTGCTAATCATGTTAACAACATGTTAAAACATGTTAATATGTGCTAAATAATGCTAGCATAATGTTAGCAGCATTGCAAATCATGTTAGCAAAATACTAAAACCTGCTAATGTTGTGTTAAATAATGCAAACATGTAAATTCCATAGACAGTATAAGAAATGGACAGAGTCATCTCATTGGAACTCAATTGAGGCAAGTGAAGCCCATTTTCAGCGAGTTTTTAGGACTTCCGTTCCTGACGCGCAGACTCAAACTGAGCTTGACGACGTGGATGTGACGTGAGCAACCCGTCTGTCTTCTAGTGGCTGTGGCATGAGAAATCTCAATCATTCCCTTCCGAATCTTGCAGAGACGGAGATCGTGAGTAGGTGGTGTCCATGAGCTAGGAGCAGGAGAAACTTTTGCTAGGTATTCTGATTAATTATTTTGTCATTTTGCCTCCACGTCTCCCCGATTGCCCGCGAGCTTCTCCTCCCGTCAATACGGTAATCTCTCTACTGTGCGACAGAGAGTCGTGTGGTTATGACGCAATCGTTAGCCTACTTTTACAAAAACCGTTTTTATGGGGCCATAACGGAAGCTACAAGGTAATGGAGAATTTTATACATTGTCGTGTTCCTTTAGAAATAAATAATGGACAAATGGAGTCTTCAAACGCCTCAGATGTAAAGTTATTCGCTGTCAAAGTGACGCCAAAATGAATGGGAGTCAATGGGATGCTAACAGCAGGTGAAGTTCTGCTACAAGATGGTGGCACGCGGCCGGCTTCAACTTCCGGTCGACTTCCTTCCCGCTTGGTAAATTCACACTAGCAGCATGTTAATTAATGCTAGCAAAATGCTAAAACAGGCTAACAGTGTAAATCATGTTAGCAACATGTTAATTCATGTTAACAACATGTTAACAACATGTTAATTCATGTTAACAACATGTTATATACATGCTAACAGTGTGGTAAATAATGCTAGCAGCATGTTAAAACATGTTAACCGATGTGTTAAATCATGCTAACAAAGTGTTAATTCATGCTAGCAGAGTGCTAATCATGCTAGCAACATGATAAAACATGTTAGTACTGTGATAAATAATGCTAGCAACATGCTAAATCATGTTAGCAACATTTTAAAACATGGCAATAATGTTTAAAATCATGGAAACAACATGTCAATTCATGCTAGCAATGTGCGTATCATGCTAGCAACATGCTAAAACATGTTAGTACATAGTAAAATCAACAAACTTCAATTTTTTCTAAGTTATTTTAAACTTACAGACAAGGCTTTGTCAAATCAACATCAAAGTTTGTTGACATACTTTACTCATGTAGTTGTAAATTATTAAAATATTGTTAAGATGTTATTCTTCTCAACACTGGTCAGAATGGACCAATCGCAGTCGTTTGCCATTTTACAGAAATTCAGCTACAACAGATTTCTTATTTAGATATCAACTGGTGTTTTTTTTTTTTTTTCTTAGTGTAGAATTTGTATTCCATTAAAACAAAACCCAAATAGGGCACAGCAAAAGATTGGGTTTTTAACCCATAATGCGCACCCTGGTGGAAGAACAACCATCTCATAGCAGAAAAACAGTAATTAGCAAAAACTAGCCGTCCAAATGCTCAGAAACAAATTCAATTTAATTCAAATATACTCAACATAAAGTCAAAGGTCAAAGCATTTATAGACTAATGCATGAATGAATGAATGAATGAAATCTTTATTTCGAACAATTAAAAATAAATTAAACAAAGACAGCAACACATGAAATATCCATCAATAAAATAAAACAAAAACAACAAATTTTTTTTTTAGCATAATAATCAAACTGTTCGAAAAGGGATAGAAGCTTATCAGGACCTACCCCCAGTAACTACCCACACCAAATCACAATCGAACAAGATAATCCAACATAACGTTTAAGATAATACAGAAAAAAAACCTACTAAATTAAATAATGCTTTATCTTAATATTAAGATAAAGATAAAGAAGCATATACAAAAACCATTATCAAGCCTGCTTTACAAGTTAAGAGTTATCATTCACCCTCACCACTTCTGTTCTTATCAAAAATACAACTTTTGTACCTTTTTTTAAATTGCAACGTTAACACTTTGTTTGATCGAATTGCTCAGACCATTCCACAAAAGCACCTTACAATAGTACAGAACTTTTGAGCTTTGTCAGAGTCACTATGTCGTCTCAAGAGACCGATCTCATGAAAGTGCGTATCTATAGCACGAATGATAATATCTCGTATAATTTATACGCCAAAACGAGTTTTTAGCGTAAATATGGTACGCAGTTTTCGCGTGTATATGATACGCACTTTATGGCGTGTAATATGCACGCCCTCCTCACCCCTAATCCTACCCAAGGGGTTTGCAGTGCGTATCATTTGAACGCTAAAACTCGTTTTGGCGTATAAATTATACGAGAATTATCATTCGTGCTATAGATACGCACTTTCATGAGATTGTGTTGGTCTCAAATATAAATCCCCTCTCACGTTATAACCCCAAACCCTATCTGTGAATCGCTGTTACATGTTTCCAGGCAACTGTTTATTTATTGCTTTGTAGATTAATTGTGCAGTTTTAAATTTAACCAGATCATTAAACTTTAGAGTGTGCAATTTTAAATACAGTAAATTGGTATGCTCATGGTATCCTACTTTATTCACTAACCTAATTGCTCTTTTTTGTATTGTGTTTAATGTTACTAATGACTACAGAGAATAAAAAGCTGAACAGAGAAGAACTGCTGCTGTTTGCTTCCCTCTGGAGGCGCATGTCTGTAAGAGCATAATCCAAATCTGAGTTCATATTTAGTGACCAGCAGATGGCATTATATGTTAAAAAACAACAACAACATCAACAACATGGCGCGTAACATCTACACGGCGCTTCCGGTGGAGTTTGTCACGTGACCACTGAAGTGAGTTTCTAAGCGGAACGTTTGGAAGTAAAGGTCAGTCTGGAGAGTTATTGC